>JAFELO010000155.1:381681-392442 GCA_017140195.1 Eumaeus atala
ATTATTCACTTTCAGAGATTAGGAATTAATAAACGATTCATTATTAAGTTCATAAAATACAGACTATTAAATCTAATAGGTACTATAATCACATAATTTATGAACACAAAGACAACATTATTGCCTTGGTAGCAGTAAGGGCCACCTTTCCGTAATTATTAATGTTTGGCTTAACAAAAAAATAATTGCTGGCATATGTTATCCTTTCCCTCTCTCACAGTAATCGTTTAAAAGATGTGACTAGATGGAGCGAAATTCCAGGTCTGACCTAATTAACCGATCCATTCCCCCGCCCATTGGCCCAGGGGCTACTCACAAATCCTACGAAACGCTACACCATAGGTGAGAGTTAACTCGCCGGTCGTGCCGGCCCATTTCCGATGCATGGTAAGATGTAGTGTCATGCACCATGCATGGCACTACCTCCTCCTATGTAGGACGGCACTTCCTCTGACATTACTTGATTATAGAGCACTCCCTAATACTTCGCGTTCGTCGCATTAAATTGATAAACTTTTATTAAACATATAAACGTTTTTATATTATTTCATCATCATATATATCAGTCCTTATTCGTCCTCTAGGGTCCCTAGGTTTTTTCAATAAAACGGCTGATTCCCTACCAGTCAAATTCATAGCACCTTTTAGGAGTAATAATCTATTTAGAGAGTAGGCAACTACGCAGGACATGATACGTCCTGTTCGCACTCTTTACACAAGTATCTAGACACACAGATTTTTTAAATTTACTAGTAAGTGTACTGTCTTTTCCCTATCTTCTCTCTCTCTCTCTCTATTCCTATCCCGATACGACAGCAGTTCTACACAAGCGTAAAGGAAACAGGCGTTGGAACGGCGGATGTGACACGGCCAGCTTCTCAACATCGGACTGCTATTAGAAATTGTAAAATGTCGAACCTGGAAACTCTTGATCTGTGGGTATGTACGTCAGTCGGAAGCAGTGAGTAAAACGCTGCATTGGATCGGCACGGCTTACGACTTGCTCTCACCACACCGGAGTGCAACATGGAAATGCGCGTTGATAGTAATTAAAAGGCTCCGACTGCTCAAGTGCCCTAAATGCTATCAAGAAAATGTCGTAACCAGGCTGTATTATGTATACATAAGTAAAAATATTTTTCCACATAACTGACTTTCGTGGGATAAACCTTGTGAAGAAACGCGTGACTGATAATGTAAAAAGAGCTCGACGGCATTTGAATTTGCCGATTCACGTCGACGACGCATACATAAACTACGGTTTTATGTTCAGTAGATTTTATGGGTTCGTTTCGAACTTCAACTGTCGCAAGTGTACTAGCAATGAGTAAGAGGTAGTACTGTTGACACATTGCAGGTTTACCGGGCCGGCACTGAAAGGTCCGTGAAAACTCGCGGGAGACTGTTTGGCTCCGTTTTCTTATTTGTCCCGCAATAAATTATAATAATTTGATCGAATAAAAGACAGTAATTTAAGTGAAAACGGATAAACGTTATGTCAGTGATGTGTCTTTGATGTGTAAGCGAGCTTAATGAAAATTTTTTTAGGGTTTGAAGAAGGTAATAATAATAATAATCATCCACTTCGCAACTGTCAAATTCAAAACAATTGTAAACCGTGTTTCCGTGCCCAAAGAGTAAAAACGGGACTCTACTGCTAGGACGATGAGTCTTTCAATCGTCTGTCCATCTTACCGACTGTCCGTTTGTCCATATTTCAGACTGTCTCTCTATCTGTCATCAGGATCATGAGATACAGCTCATGAACTATAATAGCTAGAGAGCCAACTTTATTTCAGATTATTTTTTTCTGCTGCGGCTATAACAACAAATTATTTAATTATTATTTAAGGATTATCATATACTACAAACCTGTTATTTGCCGTTTCTCTAAAGAAAGGATAACTCGCATTTGACACTTTTTATAGTATACTAAAAATAAACTATAAAGTATCATATGAGCGAGAGGTACCTCCCCGGTGGTGCGAACTCGTTCGGCTGCAATGCAGCACGGCACTAACTTCTACTGTGGTGACTGACTTATTTGAATTAATTTTCAAATTCGTGAAACAATTAAACGTATAATGTACATCAGTTATTTGCAAAACATTATATATTTAATGATGGAAACCAAAGCGAATGATAAGTAGTCGTAATTAAGGCTTTGTCTTCATAATTCATATCAAAAATATCACACAACATGTGTATTATGTTAGTTTGTTTATTTGAAACCTTGCAATATGTAATGTATCCACCTATATGAGGTATGATTACTAGTAATCGCCCAGAGATTAAAATTCATTCACTATTATAAAAAATCATTTGACTTCGGATACAGCCTGATTGTAAAAACTTTTTATAGGTACATATAAAAGTAACACAGTTTGACAATGTCACAAATTGCATACTGCGGATATTTTAACATAGAGTCCATACCGTAGCGTGAATTTAATTAGGATAATAAAATCTAATGCAATATGCATTAGTTTTTCTTATTCTATATCTATTTATATAAAAATATTAGCGTTCTACACTTCACTTACAAATAAATTATTAGTGGCGTGCTTATAATTTATTTGTAATAAATTTTATGCCTCTCCGTCCGCGCTATCTTTTTACGAAGGGATCCAAGGGTTTTGCTTCACTTCAATACACATAATATCTAGATAACGTTATTACTAATCGTTCCTCTAGTCAAATGTATGTGCTTAGTTCTTGATACAAAATCCAAAACCAGTAAAGTGTATTACGTACATATTATACATTAGTTACAAATGATAACATGAATCGAACAATAAATTAAATAAAGTAACAATAGTTTATTTTCCAGTATCTTTTCTTCGTGTATTAGTGTTTTTAAGTATAAAACAATAACTTTGACTGGAGGTATCGCTCTTTTCTTATGTTTAAACAGTATTATTAAAAGAATATAGAGAAACAACCAGCTAAAGATATAAAATTAATGCCAAATTTAAACTTACATTATTTTTAGCGTAAATATCCAATCAATATTTTTAGAATCGGTAGGTCAGAAATTACAAGTTCAGTAGTTTCATTTTGTTAATGGCGCTTTCTAGGTCGTGCTCGCTTAGATGAATGATAGTAAGAGGTAGTGCGAAGCTGCATTGCAGCGGAAGTAGGCCGACACGACCTTGGAGGTACCTCTCCCTGACTTGATACGATCATAAAGTGACATCGCGTGATTTACGTACGGTTTGTGAGTAGCCGGTGGTGGTAACGCATCGGTATATTAATTGTGCTGATGTTTATAGGTGTCGGTGGTCGTAGAAGGGCTTCGATAGCTCGTTTGCCCCCCCCCCCCTAAACATAAAAAAATACGTGATGTTGCTAACTCGACCCCAATAATATAATTATTTGAGTTGTTAGTAGACTCGAAGTTGTACAGTACTGTCGAGGCATATCTCAACTTGTGCTTATTTGCCGACTTCTATAATCGAAATTCGCCCGAATTGTTACTACTACGTCTACTTACGAAATTTGATATGAAATATCACGTTTTAAAACTATTGCAACCGATTCTATCGCTGATCCTGAAACAACTAGTTTCAGCTTTTATGTCACCTTGTAGATATAGGTGTAGCCACTGACGATCCTGGTGACACTGGAGCAACAGCGCTCGGTGGGCCAAGTTGGTTAAACATCCGGCCGAATGTGAGTTGAATACGCATACAGAGGGTGACGTAACAACAAAAGTCATATAAGCTGTCAATCTTATATTTGCGAGCGCCTGCACACACTGTGTGTGAAACGAAGTACGCATGTATAGTTTTTTAGATAATTCACCCATTACCAAACAGGGGTGATATATTTTTATATGAAAGTAATATAGAACAGTAAAACCAGGAGTTGAAATGTCCCGTCAATAACCGTCCATTGTTAAAGTAACGTGGCAGCTGTCCAAGCTCAGCGAATAGAACTTGCGGACGCGGTGAATAATAAATTTCTCTTGACTATTTTATTTACAAACTTGCTTTTAAGAGTTACTTTTAAAATGGCTGTAGTACCCTTTCATCACACTCAACTACTACTAACTACAAAATAGTATGTACTCACACTAAAAAGAAAAAGAGTGAAGTCAAGTGTGAGTTGCATTCGAAGAGGGTTAAGCACCGACAGTGGTACGAACATGACAAGTTATAAAACTTGACAAACTTAGTTTTCGGAGATATTCACTCATTTTGTACGAAATCACCTGCAAATAGTTACTAAGTTTGTTATTTTTTTTTATACAACTACACATTACCATTTTCTTCCTTTATTTACTTTGAATTATCACACTTCTCAATACCACAAACCAATATAGATCACTAGGATATATTCTTTAGGTTTACCATACGTACGGACAAACGGACAGCAATGATTACTGTCATACTATGAAGATTCATCTGAAGGCATAATCTGAAAAATGCATGTTAAATTAACACTGCAAACCCTGAAGTATTTTAAGTCCACAGATCGATGTATAACTATATTTCATATTAACTATAATACGGTAAACATGAAAGTGAAATGCATATAAATAGACATTGAAACACGATCTTTTATTAAATTTTTTGTAGACAGCTATTGACTATTTATATAAAATAAAATTAAAGAAATATTATACGCGACGTATAACATTATACCAGCAGAAGATAAGTCTGAGCACCATCGATAAATCCGGACGCTTCAGCACATAGGCAATAACACAGCACAGATAGCCGCCGTTATTCATTGTCGACACGGCGAAACCATTTTTGCGAAATACAGCCAACAAATATTACAACACTTTCGCAAGTGCGAAACAAATGTTATGGGAAAACTTCAAAATACTTTGGAGGTGGCATAGCCAATTGATTTATAATTGCATTTCTACGTCACTAATTAATACTTCTATATAATATTAATAATAATATACGGTCTACAATATAATCTTATCCGAATGTGAATAAGGAGGGTTACATATTTATATGTATGTACTTAAGAAATTGCTGAATATGCAGTGTAGCTCACGTGCACTTTCAGTACCGTGGACAGAGAATTTAGCACACAGCACGCTCTTAGTAGTACCAAACTGCAATGTAGCGGAATTGGGCGGGCACGACCGGGGAGGTACCTATCGCTCACATGATATCGGTGTAAAGTGACATGTTCGCTGTTGCGTTTCGTGCGGTTTGTGAGTAGCCGGTGAAATTTCGGAGGGAGGAGGAAAGAACAACGCAGTAGTAAAAGCCTTTTTCGTTATAAAAAAGAAAATTCTTCTTGCGCATGACGTGAACTGTATATTTTGGGTTAATACTGGTACATAAGACTTATCGGTACTGGGCATACTATACGTTTTATATACTATATATATAATCTCATATATTTTCTCAACAATAAAGGATGTTAAAACACGACTTCAACGAAATAAATCATAATAAAAATTTAAAAAACTTTTGTCGACGGGAAACTTGTCGTGGAGGTGCCGCTTAGTAACTTGGGGTGAACCCAAAAACCTTGTTCGCAGCCAACTGAACCGAGGAGGTGGGTGCTCTGTGTATCCCTCTTATAAGAAGAGGGGACTATAGAGCAAGAGGTGGAGCCGCACTTTGTACCCCTCTTTTAAGAAGAGGGGACAAAAGAGTAATGTGAACCTCACCCCATTGCACTGTCCCAAAGTTGGTGGGGTTATCCTGTGGTGCGGGACAACCCCATCTGTGGAGGTGACGTCGATCCCTTAGGGGGCTGACTACGCTTCGAGGTGCCTTGATGATTTGTTGTTCCGGGACACCTCAGCAAAGGCGGTACTGATGACACTCGCGGTGGTTTTTGTGGGTATTCGGCACAATAATGTGCCGCGAGCCCCACACACCACTGGACCCCACCCAGGGCCAGCGAAAGTGCGTAAATGTGTCTCCGAGTCAACAAAAAAAAAAAAAGCTTTCGACAACCAAAGGGTGAGCCTCTTAACTATGTAAAGAAGGTTATCTTACGAAAACACATTACATTAAAAACAAGTCCTTACTTTATTCAAGCGTGTTTTATTTCCAGGGCGTACGCAAACCACCGGAAAATAAAAAAAGAGATATTAAGCCTCTGCAACGTGCGCTATCTCTCGCTACGAGGATTTAATTAAAATGCAGCATTTACATCTGGCTGCCCGTACAGTCGGGTGCAGGAACTTACTATGTAAATGAAATCAAATGGTTCCAGCAATAGGAAAACGGAGCAGCGAAGCACCATTTACACGTGCGACGGTGAACCCACGCGCGTCACCATACTTGATCGCGGTGAATACATTACCGATGGATTTAGTTTTAATTAGGTAGTAATTCTGAGCTGGTTAGAGGACTTTCTCTATAGGAAAACATATTTTTATGTATCGTAATGTAGACCATAAAATTGTATATATCATCCACACCAACGCACTCGGTAACGCTTACTGTCTCTATCTTGCCGGAAGGTGAGGGAGTGATAGTGCCGTCCCGCTTGCGCCCCAGCCCTCCCGTCCTTGTTCGGAACGCGGTCGGGAATAATTATTATTCCGTGCCATGTTTAGAACTCGGGCGAAGTCAACGCGCTTTTTGTATACATTTATGTATAGTCTATTATAAGAAAAGGAGACCTAGACCCAACAGGTCCGAAGCCGCACCTTGCGACATACTCCCCGAACTTTTTGAAGAAATGTCGGGGCAGTGGACAGCGAGTCCGATGGAGGAGCAACCACCACCGAAGAAATGCCACGGAAGAAGGTCGAACGGGCGATAGTCTGGAGACCCCTGTTCCCTTCAGAGGAGGAAAGAAGGAATTCCTACCGGAGCTGGAGGAGCTACGCCCGCAGAGGCGCGCGGCGTCCTCGCCCGCTGAAGTGTCTTCCAAGGTGGTCGCAGTGTAGGAATCGCACTCGACGGCCACCTCTTCAAAGCCACCAGGAACACCGCGTTCATCAACGCGGTCTGCACGCCCATCACCGCCTGCATCACCGCATACGTCACCTGCGGCTCGTGAGTCGGAAACGGCTGGCCCAGCGACGCCCGAGGAGGACTCGTCGACGACGCCGGGAGCCGCCTCCCGTTTCGACTACTGTGTCTGCAAGGGACGTCGAGCCTGCCTTCTCCAGCGGATCGGTCGACGCGACTCGATATCGCAGCTTCGCCGCCGCTCTGGAGAGCCCCCGAAAGGTACCCCCTACTAGGTGTGCCCCCTACTCCCCACCCCCCATCCCTGCCTACTACTGTCCGCAACCCTAGTGAGACCCAACCGCCACGCAGACTATCGGAGTACCTTCCGATAGTTGTGGAATTTCTGCCAGACTGGCAGAGGCACTTCCGCACACTGTGTGACGTGCTGGGACACCCACCCAACGCCCGGCCCTTTGGGAAGGGCATAAGGTTCCTGGCACAGTCGACTGAGGAGTTCCGGGCAGTCCAGGCCCTACTGACGGCCTTGACTAAGGAGAACCCGGCGGTGCAGAGGCATTGTTACTCCCCACCCTCAGACCTCCCCACCAAGGTGGGTATTAGAGGTCTGCTAGTGGGGACAGACACGAAATGCATCGCCGAGGAGCTCAGGAGCCTGGGCTTCCCGGTGCGCTTCGTGCGGCATATACCGGCGAGAGGCGGGAACCCGGCTGATTGTACCACGCGCAGCTGGACTGCTTGAACAGCGGGGAGCTCACACGCCTCTACGAGGTGAGAGAGCTCCTCTGTATGCCCGGAGTGGTCGTGGAGGGGTGGAAGGGCAAATAGGGACCAGCACAGTGTCACCGCTGTCAGCTCTTCGAACACTCCTCAACGAACTGCCACCGGGAGATTAGGTGCGTCCGCTGTGGTGGGGTCCATGCAGTCGGGGACTGCCCGCTGCCGAGAGGAGCCACCCCGACCTGCGCCAACTGCAAGGGCCCCCACACGGCCAATGACCGAAGGTGTAAGGCCTTCCTCAGGGAGGCCAGAGCCCGAGGCATGGCCATCCACCCACCCATCCCACCTAAGCCCGCTGTGCAGGGAGACCAGTTTATACTGGTCCCTCATAGCCGACACCGCGCCGCTCCTGCGCCCGCGGCTCCGTTGCGGAGGGAGGGACAGGTCGAATACGGCCCAGGCGCATCTCTTGCCGCCCCGGCCAACGACCCCAAACGCAGGCAGGCGAAGACGACCAAGCCCAAGAGGAGGCACACTCGCAAGAGGAAGCCCCAAGCTGTGGCCGTCCAAAGCACCCTCAAGAGCAAGGGTGGCACCCTCCGCAACAGGAGACCACCGTGACCGCAGTGCGCAGTGTACCCTCACAGGCTAGGCCGGAAAACGCACGCTCACCATCACGCGCACCGACTCACCACACACCACAGACACCAATTCCCACACCACGGACATCAGTCCCCCCACCTGCGCGGGAACCGAGGCGCTCCGAAGGGGAGCAGCGTCGGCGCGGCACAACGTGGATCGTCAGGGAGGAGCTGAGGGCGGTCGTGAAAGACGATCTGTCCAGAGTGCTCAAGGACCCGCGCATCAGGGCGCGAATGACACACGGCACAGGGCCAACCAACGGGGAGCCAGTGATGGATCGTGACGAGCTCAGGGTCGCTTACTGCAACCTCGGAGGCACGAGCGACAGTCTTCGGCTGCTCGCTCAACAGTATGACTTACATGTCATCCTGCTGGGCGAGACTTGGCTGAGGCCGACGCAGAGCCCTCGGCTACCGAACTACGTCGCGTATCGGAGGGACGAGGTGTCGTCGAGCGGGAGGCCGTACAGAGGTACGGTTGTGCTCGTTCGGCGGAACGTCGTCCACGACGAACTGAGACAGGGCCCCTTCACCGACATGGGCTCGACTGGTATGGTCGTTCACATGGCGGAGGAGGAGCTCAGGATCTACGCGGCGTACAGACATCCCCGGAACTGCTTCGTGCCTACGGATCCCCTGCGCACCCCGCGCGTTCTGGACATCGCCCTACACCAGAACCTCAAGGCCACGGTCAACCTCGAGGTCCTGTACGACCTCGACACTCAACACCTACCCATCCTCGTCACACTTGATTCCGGAGCAAGCCTTAGGGAAGGAGTGCGGATCAGAGAGAGGATCGACTGGGCCGTCTATCGGTATAGCCTAGCCGACGTCACCATCGCCGGGCAACGTCTACTCCGGACGAGGTGGAGGCCGCCGCTCGACCCTTCACGGAGAAAATCCGGGAGGCGCGGGCGGCGGCGACCACCATCGTACCGGTGACAGCGCGCCAGCGGGGTGAGCTCCCCCCGAGCCTTTGGCGGACCTGCAGAGGAAACGCCAGATGAGGAAACTCGGGGCCCGTACCCGCTGTCCGAGGATCAAGGCACAACTTAACAAGCTTTCCGAGGAACTGTCTGCTAAGGTGAGGGAGTGTCGTGGTGCAGGCTGGGAGAGTACAGTCTTCCATGCCAGCGAAAACGACACCAGCCTGCACGCCTTAAACAGACGTCTCACGAGGCCAAAGACCACCATCACTCCACTTCTAGACACCACAGGCGCGAAACACTACGGAGCGCAGGCTCGCACCGAGGTGCTCGCATCACACCTAAACACGCAGTTTTCACCACACCCAGCTGCGCCGTCGTTGGCAGAGCATCACGAGCAGGTGGAGTACCGCATTCGAGAGCTCCTTCAGAGCCCGACTCCGCCACTCAGCGGGAAGGATTTCATTTCCCCCTCTGAGCTGCGGAAAGTCGCACTTCGCCTCTCGAGGCGCTCCAGGCCCCGATGACATCCCCCCACAGCGCTGGTGATGATGCCTAGGAGAGCAGCCGTGGCTCTCACTCAGATCGCAAATGGCATTCTCCGGACGGCTCAGTTTCCGGAGACCTGGAAAGAGGGGAGGGTCATCGTTCTGCCGAAGTCGGGCAAGCCCCGAAGCCTGCCTGGAAGCTACCGGCCGATAACGCTGCTGTCCCACATCGCCAAGTTGTTCGAGAGGCTTCTGCTTCGGAGGCTTAAGCTGTACATTCCCATAACTCTGTCGCAGTCTTTCTCGATGTGGAGAAGGCCTTCGACAGGGTGTGGCACCCGGGACTCTTGTACAAGTTGGTAGACGCCGGCGTCCCGCTGGCGTTTGTGAGACTAGTGGCGTCATTCTTGGAAGGTAGGACCTTCCGGGTAGCAGTGGACTCCGCTCCACTCCTCGGTGAAGGCCATACGTGCCGAAGTGCCACAGGGCAGTTGCCTATCCCCTTGCCTGTACGCGGCCTACACCAACGACATCCCTACACTCAACGATCCATAGGGAGAGGGTGAGGTAGATGTCATGCTCGCGCTGTTCGCCGACGACAGCGCATACGTAACCTCGTCCCGAAAGCCGGAGCTCGCAACTGGGCGCATACAGCGCATGCTGGACCGGTTGCCGGAGTGGCTCGACAGGTGGCACATGTCCGTCAACGTGGATAAGACGACGGCGCTTTATGTCAGCAAGAGGTGCTCCATACCGGGGCGGTTAAAGTTCAGAGGCCAGGATGTGTCTTGGGATTCCCCAGTCGTGTATCTCGGATGCAGTATCAACCGTGCGCTGCGGATGGGCTCGCAGGTGGATCGAGCGGTCAACCAGGCGAGAACAGCCCGTGCTTTGCTGTGGCCGATACTAGCGTCCGGACTTCCTACACGGACGAAACTGGGGATTTACAAGACATATATCCGGTCACGCCTCACTTACGCCGCCCCCGCATGGTACGCGCTAACATCCCAGGCACAGCTGAAATGCCTGCAAGCCCAGAAAAATATATCCCTACGGGTCATCACGGGTGCCAGTCGCAACGTCC
>JAFELO010000155.1:392638-419994 GCA_017140195.1 Eumaeus atala
ACTACTCGCCATAATCACAATACACCACACAACACACAGGCCCTAAACAGGCCTACACTCCCTCTCTGAGCCCATAAGCCACGATGGCGAACCCGCAAATTATTGCGGCCCCGTTACCGAGGGGATAGTCGTCCCCTTGCGACCCTACCCGGGTTATGAGGTCCGCCTCGATGCCCGTAACCCCCACAGAATTCTGTGAAGATGACTAACAGTGATGAAAATTGTATACCTAAGCTCTATAGATCGAAACTCTTCGCGAAATTTATGTGGGAGAATCAATGTAATCCAACAGTAGACAACTTTCGGAAAGTAAAGAATTTTTTTTAAATATCTGCGGAATACAAAGAAGTTGGCTGAGTTTTTCGAATTTAAGTGCAAATTGATTATCAATCGTATCGGGTATACATATTTCCAATCGTTTGTCGCACAACTTTAAAATTTTCGTTTCTAGAACAAACCCGCGCAGCCACACACTTTGGGAATATTTGGTTTAAACAAAGTTTTTTTCGGAGGGATCTACTACTGTTGGGGACGCTATTGCCTTCGCTCCTACAGTTCCTTGGATTAGTGAAGATTTTTTCGTCTTCTGCTTTAGTCCGGTTTAAATGAAATGATTGACGGAACCTAAAGGGCCCCACGTCCAGATGACATTGTGACTTCCAAGTCTCCGCCTTCTGGCTCATGAAGTGGTAGCAAGGTGTTTGTCAACGTATCGTATATAATAAGTGATAAAATTTTTGCACAATAATCAAGATCGTATCTAAGAACACCGGTACAATATCACCCAATTCGTAGTTTATGTGATTTGTACATTTGGATCTTGTTCTATAAGCAACCAAGTGTCCAAAAATGCTGGTTCATACCATTCATGTCATCATCGATTGGTGTAATTTCAATAATATATATAAACAATGTTTTTATAACGACAAAAACACCCTATCTCGAGTAGTGATTTCTGAATTCACCACGGCCAAATAAAACGGGATATGAACATGTTTGTTGTAAAATACCAATCGCGTTAGCATAAAACGCCATGATCCTTTTCAATTTGTAACCATTTCCTTTTTAAATAAACATCCTAATCATTTTTGTACTCGAATAGACTAACGCTCCGAGTAACAGCGCACACCCCATCACCCGCTGAGGAACCCTTAAAATTAAATGATAAACATTTAGACGCTCGCAATACGGTTAAAATTGTTTTTGTACATGGGTAGCTATTTGAAGTTCAATTCATCGTATCTTGCCCAGATCCCGAAAGCTCACTGAAGCAAATGTTTCTGGTGGCGTTCATTTCCCAATGTTTACAATGGCATTCAATGTTATACGTGTTAAGGGACACCTCACAGGGACAAATATTTTCGTGCACTGTAGTACTAAGGATAAAAGATAATAACGATCGTTTAGGAGTTTTAGCAAGCGGCAATAAGACTTATTGTCGTTGGTTTTAATAGCACAGGAGGCAAACGGGAGGTCGGATACCGTATTGATGGCAATTACAATTAGATCGAGCTCTTCATAAATCATTAAACGCGATAGCAGCGCCGGTAATATGTAACCCAAGGTTAAGTATTTTCCAGGCCGTTCTGGCCGAAACGTTGGAGAAAAATTATGTGAAGGACCCATTCGGGTAAAGTCACACTTTCTAATAGATATTTTTAAAAATACGACTGTTCTTAGTAAAAATGTTAAAGTACTTGTTGCAATATTTTTCCACTCCCTGCCGTATCTCAGGGCGCTGAGGACGAATGACAACGGTAAATCGCTGTCAGTGATAAACCAACGCGATCTGGCCGGGCTGAGCGGGCTATTCCGGTACGAGATATATCGCAACACACAGCCGCGGCTGCGCTGTGTCGCTGAGGGTTATAGCTCTTAGGATCCGCAGTATCTGGGGTAGAAGTTGTAATTAACTTCAGTGTAGATGACAAAAAATATTACCTACAAGCATGTAACCCCCGATAGGGCCAAATAAAAATCCATGAGCTGGGTTATATCTTTGCTTAAACATTGATTTCTTAAAGAGATGTGACGCGAGATATAAAAATTGATATTTATATTACTAGCTACGGCCCGCGTTTCCACCTGCTTAAGTTTTGATTTCGTCGACATATCGGGTTAAAATTTATATTACACCCGATTTCTTGACGTATAAATTATTAAACAGAATCTATATATATAAAAGAAAGTCGTGTTAGTTACACCACTTATAACTTAAGAACGGCAGAACAGATTTGGCTGAAAATTGGTAGGGAGGTAGCATAGAGCCAGGAGACGCACATGGGATACTTTTTATCCCGTTCGACAGCGTTCCCGTGTGACTTGACATGAAACGTCAGTCACTATAAAACGTGGTATAACAAAAAAGAATCAGACTTGGAATAACAAAACGCAAATGACAGCTATGTAATTGACGTAAAATGACAGCTATGTAATGACGTATGGATGGCAATTTGATATTTGTAAGAAATCAATATTAAAATTATTTCTATTAAATAAATAATTAAGAAGTGGATTGAAGTGAAGTGAAGTTTAATTAAAAGTGAAGTGAAGTTTAATTAATAATGCCGCGACCAAGACGATCGAATCTTTCCCGACAAAGCCGTAATGCAAGAAGAATACAAAATACTGCGAATGAAAGGACTGAAGAAGAACAAGAAATTGCACGTGGACAGCGCCGCGATAGTATGACTCGACTTCGTGATACTCAATCACGAGAGCAAAGTGAAGCAGCCCGTGAAACAGCTCGGTTGGCAATGCAGAATCGTCGAGCGAACAACAGAAGGCAACAAATAGATAATTTGCCACGCAGAACAAGATATTTAGGTGATTTGAATCGAGCAGCGTTTCGATACGATTGCAACAATGATTACAGCATGCGTCCTAGCGTTTGCATTCGACAAATGGACGTTGTTTGCGAGTATTGGAGTTTTCATTGAAGTTTTCCGGGGAAACGCCTGGATTACGCTGCCTTAATGGTAAAGTGAAATTGCCAGTGTTGACTCCGCCACATGAGCCATTGTATTCATTGCTTTGTGGCGAAACACAAGAATCACGCCACTTTCTTGCAAATACTTTAAAATACAATAGTTGTTTCCAAATGACGTCATTTGAGGCAGACATTATAGAAGAAGAAGGATTTAATCCGACATTTAAGGTATTTATTTTTGTACTTACATAGAATGTAGTTAAAGAATAACTTACTTTATCTATTGGTATGTATTATATTTGCTAATACTGAACTCTACTCTCCCACAGAAAAAGTGTTTATAACCCAGTTAATACTGTCTGGTTTTTATTTTGTAGACACAAGGACAGATTCACCATCGAATTGGATCATTACTACCTTTCGAAGATACACAGAATAAATTTTTACAAATATATTTCATGGGCAACATGGAAGAACAACTTGATCGACGCCTAGGGATCAATGCAGGAATGAAGCGAGCAATTATTCAAGACTTGTAGTGTCTGCTTCATGAACATCATGCGTTGGTCAGGTTGTTTAAGAGTGCTTTAGAGCGCATGCCAAATGATGACTATAAAGTTGTCATCAAAGCAGATAAACGACCATCTGGAACACACGAACGCACATTTAATGCTCCAACAGTAGACGAAGTTGCCATCCTGATTGTTGGTGAACAATTGGAAAAACGCGATATTGTGCTTACACGTCGCGGTACTGGGCAACTGCAACAAATATCTGAAACTCATCGATCATATGACGCATTGCAATACCCACTGATGTTTTGGCAAGGAGAAGATGGATATTATTTTAATATTAAAATGATAAATCCATTGAATGGTAAAGTATCAGTATCTTAATAATGGTTAATGTCTGTATTATTTGTCTTTGAAATGGTTAATTATCAAATTTTTAATTTCAGGTGAAGAAACTACAAAGAAAGTTAGCTCAATGAATTATTATGCATATCAGAAACTCGTATGAAACATTTGAAAAATAAAAGTAGTAAGCAGGCTAAGTAGTATGTAATTATATATACCTATATACCTATATATAATTACATCATACTTATGCTGCTTACTACTTTTATTTTTCAAATGTTTCATACGAGTTTCTCATATATACTTATATTATAAAGCTGAAGAGTTTGATTACTTAGGCTGCTTACAGTAGTGAGCTGAAATTATCGCTGATTCTAGTGTTCTGGATTTAACGGAATATAGAATTTCCTCCTTTAGGGAACATATTTAAGGCCCACGATTAAGACTATACCGCGCTCAGCGCGGAGAGTTCCGCTATCTACACTTTACTGCATTTTTTCTTAAACATCGGGCTAGTTAAAATATAATAAATCGTGAAAAAATCCGTAACAGTAGTTTTATTATATTCAATAAAGCATATTCAAATCAAATCTAAATTAAACTAGAATATAATTAATTGGGAAATTCTAGGGCCTCACATTAGGAAAAGGTAACATAAGGTTAAATAGTCAAACAGTGGACGTTGAAACAGTTCATGAAGTAACACAACGTCTCAAAGTATTAGGTTCACCGTAAACCAGTATCGCTTAGCAGTCGCAAGCTCTTATGATAGAATAATTTAGCTAGCGCCCTAACTCCTTGATTCGTTAAAAGCCTGCGCAGAGCCCGCTTTACCGCGTCGTATTAAAAGGCTATTTTAGGTGCTTCATACGTAGCGTATATGTAGCTATCCTTGTGCATCAGCTCTAGCCAAGGGATTATTGGAATTATCCTGGAGCTGCGACCGCCGATATTCCAATTTTAATGTTACATAACTGAACTGAATTAATACCCGCTGCGGCTATTTCAAAATTTTGTAATAAATATTTCAACGGTGTATTAAGTTTTGCGGTTTAGTACAAATTGTAATTAAGCTGTGATTCGAAAATTGGTTTGCAGTTCAATGAAAAATAATTATAGGAAGATTAAAACAACCCTTACACGGCTCTCGTATTTCATTTTAATTAAGCCTACCGGAGCATACGCATTTTATGCATCCGTGTTATGTATGTTTGTACTATTTCAGATCTGTAGCGTAACTTTTATTGTATTATTTACATTAAGAAATAGAAACACAGGGTAGCCTCTGGAACTCTATTGGCTACCTGTTTATTGCAATAACATACGGTGAAATTTATTATTTATCAAGGTTAGAGAAGGTGAAATATTCTTAATAGCATACAGTTGTTTCGAAATAGCACCAATTGGTAGCCGACGGTCATTACTGCCATTAATCGTTTAACATTGGACTGAAACAGATTGATCATATTAGAAGGAGAACATATTAGTGACCGTGAAGCAATAGTAAAGGAATACGTCTTTAGAAAAAGCCATTTTAATATTGGTGTCTTTTTCGTGCTACTTTCCGCGAATGTTACTCATTACAATAAAACTACTTTTACTGATTTTTGCGCTGTATTTTATCGATATGTTTACTAACTATTTAACTAGCCCGACGTCGCAAAAGTTTCGTCATCAACTTTGGTCACGGGTGAACTTAGATGACAGATGTCCAGATCCCACAATTATTAAAAATACCCGAAGAATTATAACTATTTAGTTGTTCCGAATAATTTAAACAGTAATTATTATATTTTGCTGCCTTGAAGTGTAAGGTTTGGTTTTTTAATCAATTATGTTTTGTCAGTTTGAACCATTTGGAGTTCGCAGCTAGCATTGTAGACAAGAAGAATTTTTATGACAAGAAGTATAGAACATGATGAAACCCATTGTAATATACTATTATTGTTATATGTACACACATACAAATATTATATATAGATAGATATAAATAAATAAAAGCTCGCAGGCTACGTATCTCGTCTTACACCTTCGCCCGCTTCTTCCAGAGTGTTTTATCTCACTCCCCTATGGCGCTATTATCAGTCCGCGGTGTATGCGTTGTTCGAGACGACAGATCATATAATCACGTAGATATATATATTTTTTATAGTATAGGGGGACGAACGAGCAATCGGAGAGTTTTAACGACTACCGACACCCATGAACATCAGCATATATATGCCGATAATTTGCCCTCCTCTTCACATCCCCCCCCAAAAGGCTACTGGTTACTCCCAAACTGCACCAAAACGCGACACCGTAGGTGTCACTTTATGACAGTATCAAGTGAGCGAGAGGTACCTCCCCGGTCGTGCCGGCCCAATTCGGTTGCATAGGAGAATTTTGTGTCATGCATCATGTATAACACTACCTCCACAGCAGCATGGCACTACCTCTTACAGGAACGTACATATGTAGACGTACATATACATACACATCATAAGAATTTTAAACAGTCTACTTACCACACCCGTTTTAAAGCTAAAACCATAAGAACCATAGGAAAAGAAAACAGTGTCCGTCCGTGGTCGGAAGGGGTGGGAGGAACATTCTAGGGGAAGAAAGGATTAGATGACTATTTTCCGAAAAGCTGAACCTATTACAATCCGCCCTATATCAGAATCTATAATCGCCCTATGTTAACGAACAATAAAAGTAGAAATCTCAAAAAAACAGAAAAATACCTTTTTAGACAATGACTTATTAGAATATTGATAGCACCAAAGTCGCGGCATCATCATCACACATCTAGCATCATAGAAAGGTAATGTGAGTAAACTTATGCATGTATATAGAGACCATACAATATTCATTTTGAATAATTTGTTTTCATATTCAACCTCAAAGAGTTAATATATTCAGTTCAGTGTAATTAGGTACGGATGGAGAAATCTCATATTCAAATATTTGCCATTGTAGATGTGTTTCAAATATTATTTATGTTAAATTGTATATCTTCGCAATAATAAATTCTATAATTTGAATGTTGTGACAACTAGACAGTGATTTTCAGTTTTTGTTAGTATATTTGTCGTTATGAAACCATTTAAAGCCTGCGGTATGAAAAAAACATGAGGAGTCGTCTGAAGCGTAACGTAACATCGAGCGTAACGATGTACCACGCTTATGTATGTTGAAGTGAAAGGGTACTTCAAAGTTATGTTCGTTCCTAACGTAAGATTCCATATTGCTATCGTATTAAAAGTGTCATAATGAGTAAACTCCAGTAGTCACGCAGATTTTTTCTCTCACTTTGCGTAAGAAATATAGGCAGAGAATTATGTATCTTTACTAGCTGATCCAGCTAACGTTGTTTTACCATAACAATTATTTCTAGGTGATTTCTATTGTGTGTGTGTGTGTGTTAGGGGCGAACAACCCTCATCACTTTGAGGTATAAAAAATAGGTAGTAGTCGATTCCCAGACATACGGAATATGTATATCAAATTTGGTATAAATTGGTAAGCCGTGTAATTTATGTTAACACGAGTCCTTAAATTTTAGTTTTATCACATATAATGGCTTTTATCATACTTAATTTGATCAGCACACCTTATATTACAACGGCACATCTCCACGCCAGTTCCCTAATGGCTAAGCGGAGGGGACGGAGTGCCACGTACATATCGCATATTGTGGTAATGCCTATAAAATATGTAATCACCAAATGAGCTGATTTTTGACTCATTGATTATGGGACGATAGCTAAAGATGATGCCATAGATGTTTAAATAAATAGAGGAAGGAGGAGAATTTAAAACTTAAAAAACAGAGAGGTTAGTTTAATTATAATCAAAATTGTTGTAAACAAACAACTATCACTTTAACTAATGTACTACTATTTAACATTGAAAATTTCATTTAAAAAAGATTTTCTATAGTAATAAATATATCTATTATAGATTCGCGAACGTTCCACTGGTCATGATAAGATTCACCCAAAAGTGTCTACTTTTGAGTTTGTTTTATATGTCAAGTAAATCAAAATGGTGTCCTTAGTTTTATAAATATAATTAGTGACCAAAGCAATCTCTTTAAAACCCCCATGCACATATAGATACCTAAGTGTTTTGATGTTTTGGCTTTTTTTAATTAAGAGGCTAAAAACAAAAGTAGCAATATCTAATGAATGCCTACAACCCTCCGGATTTATATCGTAACAGCATAGGCATTCGTGACATCACATATCACATTCTTGCACATCGGAGTATAATGTGACATACAACTGTATCACCACTGTATTACCAGGCGATCTAACCAACTGGTTAGATCGCCTGTGGAGTGATCGTTGTGGAGCACGTTAATCTGGCAGTCCTGTGCCAAATTTCTCTCCGATCGTATTCCTCGACATGCAAAAAGCATTCGACTCCGTATGGCATAACGGGTTAATATACAAATTAATCCAAAGCAATGTGCCTAAACCTCTCATAGAAGTGATTGCGTCATTTCTCTCTGACAGGACATTCCAGGTGAGAGTGGACGGGGTCTTGTCCGAGAGGAAATGTATTCGTGCAGGTGTACCACAAGGGAGCTGTCTCTCGCCAGCCCTCTACAACTTTTACGCCGGGGACGTGCCTATTTCCCCCGGAGTGACAGCCGCACTCTACGCGGACGACACCGCTTTCTTGGCCGCGTCTCCAAAAAACTACAGAGAACCCTCGATCTCCTGCCGGAGTGGCTCCAGAAATGGCGGCTGGCGGTCAATCCATCTAAATCACAAGCGATCACCTTCCCAGACAGAGCACCGTTGGTGCGCTCAAGGTACAGGGCCTCGCGATTCCATGGCACAGGACAGCCAACTACTTGGGAGTCGTGCTAGACTCCGGACTCACGATGGCTCGTCAGGCCGAAACCGCCATCAGAAAGGCCAGATCAGCCACCGCCAGACTGGCGCCACTCCTGCGGGCGAGTGCCATCCCACTAAAAATGAGGATGACACTCTACAACATCCACATAAGATCGAGGCTAACATACGCGACTCTTGCCTGGCATCACTTGCTGAGCGATACGAACAAGCAGAAGCTCCGTGTCGTTCAGAACAAGGTGTTTCGGCAACTGGTCAAGGCTCCAAGGTTCGTGAGGAACCAAACTATACTCAGGGACCTGCGCGTCGAGCCCCTTGATGAATTTGTCGGCAGGATGTCGAGCAACCTGTTCGAAAAAGCGGACGCGTCGGAGCACGAGACCCTCAGAGGTCTCGCGCCCTGGCACGCCCGCCCCCCGGACAAATATAGCCTGCCGAGGAAAGGGGACGGATAACCAGTTTCCGTATACCTCCCACACAGGCTAGAAAAAAAAAAATACTAATCCATTTGATTTCATTTCCACAGGATATATACATATATACACTTCTCCCTCTCGCTGGACGCTGCAGACGGACATCGCCGACACCACACGGTACCGATTGGGACGTGACAACCCCGTTGCCACGCTCCCGCAAGGATACTGCCCGCCGCTTCTCCCGTGTCACCAACTTCACGGTCAGGACCCATCTTTTTCTTTTTTCTTTCTTTTCTTCTGTTTGTCGCGTCTGACCTCTGACCTCTACTTTTCCACCAATACACCGTATCGTAAACACATCGTGCGATTCGGTGCCTGTCCATAGGGCCATCACAGGAGTGGAACCATACACGTTTCCCAGTTCGCTCTGGGACCTGTGAGAGTATCCCGACAAATGGATAGACGCCGATCGTACAAAGATACCAACAGCCCAGGCACATAAACATATGTGCATACGCACTCAGAGGTCAACATGACCTCGCATCAACCACAGCCTCGTATTGATGAGGCTCGAACAACACATCTCCAGTAGGGAGCTAAGCTCCGGTCTGGACCCCCCTCGACCCGGCAACGGGAAGAGTGCGAAGACGTAACGAGAGTCTCCGATCGTGTCGGATTGCCGTGCCATCGGAATAGGAGAACGAGAGAAGTGTCAGATTTCTCTCCGGTCGTGTCAGATTGCACTGCCACGGAATAGGATAATGAGAGAACAGGGAGTGGATCTGTGCCTTCGCACAGACTTGTACACTATGTATTGCGCAGTTGGCTAGCATCCAGAGATGGGCGCCGTGGCCGAAAGTCGGCTAGGACTAAATTGTTATTATTATTATGTGGTAACATGTGCCGTTTCAGTTTTGTAACAGGAATTGCTCTAATCCATATAATCTCAATCTTCAAAAGTCTACAGCAATGTTATAACATTTACGATCTTATCCGGTTTCTGGTTCTAAACTATAAAAATTAACGTTCATCTTATAATATACATTAACACTCTCTTCTATTCTTTTCACCTACAACTGTTTGTGAATAAGCCGTACCATCATCATAATCAAGCTCTGTTGACTTGCTACGTTAATGGTAAACAGCATAACTTAAAATCACGTTAGCACAATTCATCATCCCGAGCGTGTGAATCATTGTTTAATTGAAGACGCGCAGGGCGGGCGAGCGGGGCGCGGGCGCGGGGGCGCACATCGATCGTCTCGCGTCGCCATGACGACGCCTCACCGCTCTCCCCACCTCCCCGCCGATTCATTTGTAATCATTTGTTTCGCAGCCGTCGAATAATGGCTCTCGTCAAATGGTGGGAATTTGATAAATGTGGGTGAACACATCATAAGCACATTTAGCGATGCTGTCCATGCACTTTGGGGTGAAACGTGTAGTTTTGAGCGTGATTGAAATTATTTCGCTTTGTTTGTATTAATAATAATCACCATGACGCAGACAGGTTATACATTTGAGTGATTAATTAGGTCCAGCGGCGGAATTAGGCTGATCATTATTAAGACGAGACTGAGACGTAAGGCGGTTCGCGTGTTGAGACACGGTTTGTCCCCGAACCGCTCTATGTCCTACTATAAGACAATTTAATCTAAAAAGGCAAGTTGATAATCTTAATAGACAATTTAAAAGTATTTTGAATATACATTTGTTGGATCAGCAATAAATTCATCTAAAGTCATAAGAATTTTATTTAGAGGTACCGCCGTAATGTGACACCTCCGCTGTCGCGTTTCATGCGGTTTATGAGTAACCGGTGGCCCATTAGGGGCATGATATGAGGGCAACGCATATGCGTAACTATCATGCGAGTTGCCGCCTTACGCTATAAAGAAATACAGTGAAAAACTGAGCGAAGCGTTTCGAAAGTGACTCTTACCTACATTGTAAACGTTGAGCCTATTAATTTCGATCTAGCGAACGCACAACGTCACTCTTACCTTAAATTCTGAAGCATCTGGAGGGCATCTTAACTAAGGGCGCACGGAGTAAATATTTCGAAGCAAATCGGCCCTTTATCTAGAGGTTATGAAGTGCGAGAGTTGATATACGCCGCCTCTCAAGTGGAAGTCACCGAGCGTGAACATCGATGCCATACGTGCGCTGTGCTACGTTCTCGCTTCTTTATCTATTTGCATTTAATGATTATATTTTTTAATAAGTATTTATATCTCATTAGGGTTACCTGAATATGATTATGTTCGCACCTAATATATTTGTAAATGTTTTTAATGCTACATTTTTAAATGCTACATGATACCTATCAAACATACATTCTGCAAAGTAACCTCGTACTCGTTCCACAGAATTTAGTTTTATGATGGAACACGAAAAAGATAAAGAGCGAATATTGCAACTCATTTGTTCATTTGTATTTTACGATTGAGGTCAAACATACCAGTACGTGTAACCAAATCGAAATTAAACTAAAATTAACCTATAAACCTTTAATAGTTTTTCCATTTCAATAATAAATATCTTTATTTACGCAGAGTTTGTAGCGGAATATTTATATATATCATGATATTCTTCCAATTATATAATTACACATTAAAAGGTTACATATATAGTGGTGTAAATCAGAAATCTAACTGTCTCCATGTATTTACAACCGACTTCAAAATGATAAAATAACTTTTTCCTAATTTCTACATATGTCTAATGCTGTAATTAAAAATTGGAACAAAAAGATTCAAATTCAATTGAATGTATAGGAGGGGGACTGTCGGAGGGATTATTATAATCACGAGGAGTGCCCCGGCCGCGCAAGCAGCCTCTCCAGAGATAATGAAGCCGCGCTACTCGCTCGACGCTCGTAGCTCCGCACCCCCGCGGCCCGCGCCGTCGCGCGTTGTATCGCTATTGAAGACATCTTCAACTCGCCTGGAGAGTGTAAACGTATTGATAAGTCGAGAAAAAAATGTTGTATAAACATGCAAATCTGTTACACGTCTTTAGAAATACAATTTTTTACAATATAAAGACAATTAATTTCTCTAATTAGAAACAAGGTTCACCCAACGGAACCGCGTGTGTCCCAAATGAAAATAGCGTAGTTTACTTCATTACACACCCATGACCTACGCTGGTGTATGCGTGATGAGAGCGTTACGAAAGCGAAGCCAACGGAAGTTGAGAGAGAGAGAGCTATAAGTCATTAGAGATAGATAGCGAGTTACTTTTCTTAGGTTCGTTAGTGTAGGGATAAGACAAGTAGGTGCAAGCACGCATTTTCTTTCGCAGTCATATTTTTTATTTATTTATTTGTTTTTTATTTGACTACATGAACTCCTGTGTTGTGGGCTAAAGCACGCCTTTTTTAAAATTTCTTTTATGAAGTGAATGAGAGATTATTACTTTACAGCAACTTTCGCATGTTACAAAACTGAAACGGCATTGCAGCAAAGAGCCTTTAGAATTTAGTCCAAGAGATTATAATTTTAAACTTCATTATTCATTTTAGAAATTCGCAGATATTATTCAAGAAGATCGGAATATCGGTTAGTCCATTAGTGGGCCGAGCCAAGCCGGTTCGTTGAAAGTAGACTGGAAAGTAGAAACTTGATAATAATGAACAAAATATGATTATGCGAATATGGTGACCAAAACCTTTTGGTATTATAGTTATGTTACTACTTTCATGTTTACGCTATTATTTAGTATCGCTATAATATTATAAATTATACCAATTGTTTTGAAAAATCGTATCAGTGTATGGAATTGGAATTACCGATTTTAAATATTATTTGCAGTCAAGTAGATTAAGAAACCCTACTGACCATCGACGTCATGTTTTGCCATGTTTTATGTTTTATTCCATGCATCTTACATTAAGTCGTAAATTTCTTAATCCTCATCATAGTCATTATATTAATACTTGAAATAAAACCTTTGGACGCCTCTTTGCGAAAATGGCGCGGACAGACGAGTGTGATTTTGGCACACTCACACTGTAATTGTAGGAAAAATGTAGGACGCACTTTTTTATAATATGCATTTGATTAGCAATATTTTGATTAAATAAACGTTACGTTACTACGGTATGCCTACAGCGTTACGCTTCTCTTTGTGGCTCTAACATTATTACACCACATTTTGTTTTATTTAATACCTATAGGTAAAAGGTTTTACAGTCAAGCTGTGTTCGAAGTACAATGATTTTTTAAATTATGATCGGATTTCCATTACTGCTTAATGATGATGTACAGTAACAGCTAATTTCGTGAATATTTCCGGAAAGTTAAAATATCCTTCGGTGAAATCACTGGCAAAAATATAAGGGAAATTTATTTCAAATGGAAAAATGATGCTTTTCAAGCTGCGGGTGCTTTGAGTGCAAGGCGCTCACAGTTTTGTATAAATTTAAACAAATGAAGCATAAAAATTGGTGGTGCAAAACTTAATGCCATTTAATAAAAAAGAGCAACGAAAGTATGTTTTCATCAATTATTATATTCTAATTAAAAGGAGTTATAGCAGCTACATACTGTTTTGCTTATGCCTTTAAATAAAATCTATAGAAACATCGAGCTATAGTTAGATAAATCGTCGTCGTATTATATTCTGCATATAGACGAAGCGTTGTAATCAATCGTCGCAGGGCGATCCCTGGTGGAGCAACTCATGGAGGTCATGGAGACTCCGTCCAATAGCTGTTGGCTTCTGTTCACTAGCTCCTGCCCTACACAGACTTGGAGTCCACTATCGTACATTTAGTGCACCAATGCTGTGGCCTCGTATTCTTCTGATTATGTGCTGATTATATCGCCAATTCGATGAGCTCATTCTTATCATTATTAACATTTTATATAGTTGGGTACTATAGAAAAAATCTAACAGCGGGGCGAACAAGAAATCGGTCCCGTTTGATGGACCTACGGCCATAGACATCCGCATTATTGGTGTGCCGGCTGAGTGCCGTTGCCCTTCTTTCCTCGTCCCCTCCAACGGTGGTTTTTGAGTAGCCGGAACTCAAAAACCACATTTTCTGTATAGAATATGGGGCAAACGAGCAATCGCAGCCATTTTACGACTACCTACGCCCATGAATAACCGCATAGTTACTATGTCGATGCCTTGCCCTCCTTCTCCTCCACCCCCCAATGGGCCACCGGCTACTCACAACCGCACGAGACGCAACACTGAAGATGTCACTTTACGTCGAGCCGGCCAAATTCCGTTGCTTAGCACTACCTCCTCCCACGCAGCATGGAACTACCTATTCCTAATAAACATGAGATTAGACACTATAACTGTCACTTAACAGCAGTGTAATATGAGCGAGAAGTACTTCCCCGGTCGCGCCCAGTTGAATACTTTCGTTGTATAGGTGCATTGTCCGCGAATATGACTGCAAATCCGCGTAACTCCCCGCGCTACAGACGTGGGGGGACCATCGTCTCCGTAGCACGTCGCGCCAAACTTATTGTTGTCATGCAGATGCGTTGCCTCCCTTGTGTCTTCCCCTTCGATGAGCCACCGGATACGGCGCACGGAATCCGTTACTAGTTTTTAGAACTTTAAGACGCCGCAGAACTTAGTATTTGACGTTAATTTCAGTTGGATTCTTCTACGTCTTTCCGAGAAAAGTCTTGGCAGACGTACAGACGGACGGGCGGTCTTAAAAAAATATGTTTGATCTTCCGAACGAAACCCCCGGTATGCGGGTCTAATTCACACTTGACCGGATTTTTAAAATATAATATATTATTGTTAAGATATCAATCACTGCACAGTACCACACCGAACAATTACAATAAACAAAATATGTTGTAAACAAGAATGCGTAAAATGGAAGTGGAGTGTGGAATTTTCTCAAATAATTTTAATAGAAGTCCTTTGTGGGTCGCTGGGGGCAGGCTAGGTAGGTGGGGGGTGGGGAGGTCGGAAAATGAGATTTCCTTTGAGATGGAGCGCGGCAAGCGGTGACCGCGACCAGTTCCAGCGGGTACGTGTGCAGCATATTTCATGCGATTCACTCGTGCGTCTTGTTTGCTATATACACGTACATATTGCTATATACACACACACACACACACACATATATATGTATAAAATACATTGCACAAGTTATATATATATATATATATATATATATATGTATATGTATACGTTGAAGTTATACCTAATGTTTGCTTGTTACGCTTCCACGTCTAAACCGCTGAAGAGATTATCATGAGTTTTAGCATAGAGGTAACCAAAAATTATATATAGGTGGTAACCCCAGAGGTACATCGATAAACTTGTGCAATGTTTTTTTTCATACGACGCCTGCCTAGAATTTAATGAAAGGAACAATCGAAGCCTTTTAACGATTACCGGCGCCCATATGCATCCGAATCATTGTTGTTATGTAGAAGATTTGCCCTCCTTACTTCCTCTCCTTCAATGGGGCACCGGACACTCATAAAACGCACGAAACCTCACAGCTTAGCTATCACTTTATGGCGGTGTCGTGTATGCGCGAAATACCTCATCCGGTCGTGCCAGGCCAATCTGGCTGTACCATGGCACTACTTCTCACTGAAAAGGAAACGAGTACTAAATGTTTGTAAGTTTGTGGGATTCCTCAACTCTTGGAGGGGGCATGGGGTTAGAGAAGGCTGATGGGCACTGGTAAACAACTATTGCTGCTTTACCAAAAACCACGAAAGAAATAGTTCAATGTAGAGCATAATGTAAAATATTAATAATGTGGGTACGCGTTTCTTATGTTTATACTAATTTGTGCAAGGAAGTACTTGAAAAAACTTAATGTTAAAAGATCAATGATCCCACGGAGCAGGCCGCTTATTATCAAAGAACAAAATTAACAATCCGGTTTCAAAGAATGCTCGAATACAGGATTCTGAAATTTGATACAGTAGAAGGTAATATCAAGAAGATTGAAAATTATATGCACAAAATACACAGCAAGCTATCATTATGTTATTTTTACCTTAATCAAAATATTTTGTTATTTTAATGAAATAAAACGATACGCACTACACGGGCAAGCAGTCCGCACACAACACTTAAAAAAGTACCTACATAAATGTTTTACTTCAATACAAAGTCTATCTGTATTCGAAATCCATTTGTTATTTCATATATGATTTTGTTCTTTTTACATTTCAAATAAGATCGAATGTCTTTGTCAGTGGGCGATCACATGTTGTTATATATACGATCATTGCCAAAAATGTATCACGTATCACGATAGCTAGACACCTATACAAAAACATAAATGACCTCAAACAAACATTAATATGAAAGTAGGGATATAATACATTTATCGTACGTTCGCCATTAAGTAATCCCCGGGCACTATCTCCCGGCCCGGCTGCCGGACAGTCTTGCATAAAACCTCATTGATCTCTTCATCCACCCTCCTCCACCCCGTGTCATCGAGAGCCCCATTAGAACATGTATCAGGGCCCCGCTCAATCACGACGGACGTCATTCGACTTTATGTGGCACCGGCGGCCTGTTTGATGTTATCTTCCCTAGAAGCTCGATGTAGAACTAATTTAAATTGTCAAATTGCTATTACAAACATTATGTACAAATTTTGTTACATATTCATATTTTGTACGTAATTGTACTGTTATAATGTACCTAGGTATCCTAAGCAGGCTTTGAACACTGAAAAAGCATCCGAGTTTTAATGTCATATTGTTGAAGTTTGTTAAGTAGAAACGTAAAAGAGTAATTATATATGTTATAATTACGAATTGCTATGCTTTATATCCAATTCATGAATTCTAACGTCAAATCATTGCACTGGTAATTATATATGTAAGCGCTGCTTGAGCTTAGGGATCGATTATAATTCCATATAAAACTAGATTATAGATTTTAAAATGAATTGTGTGTGATGCCTCTTTTACATCTCAACGTCACTCTCTAAATGAAAAAAATGACTATCGACGGTCGCTGGCCTTTTGGCGAACCGGCAAATCGTAGGATAATATAGGGTGGTAATTGTCAAGCGGAAGTAGTGTCATTATTTGAATATCGTTCTTTCCTACATATAATATTATATTAATTAAAAATGTGTGATCGATTTACACATTTTCTCAATGTATGTTCACTTTTAAAATACTGAGGATGCCGGAAATAATTAAAAATCTATGTTAGGAAACCTTTTCGGTACCTTTGATAAAATTTAAAGAGTTAACATGATAATGTCCTTTCTTACGCAATAGCGAAAATCATCAAATATCTTTAAAAGATAATGTTCTTGTACAAGGACTGGTGAATTGGGTGTTTATAATAACAATTATAAGGATTGTTTTATTTATTGTGTACCTACTCATAGACACAGGCACGTGAAGTGAAGCGCATCAGGGACTTTAGTGGTAACCGAATAAAATAAAATTTGAATAATGTTGTTCATTTCTGTTTTATATTGAAACAGAAATAAGGTGTAATTGTGAATCTGTTTTCAAAAATAAGTTTCTATAAATGTGAATATGTGTTACAGCCAATAAGATTTAAATTAGCATAAAAATAAGCTCGGCCTCCCTTACCCTCTTTAAAACACACAATACTCTAAAACTGTAGTAATTGGTTAAAAAGGGTATGAACAAAATCGTTGTAAGTTCTACAGAAATAATTTTGTAACAGGTTTAATGTATAAACTTTATTCAAGTGTTACAGTTATCAGGGTATTTTTGACTTTATGATAACATGTCGCAGGTACTTTTTGTTGTATCGTTTGTAAGTGTTACGCTCGATTCGATGTGCAGAGTAAATGAGGCTTCATTTTGTGAGTTCATTTGTACCGGCCCAATTTCTAAGTATTATGGATTTTATTTAACGAATAAACGGAGCGGAAAGTATTGGAAAAGCGTCGACATAACAAACAATTCCTAATATTTGCTCGTTGAACCCAGATGTGGCTTCTATCGACTGGAAAGACGGCGAAAACATAAATGAAGACTCAAACGTCCCTCACGTGAGTACTCACGGCTCACTACAGCTGGTGATACGGCATAGCTATAAATATATATTGCTTTCCCTTTTATAACATTAGTGTGTTCATGATGTTACGTAATGAACGACAGGTTTTTCTTTATAGTGTAAGGTGACAACCCAGCAGCCACAGCCCTATGATGACTACCGACGCCCATAGACATCCGCATAATTGTTGTGCAAATGTGGTATCCTCCTTTTTTCCTCCCATCCAATGGGCCACCGGTTACTCATAAATCGCACGCATCGCGACACCCTAACTGCCACATTACAGCGAAATCAAGCCATTGTTGCAGCATTGCATAGTACCGTCCACTGTTATACAACTATTTCATTACAAGGTACTCTTTACTGGTATAAAATAAAAGGAAACTTTATATTTTACTAGCAGCGCCTAGCGGTTTCACCTGCGTATCATGGTAAAATTCCATATTATAAACTTGACTGTCGTATTCCACTCCTTAGTCGGGTTTAATTTTCAAAAAATACTTCTTAGCTGCTCACTTACACCGTGAAAGGAACTGTTTCAAATTTCATTTTTTTTTTTCAGTTTCGGTTATGCGTTTTCTGTCAGTGAGTCGATCGTGAAGGATTGCAGTAAAGGAGGTGTGTTATTTATATAGATAAATACTATAAATACATT
Source organism: Eumaeus atala (assembly GCA_017140195.1). NCBI lineage: Eukaryota > Metazoa > Arthropoda > Insecta > Lepidoptera > Lycaenidae > Eumaeus > Eumaeus atala. The sequence continues at coordinate 411,349 of JAFELO010000155.1, forward strand.
CTCTTGTTGAGATGGTCCCGGGAGCAACTTGAGAAGTGTTTATTAGAAGTTAGTGAGTTCGATATCGCCACCCCCCCACAGGTCAAACAACATAACCTCTGTTCTACACATGTCATTTAACCAGATCTCAAACAGTGGGTTATATTGTCTTAATATTATTCTAAGCTGGGCTTATTACCTTCACACTAAAACCTTCCTCGGGGATACATGGGTACACGTGGGTGAAAACCGCTGCAAGATCTGTTCAGTAGCTTTTGAGAAAATTTATCACACACAAACAGATAGCTTTAGGGGACTTTGCTTGGTAACTTGTAGAGATATATAATAATGACAACTTTAATTTATCTCAATATGCCATTTACTTAATACCTTAAGAAAGTAAACACGAATTATCTCAATATGCCATTATATTAATATATATTAAGAAAGTAAACACGAATTATCTCAATATGCCATTATATTAATATATATTAAGAAAGTAAACACGAATTATTTTTTTCAAGTAAATACCAGTGATCTCTCATATCTCCAAATCTTAACTATACAAGGAATATACGTATCAAACAAAATCACAATGTCTACGTGTATTATATGAGGTTAAGTATTGTGTGCGTACCGTGGTGTGCTTATTGTTTTATTTATGAAATGTAAAATATTAGCTTCCTGCACATCTTCTTCACATTATAACTTCAAGTGTACCAAATTCCAGAATCCTCACTTTGTGAAATTCTTTGAAAAAACGACGGGATTTATTTCTTCACGTATTAATATACATTTGTTTTGCATTAACAATAACTATGGTTACAGTATATATCACCCCCAATGGGCCGCCGCCTACTGACAAACCGCGCGATGCGACAGCGTAGGTGTAACTTTACGGCGGTATCAAGTGAGCGAGAGGTCCTGCCACCCAATTCCGTTGCATAGTCATGCACCTTGCAGCATGGCATTACCTCTTACAATATATTTTTGTTCAAATTGCTATATTTATACAAATTACTTTTTGAACGTCATTTAAATTTTCAATTGGTTCAACCCTAGCCCTGACCTGAAGCACGGTGGGTAGCATTAACATCTTGGAATTAAGATTCTTAATCCCAGGATGTCTGTCATAGACGGTACTTTTTATTATTAATTTAATTTATAATATAGACATTTCTCAATCACGTGTCTTAACAATTTCTTTAATTTGTTATTTAACAGTTAAACTTCAAATTATGTATAGCTCATGCAAGCAAGCATATTATAAACAAGTAACATGTATTATCAGCAAGATAACGTGCATTGTTCCGCCGTTTTTCCGCCATTTCTTTATTATTTGACTTCGAACTAGCAGCACGTCAGAAAGCAACTAACACGCGTTGAGTGCGGCTTAACATTACTCAATTGCCAGATATTTTGAGTAGTGTCGATAAGTGGATACTATACGAGAATCGGAAACGCTCATCACAATGGCTGAAACCATGTGTACCAGCTAACTCTTGTCCCGTGCGACAGTTGAGTTCGACAAAGATACTGGTGATCATTTGGTGGTCTAATGCTGACATTAACATTTCCTTTTGCCACGGCTAATGCAGAAGTGTATTGTTAACAATTTAAAAGTATGATTTAAAAGCTAGCCATTAAACAACCGAGACTAGACAATTGACCATTCTCGGTTTTTTACGGCTGGCGTAGCAATTGCTCCAGGCCGTTGCTGCTTTATGACAACTCTAGAACTCATATATCAAGCGCAGATGGATGGAACTTTGCTCAAACAGATTACCATTTTTAACATATGGACAATTTCCTACGAGTGAATAAAAAGCAACTCCGATGAGGCAGACCAAATTACCTTCAAAGAAATTGTTGATCCTCGCTCCAACAATGTAATTTTCAGCAAAGGAATCAAAAAAAATAGTGAAGGTGCATATATATATAGTACATATTTCGATTGAACAAATATATTTTATCATCGTTTATTTTTCCGTCTCATCTTCTCCCTACAAAACGCTAATTTCATGAAGGAACTCTTGAATGTAATATTTATTTTTGAACATAGTGTACATAATGTAATCAAAATTCCTTGCACATTCGCTAAATTGGGGTTGTTAATCCACAACGCGCGCTAGAGGCAGCTCTCGTAATCATTGTGCTTTCGCTAATGTTCGCTCGCTCACATCGTTGCGAGAGAGTTGCATATTAAATATGTGTTATTTAAAATAACTACAATTTTATTTTGCAACGGTAATTCTGGCGTATTTTAAAAGAGGCCAGAGTCTTACCATAAATATTGTAACGAAGAAAGGAATTATTTTTTAATTGTAAATATTTTTTATTGCTTTTACAGTGTGCTTGTTTAACACACAAACATAAAACAATTTAAAATATAAAAACTTGTTCGAAGTGGTCTCCATTAGGTGCAGTACAGTCTTCTAGACGCTGAGGCCAGTTAGCAGTACACACTCGTTCCATGGGGAAATTCTTCACCACCAAATGTATGGGACTCCAAATTATCATGACGCTTAGAGCAAGCTCTACTCTCATAATCCAGCAAATTGAGATCGGGACTAGATGAAGGGTAGTCTTCTGCTCTGTTGAAGTCCGGAACGTTCATTTTAACCAAGATTGGGTAGATCGAGCGTTGTGATCTGTTCCCCAGTCTTGCTGGAAGGATCATACTAGGATGTTTTGATACCTTTTGTATGAAAATATGCCTCAATCTCCAAATAAACTCCTTCGTAGCGAACACCCCATCAAACCATCACTGAAGTCGGATAATGCCCACGTTGCATTCTGCCAAATAATTGGGAAGCTTCCTTCGAACTTTGAGCATAAATACGGTCATTGTGCTTGTTAATGTGTTGCTCAATTGTAAAGAGAATCTCATCCGTAAACAAAATTTTTCTGTGACCACCATTGCGTGCCACTGCGGAAGTTGTTTCACACCCTATTCAACTTTAATGTATCAGTTAAGAAATGACTAATACATAGACTCTCACATGCTGCAATTCCTAAGTCAGCTCTTAAAATACGCGACATGGTTCTGCTATATGCTGCTCATAAGCTATCTTCATTTCCCGATATAAAATATTTTGCTTTCCGACAGGATTTCTTCGAATTACTTCCCTTACAGCTTTGACTTACCGTTTTTGTACGAACAGCACATGGACGGCCAGATCTTTATCTGTCGCAAACAGAGGAGGTCTCATTGGTAGCCCTGTTCACAAATATATTTGACTAATGTCAAGGGTAAGGAGAGTATATAAATTGCACTTGGCTCCATACCTACTATGTGTAATGCAATCACACCGACTCTGTTCTCTGTATATTCAACAATATTTTGCAATATTAAAATAGAGTGGGTGATACCCATGCTATTTTAATATCGCAAAATATTGTACAATGAATTGGCGCGAAAATGAAAAAAACACAATGAACAATCGCATAAAAATGACAGATTCCCAATTCAAAGGTAATATTTTTATTTTTAACAGTATTTATGGCCAGACTAAGTATAGTATCCTACTGATTCTGAATTTCTAACAAACAAATATTCAAATCATTTTGGCCAATTACACTTGTAGCCATAGTTATCTATGGCTACAAGCATAATTTCCCAAAATGATTTGAATTGCCCAATATGGGCCACCCACAACTCACAATTCGCATAAATTATGAAACGCAACATCATAGCCCTCATTTTTAAGATGGATTCATGTAAGTGTGTTCGTTTGCTCGCTCTCCTATTCCGACGGGACGCCAACCCAACACGACCGGAGAGAAATCAGTCGCAGGACCGACGGCTTAATGTGCTCTCCGTAAGGCACATGGACGTAGTACCGGAACTTCCTAACTTTGGACAGAAACTAGAAATAGACCGGAGGCTCAAACCCGCCCCGGGACCCAAAGACACTTCGTTCAACATGATGACTACTAGACCACGAGGTGTGCACGTACCATGTATAATAATAATAATAATTTTTACTAGCATATAAACGAGATTAGCGATAGCGAGGCGTGTCATTATTACATACAGCTTACTAACATCGACCGCACATCTTATTCAAATCTACTTTTAACCGGTTTTACTTATCTATCTTCAAGATAAATGTACCGTCTAAAAGCTAACAGTATCGTCACATTCTACATCAATCTCACCATTAGTGAAATTAAATGTGTACAAAGCTTCACTTGTGAATACAACCTTCTTCAAAAGCGCTGACAAATTCAGCGTGGTCTCAAACACAAAACGAAATTCAAAGCTATTCATACAAAACTTCCCGGTGGTCCTCATTTATAAAATCTCATCTCTTTACTAAGACAAAGCCGATGTCTGTTAATAATCGGCTTATATCCTCCCTCTTTCAACTCATTTACTCAAAATTGCAGCCAGACGAGACGATTTCATTTAATTTTGCTTTAGAAAGAATCTCGTTACGTGTCGCGTAGTACGGCGGTATTGAAGTTGGTTGTACGGCGACGCCGGCTGGGAGGCGTCCTACACCTTCACACGCGCAACCTCCCTAGACCCTACCGTAGATGTATAAGCCTTACCCTGGAACACCTTCTGATGTATTTCTTATTGCCTGTGACATCACGGTGTAATGAAATTATTGCAACTGCATTTCATTATTCAACTTAATCATTTATTTATTGCATTTATTGTATATATTTTGTATATACTTTGGGAATAATAAAAATGATCTGTGACAACCGGGCTGATTGACGGGAAACCTTAAATCATCGTCAGCTTTATTCACGTGAGTACATTTTGTGTATATGTAATATAAATATATATATATAATAGGCACATTATTAATATGCTGATGCGTTGCTCTCTTTTCCTCCTCCCCTCCAATAGGCAACCAACTACTCTCGAATTGCATGAAACGCAACACTGCCGATGTCACTTTATGGCGGTACGATATGATCGAGCAGTACCTTCCTTGCCGGAACAATTCGTCTGCAATGAAGCATGGCACTACCTCTTACTTAAACACATAGATACTAAAAATACCTATTTCAGTAGGCTCCCCGACTACGCTCAACACTAGAAGGTTATCATTATTTTAGATATAGAAGGGCAAACGAGAAATCGGAGCCATTTGACTTTAACCGATGCTCTTAGATATTCGCATAATTAAAAAATGGAGAAACGTCGCCCTCCTTTCGTACTCCCCTCTGATGGACCACAGGCTACTCGCAGACTGTACGAAACGCGACACTAGAGTTGTCACTTTACGGTGGTATCACGAGTGCAAGAGCTATGAGAGGGTGCATCATGGCACTACCTCTCACTAAAACAACAAAGCCACCATAACAATAAGCTGTATTTATTGTAGTAAAATGAAATCTTTATGATAGAATATAAGAAATAACCAAATCTTAAGGAAACATAAATAAAATTAGACAAAGCTTCTGAAGAGTACACATCAATTCCACATTTCAACTAATCGAAACGATGTTACAACTAAACACAAACTTCAATTTTTTTCATAACAAAAGCATGAAATATCTGACGCGTTTTATTTTATTTATTGCGACGTATATTTGATTCTGGCTGTCACTATGACTACGAGGTCGCCCGGGCCGGCGCTCCGCCCGCCCCGGAGCCTGCACACACCACTAATTCACCTGTCTCCACGCACACATAAACCGCCTCACCTGTTCACCTGTCCGCCCAATGGTTTACTTTTCGCAGTACACACAACACACACATACATTACACGCCTTTATGCACTTTCAACACAGCCACCTGCATCCCGTGACGGCTCATATCGAGCCCTATTGCGACGCGCAATAGTTCCATTTGTAATACCGGTAATGTTTTCATATAACGGGAAATGCGAGTCCCGGGCACAGCTCGGGATATGCTTGTTAACTTCGTCCGCAACTGACTGTAGAGTAACTACACAAGAAGTGAAGTCATCTCGGAGGTGGCTCTGCCCCCGGGGTGCACAATCTTAACATTTTCATTTTTCTGTACTTTTCTACTTAACTTGGAGTTTTGTCGGTAATTCGGTTTTATTGAGTCATCGGTTTCACCTTCGCTGAAACTTGAGCAGGTAACGTTGAACTTTTTACTTTTCCTAACGTACTGTAAATTGTTACTGTAAAATATAAAGATCGTACCGTAGTTTGGCACCGGTCCAACATGCTTTAACATAAGACCTGACTTAGAAAATGTGACAACACGATTTCGATCTTAATTCCGTGGCGTAAGGGCGAGTTTACTTCAACGGAGCTCCATTACTATACTATTTCACGTGCGAGCACTGACAATTATGATCGTAAATATTCAGCAGAACCCTATTTATTCTTATCCAACTTTTTATAGATCTAATGAAATGCAATGCTTGTAAATGAAAAGTTGTAACTTCGAAAAGTATTTTGGGTAGTTTATGATACAGTATCGTTAATATTTTTAACGTCGTACTAACCCACTCGTTTTTATTCAGGAGCCCAAAAATAAAGTTTCATGTTGTAGCACTTAAAAAAACTACCGATTAAATACCTTTTCTCTATTGTTAGTGCCGTTTTCTTTACAAACTTAAAATATACCAAAAGTAAAAAAAAAGCTTGTCATGTCAGAGAAATATAACATCTAACGTGTACATAAGCACACTGACACTTTTTGTTATTATACTTTATAGTAATTACATCGTCGATAGATGTTAACAAAATAAACCCGCAAATCATAAAAATAGTATGTGACTAATAGTTAAGTTGACTATGATAACTATGGTTACTTAGCAACAACCTAATAGTTAATTTTGACTGTCATGCCACTACATAATAAAATAATGAAATATCATGTCTCATGAGGTATCATAGCTATGGGAGGTTGCATAGATTTCCTCACTGCAATGGAACCTAAAAGCTCATGTGTCTAAATCTAACGACGCCATTCTCCACCATCTAAAGCAAAAGGATCAGTCCCACGCCTCACAACCCCGCTTTCAGAATAGCGATAATTTCGTAGCCTCAGCGCTCCCTCTGATAGTGCTGACTATGACCCATTTATAAAAAGGGGCCAGACTCAAATCGGGGTTTGGGTCATGTCTCAAAAGGAAAAATAATGTAAGGAATTTTAAGATCACAATATTGTACATCAATCAATGTATGTGTGACACTTTCCACCTTGCCGATTGCAACTTTAAGTGAATTAATATCGTTTCTTGTATAGTACTGATTTCAGTAAAAAAATTGTAAATAATTTATATATACGAGAAACCTTCTGGTCCCTTCTTAACATTTTCACTAACAAATTTGTCATCAAAAAGACAGCATCGATGGTTCTAGCATCCAATTTTTGTAGCTTTTTTAATATATTACTGTGAACTAAGCATCGATGCTAATATATTAAGACACATATACATTCTGTCATAATCATTGACAATATAATAGTCATTTATAGTAGTCATTTGTAAAAACAAGGCCGTTTTCTTTTGTGGCGGGCCAACGATTAGGCGGATTCTCATTGCGAGACGTTCGTCAATATGGCGGCTGACGTTTAGCGTCATCGTATATCATGCATATATTAGGCAGTAATGGTGATCGATACAGGTATTTCACACTTACGCTCAAGTGCATTGGTTTTATTTGCACCAAGCCTTCGAACATAACCGTAGTTTTTAACTCTCTGTCCTCCACTGTTGTTGTTGTGTCAAGCAAATCCGCGAGTTTTAAAATTGGATATTGAAATCTGTCGAAGAGGCGGTTTATGTCAAAACATAACTTTTATAGCTACACTGAGTAACATATGGCGCCGAACACTTTCGGGGAGAATTTCACTCACCCGTTTCCAATCCGGCTAATCGTTGGCAGAACACAAAAAAATATATTTACTTAAGATCAGAGGTGAAAAGGCAGCGGTAGACACACATGACGTCCGACGTCCGAAGGAATAATGGAAACCCAATATGACATACACAACGAAGTCGTTTTTCAGAAGTGTCCTTGAATGGTTTATTTAACATGGGTTTTAAATGTGGCAATCGAGCAGTGGTGTTGTTACATTGCGTCAAGACCAGGAGGGGGTTAGTTCTGACTCATAATATGACACCGTCTCAAAAGTAGCCAGTGGCCCATTGATGTATATAGATAAAGGAGGGAGAGACATAACCATTAATAACTGGTTATCTGTATTTGTTATGTAGTGGATGTTAATCAGTAGTCAGAAAACGGCTCCGATCGCTGGTATGTCCCTCTATCTGAAACTAATTTATAATGTGCATGAATTTGGTTAAGAATGTCCTTGACATTAAGAATAATATTCTACGGTATAGGAGTGGTTTTCATTCTTCTTGACGGGATTGGAGCCATTTGTTGACTACCGACACCCATAAATATACAGAACATAACAAATATAGATAACCGATTATTAATGGTTAAATTTTTCCCTCCTTCATCCATATCGATCAATTGGCCACTGGCACCACAACCGCACGAAATCCAATAGCATAGCTATCACTTTTGATGCATACAGTCGAGGAGATCATGAGTATGTGGGACTTAGCCGTAAAGCGGATGCACTACCCACTACTACCCACTACTACCCACTACTACCCACTACGCGTGTGCGTGTGCGCGTGTGCGCGTGTGCGCGTGTGCGCGTGTGCGCGTGTGCGCGTGTGCGCGTGTGCGTGTGTGCGTGTGCGTGTG
>JAFELO010000155.1:420073-437048 GCA_017140195.1 Eumaeus atala
TGTGTGTGTGTGTGTGTGTGTTTGATAAAGGTCCGTAAATAGTGATGTTAGAGTGATGGCGTCGCCCTGTTAGCGCATATATGAGGTAGGTAGGTGCTGGTATTGATGTTAGTGCTGGATCGTCGCGTTTCGCGCTTGGCTCTTGTGCGGGCGTGCGTGTGCGTCGCTTTTAAGCTTTCTTTATCAACAAAGAGATGAGACCGTCGATGTTACCTTGCTTTTTTTTGAATATATTTTTTTCACTTGAGGCCATGTTTTACACCTGTGAGTGTGGAAAATGTCTCAACAGTCTGCCTATATATAATATCGATATAGTATCGATACAAGGGAAATGGTCACATTCTGTATCCAGTTACCTCTGTTCTATTATTATATATATTTATACTAACGGTAAATAATTACACACATAATATTGCTGCAGGACGTCCCGAAACACAACGTCAAGCGGATACCAGGCGAAGGAACAGATTGTACACGCGCATGGATATCTACTTTAATTTTAGTTAGCATATTAAAAATATTTTTTATACCCTTAAACGAAAAATAATGTAGTCGCGCAACTTAAGCAATTCATAGTGCATAAAAATCTTAAAGCTTTGCATAAAAAATTAGTTCGAGCTATATATCTTAACCGTCAGCAAAACAGCGTAACCCAGGTTGTTAATAAAAACCATAATCCATATGTCGTCAGATTTGTCTTAGCAGCCTTGGCAGTCAACAAGTGGAAATAAATCTCCTTTCAAATACTAAATTAAAGAGATCAGCATACATATTACTGTAATACTAATGAAAATAATAAAATTAGAAATTAAAAAAAATATATTAAAAGAAAAAAAATCCGATTGCCAAGCCCCTTTTTCATTTTCTGTTATCAGGTGGGTTATTTGTTCTTTTAATTATTACTTTCAGTTGCGTGTACACAACCTCCCCCTCCACCTAGTATACTCTTGATGTTTAATATCTGAACCACCTGTACATGTACAGACGAACATACACACAAAATGTATAAAGAAAACTTCTTGATCCCAATAGAAGGGTTAGTCTGTCCGTATGTATAAATTCGCATGATGCAATTGACTACCGAATATTTTTTAAATAATATATTAAATGTTGCTCTTTTAGCATTATTAAAATTGGCTAACGCACTATTTAAACGTGACAAAACTTCATTTTTACATTCCATGCTTGGGACATATTACGAGTACAATCTTGAAATATATTAAAATATTAGTCCATATTTCCATTTCTTTATTTCGGGTCAATATTATAATTTCTACGAAACATAATATTAAAGTAAACACAAATCAAATTCTTTAAAGCATTATGTGAAACGCTTCACTCTACGTATCGTAAGGTCAAACCGATTCATTCATACTTTAACATTTTATATTGAATTGCAATAAAATGTTATTTAAATATCTTGAGCAAAAATATATAAAACTACTAACGCACTATCCTGCACCCTTTTTTAGATTCAGGTAGTCCGTTTAGGTATTGGCTATAATTTTACCGGTGATAATTGGGAACTATAATGTATTGAAACTCTTTGTCCCAGTATCGAAACCAAAATAAAAAGAACCCGAAATCCTAGAAGTAGGTCCAAATCTACAAGAGCCTTTTTTCATGTGCAAGAAGACGAATACAAATAACGGGATCAGCGATGAAGAGTTCGTAATGAAGAGTACTCAAAGGCATCGAGCGGACCGGGTGGCTGGGACGCGCTGGGCAACCTCGCTAGATGCACCCAACAACCCTTAATTGAATAGCCCGGCCGGGGCTAATCAGGTCTCAGCTGAGCGGCCGGGACCGTACGGGGGCTGCGGGGCAGGTGAGGGGGAGGTCGCCCGGAGCCACGCGGGCTGGCCGCGCCCCCTGCGCGCGCCGCGAGCCCGGCCGGCTCATTCAAGTAGCGAGCGCGCCCGGTATCAGCCGCCACCCTCAGGTATGTCCATTTTGCTTTTGGTGTTTGCACGATGTGCACCGTTGGCAATGCGCTCCGCGAGTGTCTGTGAGTGTTCCGTGGGAAGGTATGTACGCATGCACGCACCGTCCGTGTCGCACAATGTTCGCTCACTCCTGCCGCGTCAGCCGAACCACCCCGAACCCTAGGTGTCTCAAAAAGTGATGACTCTGTGACGTTAGGTTCTAATTTCAAAAGAAACGAATAAATCATCGAAACCGCTAAATGTGCTTTGTGTCCGAGTTCGATTTTTATTATTGTTTCTTGTCAATGTTATCAATATTATTTTTACGTATTATGTTTTATGTTAAATTTTTAACAGATGTTTAAGTTACACAATATGTCGCTTCTTGTTTGCATGATCTGTCCAAGCTTTTGTCTAAATAAATGTTTCTCATTGAAGAGAAAACCAGTCAACTTTTATCAAAGGTAAGTGAATACTTCTTATTTTTGTTTCTCCTTAAAGTGGTGAACATTCTGAACTTATGGAGAAACGTCGAGGATATTGCAAAATATGAGCGGAGGTTTCATGGCGCCTGAATATAGACATATCGTCTGTAACTTAGCCAAATATATATTCCATCCTTCACTTTTATTGCATTTTAGCTTTCATAGCAAAGCAAATAAAATATGCACGTTCCAATTTACTGACTAATGTGCATAGAAATCTTTTCATGAAAACCGTGAGCACAAAACTGCTCTCACCTCCAAATTAAAAGTATTCAAAAAACGCACAGCGAATGCAACAATACACACTAAAATATATTTAATTTTCGACACACAGTAGCTTTCTGTCACGAATTACGATTTACGCAACACAAAGCTTATCAGTGAGTAGATAAAGTAATCGGTCGTAGCGCGTAGCAGTCGCTACGAGATCGGCGTAGAGGCCGAACGCGTCGACGGGCGGTGCTCTGAACTTTTAATAACATTACAATGTGGTACAGCCGCAATTAAGCACATAATAATCAATGGAATATAATAAGTAATTATAATAATTGCAATAAAATTTGTGATTACATTAAGGTGTCTCAAGAATTTAATAGGGAGGTGTAGAGAACGGTACGCATAATTTGAATTTTGCAATCGGACTTTAGTATAGTATTATATTTCATTTCTTAATTTTCTTTTTGATTTTTTAAATAATTTTGAAGTTTTCGGCAAAAAATTTGTTCATGCGTTATATAACAAAACATGTTAATGCGTCTGTAACTAATTTAAATTTAATAATATAAAAATTAAGTAAAAATTATATATTTTTTGGGTACAACAAGCTATAGATATATTGATTTACTTAAATTCTAATAGAAACGCGCAATTAACCATTGTTTGCGCATCAATAAATACAAATTTTATCTGTAAATCAATCGCTACAACAAGATAAAAATAGACTAATTGATGGCGTGCCGGAACCGAAATAATAATACTTAATGTTCCTTAGTTAAACATTATTCAAAGAGAGATTTCGAATGATTATTGAAATCGAAACATGAAAATCTCTCTCCTGCGGTTTGGGATTATTGAACCAATTAAAATGTGGCAACCAGATTAGACTTTGACCCTCCTCAATAAATTCACAGCCTTAGTTAATACATGCCTGATAAATATGTTCATATTCCGAAGTATAAAATATATTAAATACAATATCTTATATAATATATATATATATATATATAATGTTATAAAATATTAAATTAAGAATTCTTGATTAATGCCTTTCTTATACAAGTGATGGTGATGAATTTTAAAGATCTGATTTTCTCACATTTTAGCCGACAACTTATTAATACAAATGATTTTGCTAAAAACGATATATAATATTATGAAGAAAAAATATATACTCTGTGCATAAAAAAATATTTGAAGCACAAAATATTTAGAAATAATTAAATAAAGATTTTTATCATTAAGTATAATAGAACCCGCTTCTATCTGTCTGTATCTTCATGTGCTTCTATGTCTTTGTTGTTGGTACGTTATGTTGTATATCAGTCTATGTCTGACAATAATATACCTGTAGGAGTTAAACGCATATGAAGTTATACTAGTATATGGCCACTGAATGAAACGACCGGTTTTGAAAATAGAATGTATACTCAAACTTAGCCACCGAAGATCACACAAATGATATCAGTACAAAGATCTGCCAATAGAGATCAAGACACGGCAACAATCGAAACAGCCCCAACGATATTTTTTTTTATTTCTTTTAGATAACAGACCAGACTTAACAGACCTAGATACCGCCAGACTTACATAATATCTTTCTACAAAAATCTTTCATATTGAAACGTGCAGAATCGGGAAAATGAATAGATAAGGGCAATGAAATTTGAACGTTTATATAACCTAAATACAAATAAACACTAGGCGTAAGCCCGTGATTAACCCTTTTTAGAAGCATGAGTAAGTAAAATTTATAAAGCTTAAAATTAATAAAAAAAAATTAAATCTCTAAAAGCTGTCTGTTGTCGAGTTTCTCAAAATCTACTGAATGAATTTTCATGCGGTTTTCCCTCATGTAAGAGGAGTTGAGGCGTACAATTAGGCCTCCAATATTCACGAACGTAGCCGGGATATGCTTGTGATAAGTAAGAACAAATTTGTAACACATTACATCTACTGTTAGGTTACGTTATTAATATGGCTTGGTTGAAACAATTTGTTCGTGATCATAATATAATATCTACAAGAGGCACAGGCTAACAGCTAGCTTGCACCTTGAACTTAGATTTTTGAAATATGTGAAGGAGATACTTCTTAATTATATCAATGGCGTACTGACTTTTGTCCCATTAATTAGGGGACCATAGCTGAACAGAAAAAAATGGTTGTGGCCTCACTTTGAAAAGCTCCTACATATGAGTAGGAATGTAACGTAAATTGTAATTCACTAGCAACTATCAAATCAACTTATGTATGTTAAATTAAATCGTTTTAAACTTTTATTTTAAAATATTTTTTATGTTACTATATTACTAAAGAAACTATTGAATAAATGTGAAAGTTTTGCTGGCAACCCAGTAGTAATGATAAAAACAGAATTTTATCAATTTAATATCATATATGATATACTAGGAGGGTTTTCTATACGTCGTGACAGACGTATAGAAAACCTAGTTATACACGCCAGTGGGGTGTTAGTTGTGAAACCCTCCTAGCTAACACGCCAGTAGTGTACAGTTCATCTGTGCCATGACCGCTTTAGCAAACTTTATGTAGATGAAAACTTACAAAGATACTCAGCACGCAAAACAAAAGGAGTACTGTTCGCGCGTCCCCTCACTACGGCGGGGATGCGGGGCGCGGGGACATGTCACAGCACTAGCCGTCCAAGCGGTCCTCTCCGGATTGCGAGGAGACGCGGGCGCCACTAACATGTATCTCATTTTGCATAAAATATCTTCTTAATGCGAGTCAGCCAATTATTACAACCCTTCTACAAGCTACAAGAACTATCGAAGCGTACTTAAGTACGGAAAAAATATATTCATACCTGGGACCCGGGTACCTAGGTACAGGTACCCGGGTCCCGAAGTATGATAAAGTACTTCAACAAAAATTAAACGACGAGGCGAACTTTTAAAGATCACTCTGATTTTTTGTAAACAATATCGTCTTATAATTAATGAAACCAATACAGATGTTTGAATACAAACCATACTCGGCTTCCCGAGAACTGGATTAGACTTCACATTCTTTTGGAATTCTTAGTAGATTCTATTTACAGAATAGTTTTTGTAAGCTACCTTGCAGCAATATCGACACTGCATGACCGGGAGGTACCTCTCACTCACTAGATACCATCTTAGTATGTTGGTTATGCTATGTCGTTCGTGTTGTAATTGATTAGCCGGCAAACCCTCTGGGGGAGGGGTAGGAAAGAGGGCAGCGCATCTACATAACCATTTACCGTGCAGATTTTAGTGGGATGTTTGTTACTAAATGGCTCAAATGCTATAGAAAAAGAATATTTTTGGATTATCCAATTGTAATTATAAAATATATATAAAAATATACCATAGTATGTAGGAGCTGAGATATTAAATTCACATAAAACTATCATGTAGCTAACAGTAGTAAATGTAACTCTAGTAAGAGGTAGTGCCATGCTGCATAGGAGGAGGTAGTGCCATGCATAATGCATGATGCTACACCTTCCTATGCAAGGGAATTGCCGGCACGACCTCTCACTCACATAATACCACCGTAAAGTGACATCTTCAGTGTCGCGTGTCTTGCGGTTAGTGTGTAGCCGGTAGCCCATTGGGGGGGGGGGGGGGGGGGGGGGGGCAACGCATCGGCATAGTAATTATGTGCATGTTCATGATGGGCGTCGGTAGTCGTACAAAGGCTCCGATTGCTCGTTTGCCCCCTATTCTATATAAAAAAAGATATTTTCCCCTTTTAATAGAAAAGGACACATGCGTAAAAGGAGTAATGCTATTAGTCTTTAAATAGTCAAATAATTGATAAATATTTTCCGTCAAAGTAGAAAGATATTGTTCGATGCTCGTATTGTAGTTATCGCACTCACATCTATTGATTGTTTGGTCCAATTTAATGGTATTTTATTTATTGTCTACTCAAACGGTTCCGCATAAGTTGCGTGTCGTGCGTGGAGAAAATGCCACAATTCCAACATCCTAGAATTATTTGGCTTGTTTCAATTCAAAAGCCGCGAAGATATAGTCTTCTGTAGTAGTTCAAAATTTTATGGACGGGTTTTTTTACGTAATAATATGTAGATAACTTCGATAAAATCTATACAGTAAGTATATGCATGTTTCATATTCTACTAATATATTATAAATGTGACAATTTTGTATGTGTTTAAGAATGTCAAATACATTCTTTCTCGCAAAAACTTCTAAATGTCAAAATCTGTACTTACAGATATAGAGTAGAAACTTTATTATGAAAATAATTTTGATTGTGAAAAAAATGAAAATCTCGCTGGGGATATATTTTACGAGGGAAAAACAACAGATACGGGTAGTGCTATATATAATATATAAATTCAAAATGTGAAAAAAAAATGTGGTGGCAGATTACATTATGTAAGAAGAAAGACTACTCGCTCTTTTCTCTGGAAATTTGATCGACGGATCGAAGTCATCATTGTAAGCTGAATATTATAATCTGTCAAATAAAAAGTCCAATAAAATTAAGTCGTAAATAAACGTAAACGTAAAAATACTATAAACTTTTTTACATGCTCACTCTAGAATTCAAAAGAACTTTGTTTCTCATTAAAAATAAAAAAATATTTGAATCACCGTGCTGCTAATTTAGTCTTCCAATCAATTAATTATCATCAGCTCTTCCTCGGCCTCTTACAGTGACGCGAGAGAGTAAAGGATAATACATATTGGTATTGGTTTGACAAATATTAACTCGGAAAAAATATAATTTTTCCATATTTGATATATGGCGTCTGCAAATAAATTAAAAAACTATTGTAAAATATTCGTTATATTAACAAAAGTAA
The DNA here is from genome assembly GCA_017140195.1 of Eumaeus atala. NCBI lineage: Eukaryota > Metazoa > Arthropoda > Insecta > Lepidoptera > Lycaenidae > Eumaeus > Eumaeus atala. The sequence continues at coordinate 427,525 of JAFELO010000155.1, forward strand.
GGTTGAAGGCGCGCCATAGAACATACAAGTAGACTTACAGGAAAAAACGGCCAACTGGACTTGCGCTATAGGGGTTCCGAGACATTAACTATATAAAACGGCAAAAACACGTTTGTTATTATTTTTAATTTAACGGTTGAAATATAGCTCAGCGCTATGCTACAGAATACCTTAAAATGACAATAAATATTCTATAACTGTCAATTAAAAAGTGTCTTATTCATATCCCAAGGAATGATTCTCGTTTCTTTTTATTATATTCTTTTTTCATAGCCTTTTTTAGTTTTAATTTTTTATAAATTTTCGCTAAAGTTTGAAGGACGATAATTCTATAACGTCTTACACTGCTTAAGATAATCACATTTAGATATATTTAAATGTTATGGTTGATTAAGTATTAACAAATAAATAACAAACAATTAATAATAATCGATGTTTTTGAAATGTGGGTATGCAAGTAATATCTTCATGGTACGGTTTTGTTCATTGTATTTCTTTTTATTATCTGTCAATACGAAGGCTCTTTCTCTCAATAGACTAAGCTACCGACGAGACGAGATACAATATAATAATAATTTTATTATATCATGTTTCTATGTAACGGTTTTGGGGACGCATACAAAATTGCTCTGCATAAAATTTGCTTTATAACTTTTTTTTAATTGATATTTTTAATGTTTTATATACAGCAGTTTTAATTCAACATTTCAAATAGACAGACAGAGATATTTCACATTTATAATATTAAATTGAACTAAAAATCAAGGAACAAAAACTTCCGTTTCACTCGTTATGGAACATTGGATTCATTTGAATATTTCGTACAATAATAAATTACAGTACCGGTGCAGGATAAGCTTATCAGTTCGATTGTGCTGATAACACAACAGACGGGGCTTAGGGCGAGGGTTTCCTCGCTCGCTAAACACATTACTCATTTGCAATTTTAATTGTCACATGTCGGGGTTCCAAATACTTGATCGTATTATTTTAGCGTAACAAAAATAAAGACGTCTATTTGACGCCACCTTCACTACTCCTATCTTTAACCAATCCTAAACGTATAAAGCGTTGGTCTGCACTCAGCCAAGACCACTTCATCAATCATGCAGTAATTTGACATAGAAGTAGATTCTATGTTCACGGCCCGTGTTCATAGACATACAACACAGATAGAGTAAGGAAGCCATAGTCGGCCTATGTCGAATCTGCGTTGATTAATAGAGAAAGGAGATGATTTTCAGAAAATATTTTATCGGGTGATCAAAAGATTGATTGAAAGTTTAATGTCTAAAGTGGTGATGTATGGATTGAGGGAAGCTAGTTTGTCCACATTTCGAGTGAACATAAGAAATTCGTTTAACATACTTCTGGTAAGAATATATATCATCAAAGTAATAAGTGTGTTGTGTGGATGGTAATCTCTGCGGTATTGCGATGAGTCAGTCAGGGCTATTTTATTTATTCATATTTTAGCACATCTACGTATACACAACATACGTGATACGTATTAGCCTTATGTTAATGATATAAAAATATCATTAACATAAGGTATCTTAATACGTATCACAGTCCACAACATTTTCGTCGCACTGGTTTGTTACTCAAATACGGTTTTTGACGATTTTCTTTAGGTATGCCTTACTGTTGATATTAGTTTAAAAATATTTTATGGAAGTATCAACATTTTCAACGTATTATGTGAACGCATCAACACTTTCTGCAAAATACAGCTTCACCACCTTAGTTTATTAATCACAATAAGACAAATAACTTTTATCGATATATACTTTCTGCCAAACGTAAGATGTCTGAAATTAAAACGAAAAGCAACAATGTCGACAGCGGTGTCCCGCGACGGACGCCATATTGCGTGACGCCGTGCGCACGCGACATATGTACGCGTATCAATTTAATCCGCGCCCGCGCAGCTGCGTACCATGACCCCCGCGCGTAGACAAAGCGTGCCAGCAATTTACCCCATATTTTGGATTATTAATCCAGTGTCCATTGTCTCGATATAACATTACTCTGTGCATGCATGCGCCGGCTATCTGCATAAGTTACAAAAGAGCATTCATTGTTGCATTTACAACTACATAACGTGTTTTCATCTAGTGCAGAACTATATTTAATGCAAATCCAAAAACTGTGGCTTGACCACTATCGTTTGGGTTTATTTCAATACAGTAATGTGGATTTTACGGTTCCAGTCCCAAAGTGTATAAACGGGTCCCTATTACTAAGACTCCGTCTGTTTGTGTTCCACAGGCTTCATCTCAACAAATGTTAAAAATTGGTGGTCAGCTGTGTCGTAGAAACTTCCACAGATTATGTAATTCTGTTGCCACTATATCTACAAGTACGACACACACTTGGCCAGTTTTGTTCTATGTACAATTATTGAATTTGCTATTTAAAATGAATTATTGCAACAAAATAAAAGCATTCTATGTAAAATGAATCGTTGCAGTATAAGTATTCAATAGACGTGTAATGACGTAGGCTTGTCAGCTTGGGTTCGGATAACAGCTGGAGCAAACGTGAAGAGTTGCTAGTTCCTACATAATTTATTTTCGTTTATTTAAGAGCTAAGCAGTGCAATATAAATATGATATATTTTTATTATAAATTATACAAATAAACTGGGAGTATACAAGTAAAATGTCATATATAATTGTATAATTATTTTTAACTGTCGTGCCGACCCTATTCGGCTGCAATGCCACAATGGCGCTACCTTTTACTATTATGTTATTCTTGTTATGTAATTACTAATACTCATATATTTTTTATTATGCAATTACAGCGGGTTTTATTAATAATAAAACTGGCCATAGACGAAAAAAATTGTTAAGCGTACAATCGTTAAGGGACAATAGAGGTTTCCGAATCAAACAATCGAATCATCGAACAATCATATATTACGGCGACAGCTGCGCAGGGTTGGCCCAGTGGAAATGAGACAGGGCCCCATCTCCCACGGTCCCACTAGCCCCTGAGCAGCAGCACCCAATATTCATTCCCGAACTCACTAAGTAGAGCAGTACAACGTGCCTATTCGGATAGAACTATAAGTATATTTCAGCAGTACATTGAGATGTTATAATACTCTAGCATTGTCGTGAAAAATAATTACATTTGTTAGATTTTTTGTTTTAAGGAATGTTCCTATATTTTGAGTACATAAAACGTAAGCTACTCAATCATTTTGATTTATCAAATAATCATAATAACAAATAGACTAATAGAATAATAGGTTTATTGAAAACAAGAATATAATTTACAGTCTATAATTCTGGTAAGGAATTAATTGTTTATCAAATTGATTATTATGTTTGTAGTATTAAAATAAATATAAATTATTGAGCAATGAAATAATTTTGTTACTAAACGAATATAAAACATTTTCTCAAGCAACTATTTGTGTGTGCGGCTTAGGCTTCTCTATGTATTCGTGACTTACTGTGTTACTATAATCACTACCATAAGTCCAGGAGCTTTTATTAAAGACTAAAATAATTAAGTCCTAAGATAACTCCCCTGTGCTTTCTATGCGCAGGGTTCAACGTACGGGTGCGTGCGCCACGCGACATACCCTTTCGAATTTCAACCCCAATATAAAAGGCATTTGAATAAAACAAGAAACGTTTTTAAGTGTGCTAAGGTCGCCCTGTATTTTAAAGGGTGGAATATTCACTAAAACTCTCTCTAACAAGGTGCCAATACAAGTTAATATAACAAAAATACATTTCCGAACCATTATTATAATGGCGTTCATTGATTATAATGGATTGCAATCCATTACATTGCAATCAAACAAAATTTATTCACAATCAGATAAAAAATCGTTGATTGTGAGATACAATTTCCTTTGCAAGCTTTTTCTATTGTGAAACACACATTTAAGAAAATAATGCTTATGTGTGGTGTTTTACTCCTTGTCATATACGTAAGAACGTTTGTATTGTAATTTTGTATATAGATCACAGGGAGTTCCCCATGACGCCTCAAACGAAAACAATACGTGCGCGTGTCACTGCTGGTGTAACATTTGTAAATGTCGTTCGTCGTCTAAAAACGTTTTAATTCATTCAGTCCGAATAGATAAGGCCATTGATCCAGTCCGCGTACTCGTAGTGTCAACGGAAGTGCTAGTGAGGGGCTTCCCTCTTACCACCCTCCGTTTCGCGACACCCTACACTTCTATCACTGCTACATTCACTCATTTATACGTGAATCAATATTCTATGGTCTATTATTTTTTAGGGTTAGGGAAAAAATGTGACACTAGGATGGGTGCCTAAGTTGTCCGTTCATCTGTCGGTATGTTTGCATGTCAAGACACTTTTGTGTATTAAGGACACATTACCTACCATATTTCTTTTATTTGTTATAATGGCTCCTAACCGAATTTATACTTCGGCAGCCATCTCTTTACAGACTGGCCAGCCGCGCGGGACAAATTATACTGCTCAAGTTTGTGCGCAGACACAAGTGCACACTCTATTCCCATATTGGCCGAATCCGCTGGGACGGTAGTCTAGCACAATCGGAGAGAAATCAGGCACCGCGCAGGACCAACGCCTTAATGTACTCTTCGCAGTCTCGGAATCTAATTTAATTATATAAAAATAAGTTACCGTCAAATTCTTAACTTTGGCCTGTTATTACAAATTGTAAAGTTACATTAATTACACTTTTTAGTCCGATCCGGAACACGATCCAGGGCCTCGGGATCTATGGTAGGACAATTTTACCACTAGACCACAATGTAGCCTTCGTATTTTATTGTTGATAGCAACAGTAACAATTGTATATAGTAGCTAGTAAATAAACACAATAAAGGCTTGACTTCTATTTTGTCACGAACAGTTCTTTTAGATATTTATAGTGTACATAACGTTGGGAAACACACTAAACTAAACTATATTTCGTTAACAACAGGCAAAAATTCTAAAATATTTTAACACCACAGTGACTTAACTTGAATATTCCGTCCCAAAAATTTGGAAAATATAAAAATTAAAGCGGGAAACACAAACAGTTATATACTAAAGTCATAAACGGTTATAAATAAGTGCGGAAATCTAACAAAATTAGTTCCTCTTCTAAATTTGGCCAATATAGTTTCTACTGTCTAGGTGAATGGGTTGTCATGTAACAAACATTTACGAGGTGTGTGCAATATTGTAATAGTTAATAATCATAAAAGTGCTTCACCTTTGACCAAAATAATAATAACATAATAAAGACGTAATATTAACGATTAATGTATATACACATATGCTTTACTAGACAGCCAAATAGGTACTGAGAGATTGTGTACATAATTCTAGGGTAAAAATCGGCATAAATAATATTATATACTCAGGTATTTTTGTTAACATACAATTCATAATATATTTTTATATATCAATACTAGTGACATACGAGTATATATATACTTAGTCTGGCCATAAATACTGATATAATTAGAAATAAAAAAAATCACATTCAAATCTGTAATCTGTGATTTTTATACGATTGTCCATTGTTTTCTTATTTTGGCGCCAACACATTGTACAATATTTTACGATATTAAAATGGAGTGGGGTGATAAAGAGAACAGCTACCCATAAATTCCCGAATGTAATATATGTGGCATACGGTGGGACAAACGGACGGATAGACGCTCGGACAGATGGACACAACGAAATTAAAAGGCTTCCATATTTTGTCATTTAGCTACGTAACCCTAAAAAGAAGAATACTAATAATTATAGCTACCTATTTCTTTTCTAGTCTTATTAGTCCTATTACTGTTTCTAAATGCGTAAGTTTGTACAAATTGTGTTTGTTACTTTTTTCCACAAAAACTAAACTACTGAGCGAATAGGAAGAAGTTAGGCATGCATATGATTGTATATATACGGCATGATCACATACAGGCACGCATATAGATTGTATATATACGGCATGATCACATACAGGCACGCATATAGATTGTATATATACGGCATGATCACATACAGGCACGCATATAGATTGTACATATACGGCATGATTACATACAGGCACGCATATAGATTGTATATATACGGCATGATTACATACAGGCACGCATATAGATTGTATATATACGGCATGATTACATACAGGCACGCATATAGATTGTATATATACGGCATGATCACATACAGGCACGCATATAGTTTGTATATATACGGCATGATTACATACAGGCACGCATATACAATCGGGAATATGAGTGATAGGTACCGAAGAAATCACTGTCGTGTCTATGGAGTGTCTGAGAACACACTCGTACATTATACTACAAAATCGTATATTAATTAGGTGGATGTGTCTAAAATATTCAGGGACCAATAAGATATGGTTATGAAGTAATACTAAGAGATATAGCGGCAGCCTCTTTTTGCTTAGACACGGTCGGGGAAATACATCTTTCTTCCATGGCAGTGCCTCGAATTTGAATTAGCCTATACTTTCCTTATTTGATAATTGAACTGATGTAATTTAATATGTGATAAATTCGATAAGGGTCACAACTCACTAGCGGGGAACGCTAAATGACGTCTACAAAATCATCTCGAAAATGCTACAATACATCAAATAATCTCCATTACAATTAATGAATCAAATTTTTTCTTTAATATTAAAACAAAAAAAGCCCATTCAGCTATTACACAAAAAAACTTCCTTCTTCTGACTGATCAAAAATCGAATTGCATAAAAGGATTGTTAAAGCTGGCCACTTAAAGTAGTCATAAAACAATCATTCATAAAACCACCCCTCAACCGCCGCGCGGCGCCGCCCCACAGCACACTGCTCGCGGGGACGCTAATTGCCTGCCAATGTTTACATTCTTTCACCATGGAGAATGCAACCGCTGATACACTTTACGTGTTTTAAGTACATGCAAAGGCAAGTAAAGCAAAGGCTTTGAAAAGGCTTTTGCACGTTTTCGGAATGGCCATTAAATTTCAATATATTTCGAATGTATTCACATACTATACACAAAACGACACGCCATCGGCTGGTGACATCCTTAGCTCCAATAGGTAGTCATACTTTAAGCAACAATAATTTGTTATATTCAAAGTATTCAAATTGTAAGTCAATATAGTTTTGAAATGGTGGTGGAATAAAGGATTTCAAGAAGAGGCCACGCATAGTGCACGACACTACATGCTCCTATGCACATTGCAATCCTATGGCCGTTACGACCGGGAAGGTACCTCTCGCTCACATGATACCGCCGTAAAGTGACATCTTCGTTAGTAGTAAAAAGGCTCCGACTGCTCGTTTGGCCCATTATAAAAAGAAATAACGTAAACTTATATTGATAAAAGTAAACGTGGAATTATTAAAATATATTCTTATGTATTAAGCGTCACTCGCGCTGTTACGAAGACGACTTAATATTCGTAGAGCAATTCAGGCTGTAACTAGGAACATACTCGTAGGAATCTACCGCAATCGTAAAAACAATAATTTCAATAATGTACAAATACTCCTTATTGGGCTTTGTTTCCCTTCGGGTCACAGAGGTCAGATGGCACTCGTTCTGTGTAACGCCTGGCACCCTCGCCAAGTCCCCTACATTAGGTAGCCGATACCGATGTTATCTGATGTAGAAACGGGATAAGGCTAGGAAGAAGAAGAAGTACAATAATCCTAGATTACTGTACTGAATACTGAGTCTACGTGAACCATTAATGAACGTCTAGTATAGTTGTATTCTCGTATTTGTGCCTGCTACCTCTACAATGTTAGAAGTTATAAATATTGATAATTTAATCTTGAGAAGATCCTTCTACTGACAATGTTTCTGAGTGGTTGACGATCTTTAACACTAGAACAAGTGATGAAAACTTAGGACATTGTAATGTGAAAAATGTAGGGAGGACAAAGTACAAGGTGCGACGGCCCATTAAATATAGTAGATAGACTACTATCACTAGTACATTAATACTTAAGATTATAATAAATTTTGTATTCTAGTATGTTATCATGTAGAGAAATTTTGATAACGTTTTACAGAACTAGTCAGTAAGTTACGTAGGTTTGAAGAAATGGTCAAGACAACCAATAGAGGTTTAGAATGTTTAAATACATTTTGTTAGAGCTATTTAAATATTAAAAATTATTGGTACGACGCTGGATTGAAGAGTATTCGGTCTAACCAAGAAAATAAACACATACTAAATCAGTTATATTTTTATAATCACCATCAAGTTCGAAGCACTTTTGCCATCTCCCATTTAAGTCTTGTTAAAAACAGTTGGAAAACATGATTTTTCCTCACAGTCAAAATATGCATCTAATGCTGTTTTGACCTCATCTTTTGTCGAAAATCTTTCACCTCTTAAGTGCCTTTAGGGCACAAAAAGAAGACTGGTGGTGCCAGATCAGGTGAATAAGGTGGGTGCGGTAACAGTGCAAAGCCACATTTGTGGATTTCAGCCATTGATTGCACAGACGTGTGAACACTGGCGTTACCTTGATGAACCAGGGCTTTTCTTCCTGCATTCTTGAGCGCTTTTCCTTTATTTCCTATATTGAAGATGTTTACGACGTAGTAAGACACAGTAGTAATCAGAGTTTATAGTCTGACTCCTTTCAAGATAATCAATCATAATCACACCCTTCGAGTCCCATTATACTAAAACCATTACCTTATTCGCCGACAAAATCGCTTTCGCTTTTTCAGGGGGCGGTGAACCAGGTCTACTCACTGTTTCGATTATTGTTTTGTTTGTGGCGTACAGTAATGAACCTATGTCAATCAATCAGTTCAGGTAATCTTCATATTATAGCTCTCACAATACAGGCTATCATAGTGTGAGAGCTGCAGGAAACTTGTGTATCTGTAGATTACTTTGCTGCATTGCTTAAGTTATAACTAATTTAAATACTGTTGTGGTTTTCATCGTTGTAATTCTGAAAATTAATACTCTTTCTTTCATGTTTCGTCCATTATAAAAAACCGATTCAAAAAATCATCTGCACCGGCTTCAAATAAGCTCCAAACAATCACGTGAATAATCCATCGCGTCATTTTTTGTTCAACTGAAAGCAGTCACGGTGTTCACCTCGCCGACACCTTGTGGAAGCCCAGTTCGTTGACTATGATATTTTGAGTTCATTCATAAGAGATGCCTATAATCTCGACTATCTCTCTAATTTTTAATCTGTGGACTTCCATAATCAAATCAAGCACTTTTTTAATATTGCCGTCAGTTGTGGAGGTCGCAGGCCTTCCAGAGGGTACTTCATTTTTCACACTCTCTTTACCACGCTTGAATTTTGCAATCAATTTTGACGTTTGACGGATTTGACGGATGAATAAGATAGAATAGAATCTCCTAAAGTACTGATAGTATCATCGTTGATGGCTCTCGGCGACAATCCCTTTTATGGAGGTGTATAATGACGACACGCTGCTCGATTTGCTCCACTTGCAGAAACAATGTCCGACTGGATTATTAAAAAAAAAATATATATATATATATATATA
>JAFELO010000155.1:437064-507481 GCA_017140195.1 Eumaeus atala
TATATATCATTTTGCTGTGCGCCTTTTATCGTATTTTTCATGGGGAGTGTTCCGAGGAACTGTTTGGCTTAATACCAGCAGCAGAATTTCATGTTCGGACATCGTGACAGAACTTTAAGTTCCACGCCCATTATATCTTGATGTCCATAAATCCACAACAGTGTGGTTTAAACGGCAATTACCGCGCACAACTGTACTGTGGAACCAGCTGCCTCCCTCAGTATTTCCGATCCGATACGACTTAGAGGTCTTCAAGGAAAACTACTTACCTACCTGCTCGTTTGCCTCCTATCCCATAAAAAAAATCACAACTAATTATCGCACACGTTTCGAACTACGCACGATTAACTAGTCTGAACTGAACTAAAGAATGTAGGTAGATTAGATTTTTAGAATTCAGTGAATCTATGTTATGCCGACTACTTTTCAATCTACCCGCGTAAATTAAGAATTTAAGTACATTCTAATCTATTACAGGATATCGTGTTCTCTATTTGTTATCATTCTCCTCTGGAATGGCTCTACCTATTTTTATGATTGTTTTATTGTTCTGTAGTTATCTAACGGGGTTTAACGCGATAATAGTTAAAATAATTCTACAAAGTGAGCAACAAACGTGAAGCTTTCAAACAATTGTTTTCTTGTTCTGTTGTAAGTATGAGAACAAGTTATTTGTCGTAAAATATGTGATACCGATATCTCTACATTAGACGGATCTGTGTCACATACTTGCAGATGAAATTGCGGGGGGCAATTGATCAAAAATAACAATTCAAAGCAACAGGAAATAATAAATATAGACACTACATTTACACGTTCCACCTTGACATAAATCAATCAAATAATTTGAGACAAATTCCTTTACTCCACGTTCACATGAGCGTCACTTTGTGATTTACAAGTAACGGCTGCAATATCATATTTAGTATTTTTTATTGAAATATTAGTTAGGCACTTGCATTCTGATTTCTATTATAGGCACATTTGACGGCAGATTCACGCAGTGGGTCAAGTACGGCGCAGTGATATAGAGCAGGTTTACAATGTTCTAACCCTGCCATCGTTATAGAATCGTGTGGTGCATTTGTACAAACAGTTTTATACATAAAATAGAAGTCTATAACTTTCTACTGATGATTTAATGTGAACTAATCTGAAAATATTCTATAATACCCTTAAATAAGCCGCTACATATCTGTGGTCCTGTGACACACCTAGTTTCCCTACAAATGCGTGAAAATTTTACATAGCAAATTGTAATAAACTTAAGTGATTTTATACAGTAGTTAGTTAGAAAATATTGTTATTTACAACAGTGCAGAGTTTCCCAACCTCATTGTTCCAGTAAAAGTATCACATATTCCTGGTGATATTAAAATGTTAATTATTATTACATCCCATGCGAATCTACTGCACTTCTACGCTAAATTCTAGTTTACTAAGCCCCTCATGCCAGCTGCACTGCATGTATTGTGTGTTGGACAATGCACCCCTGATCTATGTTTGTGACGCACATCGTTCACGCTGGCTTACAACAACTGTTACGTAGATAATTTATGATTCAAATGAGATTTCTAATAAGCGAAGAGCTAATGCGATAAATTATTGTAGGTAGTCGGTGGCCCATTGGGGGGAGGTGAAAAAGGAGGGCAACGCATCGGCATAATTATGCTGATGTTCATGGGCGTCTGTAGTCGTTCATAGACTCCGATTGCCGGTTGTCCCCCTTATACTATAAAAAAAAGAGGTACGTCTAGCTTGACCACTGCTTCCACATTTTATATAAAAGACGTTTTATGTTTAAGACCGAATTCATATTTCAGTTAGACCATTTTATATCAATTTATTGTGAACTGGCGATTGGCCCCGGATTTGCCCGTGAATAACGGGGGACAAAATATATACTAAAATCTTTCTCGGAAATCACTGTCCGTAGGTGAAATCGCATGAAAATCGATTTGGTAGATTCTTAGAATTATAATGATTATAGATTGACGCTTTCTTTCTTATGTTTCCTTCTTGCTATAATAAGACATAGTTTTTATGTTTCTTTTTCAACCTAGGACTAAATAAGTCCATCTATTCGAAAAATAATACATGCATTTGAGTCAATAAAAGTATGAATTACAGCACAATTATCTATTTTTACTTAAACGTTTTTCTGCCAATAATAAACTCCTATGAATGCTTTTAGCAATATTTTAATAAAAATTGCTATTACTAAAACATCAGGCATAGATCAATTTGGTTCGGATGGAGAGATTTTTTAAACTCTATTTATGCGTGTGTTCTGAATAATAGGACTTTTAAACCATTTTTAAAAGTATCAAATTAAAAAAATAATTTAATTGGTATTTTCATAACATATAGTTTATGCCATTGTTCCAGACTAAGGTACCGTAATAAAATAGCAGCAAGAAGAGAGATGACCGTGCTATCAAGTTTTAGCTTTATAGTACGGTAGCCCCTGCCCCCCCCCCCCCCATTATCTACTGTTTCTGAGTGGAACGGATTTATAAACCTCTGGTTGTGCGCGGGTTGTGGCTATCCACCAAAGGTTGCAAGCAAGAGCAAGTTTGCTATAAAAAATCCAAAATTTAATCATTAGATACATGCTTTATACCAAAGAATATCATTTTTATCATTATGCACTGTATAACGCTTAAAAACACTTAACCTGTACATGCGTAACTTACTACATGCTATTTCGCTTCAACAGTTGATCGTTTGGTCTTTTCTGAAACTCTGTAAAAGGAGAATGCTCAAAAATGATAATATAACATATTCATCTGATTGTTATCAGTATTTTTATATAAATCCAATGTGCGTAAACAAATGAACATTGATATTTCCGGATGTTTCTGAGGCACCTAAAACGAATATCTATATAAATATATTCGGCGTTTCGTAAGATGTGACGTAAGAAAGAATATCACATGAGATAAAAAGAAAACTCTTAGCCAATACTGCTTTTTCTAAATTATTTGCCAGGTGATACAAAATATTGTTAACTATATTCTACATTTTTTAAATTAAATTATTAGTAATAATTTCAAAAAATGCGAATTCATAAAATATTTGAAGGTTCTTTTTTTTTCATTAAACCTAGTTATGTTATAGGTACTATGTACGTTGTAATCAATCACTTTTTAATATACAAAATTAAGCATACAATAAAATTCCAGAAATATTTTATTGTTTGATTATTTTAAATGATTTGCTGCATTGAAAAAATGGAAGAATCGACGGAGAAGAGAAGTGAAGAAGAGAACAGTCCTACTCCTCGCGTTCACTGCGGTGCCATTATGTTTTGTCGTCTCATAAGGCACGCGGTGAATGCCAAGAGCGGACTCAAGCGACCCTGCGAAGTCATCACTGGAACACCCACACAATATATTCATCATTATTTTTCTAATTTCATGTACATCAATATTAACTGAACTGATACAATTTTCTAAACATGTATCTGTTGAACAAACTTTACGCCAAAATTAAATATCTAAATATAATGACATAAAATATGATTAAATATATTGAGTGTTCAGTTATCTGTTAATAGACATCGCATATCGACTGTATATTTATTAATAACACTAGCGAGCTCTAAAAAATATCATAGAAGACTGTTCTACATAGGTGCATTTTTATACGTACTCAGACTTATTACCAGAAAAATATTAGTTTTCTTCTACCACGCCTAAAATTGGCAGGATATTTAAATAATAATAATAATAATATCTGTGGACTTATCATCATGCCACGTTAACCTAACCCTATGCTAAGTACCGTAAGTAACCCGCGACCTATGGCGTAACACGAGGACTAACTGCCACGTTACCCACTGAGCCAGCCGGTCGTCTTTGTTTAAATAAGTGTATATTCGTAAAATGAATACAAGGGTAGGGCTCACACACAAATCTGCGACTCGAAGGAGCAACACTACACCTATGAGGCCGCAAATTTGTGTGAATTCTCAGATTTTTGTAGTGCTTTGTGTTATATAATAAGTTTTACACATTTGTTATTGTACTATTGTCCTAAAAATTTGTAAATGATTTGTATACATCGAGATGTATATATATATATATAATGTCGTGTTCGTACGAGTTATAATGATATTTTTGTTATATATATGGTGTCACATGTACGTCAAATCTTGATAAAGAAATGCTATTGTACATATTTTAACTCGGAGATTCCTGATAAAGATGGGTGTCACATATCTGTTGTTTTCATAGAGATAATATATCTATGGTTACTATAGGGCCACTACGAATTCTGTGGGACTGAGAAGCACACAACATAGCACGTTTAATAGCCCGTTAAACTACCACAAACTTACGGACCGGTCCTAAATTAAGAGGCCATGTTTCGGCCTCGTAGGTTATCACGGGGAGAACGCATTGGTTGAATACTTGCGTCTTCAAGCACTGCGGTATGTGTGCGGGTGAGAATGTGACGAAGCATCCGGAATGCTGCCTAACCCAACTGAATTAGGGTAGTCACAAGGCAGAGAACTAAAGAATCCGATATCACGCGAAGAATAGGCTCGCTGAAGTGGCAATGGGCTGGTCACACACTCAGAAGAACAGATGACAGATGGGTCAGCAAGCTTCTGGAGTGGAGGCCGCGTCTAGGAAAACTAAGCGTTGGTCAACGATCGAGTTCTCCGTGATCTCCGTACAGTAGCCTGTCCGGGATGGATGCGAGTAGCAGGAGATCGGTCGTCTTGGCGTTCATTGAGAGAGGCTTATGTCCAGCAGTGGACCGAAAAGGGCTGATAATGATGATGATGATTTTATAGCTGCTATAGATAATTAAATTTATGGTTCAGAGGACAATGTAAGGGAATATCTTCTGGTAAACCTGTAATGTGGAGCGACAGGTTCATGTGTGGGACTGCTATCATATAAAAGGATAAAACAAGATCTGTCACGAGAACACTGCCACATTCTGATGATCTTCCCGTTCTTCCTAAACCACCTATTTGGAACTGAATATTTGGGGAAGAGGAATTTCCAGCTTCAAGTACTTGAACAAAAATTGTCCTTTTTTTATATATATTGGGGGCGAACCTTTTATGACTAGTGACGCACAAGAATACCCCATTATTAATCTACCGACGCGTTACCCTCCTTTCCGCCTGCCATACGGCGGGGCCGTCCGATGCTCGCAAACCTCACGATAAGCGACACTACAGATATCACTTCACATCCGAATCATGTGAGAATCAAAACCAGTATATCAAAGAGATAATAAATATAAAAAGTCTGGACTTACTTCATCACAGTCACTAAAAACTTTTTAGATATATCACCGCAATGTGTTACATATTGAGACAATGTCATTGCTGGTCGAAAAAGAAATGCAATATGTGTTTGAAAATAAATTTTCTGGACTGTCATTAGATTTTTTCCCAGAAAATATGAGCGCTCTGATTGGTGAGCACAGAGAGTGATTTTACCAAGATATAGCTGTGATTGAAAAAGGATATAAAAATGGAACTCTGTGGTACAAGTAGACGACTGCCGATTGTCTCTTTATTTAACAAACTACCGACTACAGAGTAATTTCGACAAATAAAATAATAATCAAAAGAGAGATTTTTAGTCCAAACTAAATCTATATTAATTCGTAAAGAAAAAATCGTTCCCCTTTTAAAGAATATCGCGAATGGAGGAGTTTGAAATTTGTTTCTGTTGGAGATTGTATGGAGAAGATGTGAAGAAATAAAATATTTTAATGTATATTTGAAATAATAAAATCCGATGTATTATCCAAAATAATAAAATCCATTTATAATTGAAATAATAAGGTCTAATGTATAATACATTTATAATTGAAATAATAAAATCTGATGTATAGTACATTTATAATTGAAATAATAAAATATAATATTTATAATTCAATTCAATATTACGGCACGCACACATGCATTCACGCAGGTATAACACACTTTATGAGGAAAATGTGTACACATTAATTTGACTTTTAAAATTTTTACTTTATTGGGATCCAATTTCGATCACTAGGTCCATAGTTCATATGATTGTGAAAATTATTGCAAAAATAAACAAATATTGATACATAATAAAAATGTGTTTTTGACTAGTGTTTAGGTGATTAAAAAATTGGTAAATTAAATTACTAATGTTTCTAGATAAGTGCACTGTAAGAGAACTACTCATTTCCAAAACATTAATAACATAGTGAGTTAAGCACTTCGACAGACCGATCGACAAGTCGACTTCGTGGCACGTGCGACATGAAATATGAAATATAATTGTTAAATTGCCGTAATGACGACACAGTTACCCTTCATTGAAAAATGCTCAAGGTAGGTTACCTGTTGTTACATTTTAAGATACTGAGAAAACATGCAATTTGTTTATAAAGAAGTATAAAAACGATGTATATCCCCATTTTCAAAAAAGGACGGCTTACTTGTGGCGGGCCAAGGACTAGCCGGTTTGAGTACGGCTGAGTGAAACTCTTTATTGAATTAAAGTGGATCATTGTCCGACTCTTTGGCGTGTTTTATTTTCCAATTTTAACACTCTTGGCGTTACTTGACATAACAAGAACAATGGCGTCGAATACAGAGAGATAAAAAACTATGCCCGGTTGGTCAAAATTTTTTATTTGTACTCAAAACACTTGGCCTAGTTTCAGACTTGTACCAATCACTACCCTATCCGTCCTAAAAACAGCCGCCATATTAAGGAACATCTCGTAATGACACTCCAGTTAATCGGCTCTTGATGAAAATGGCTAGCCGTAATGTAATACTACGATTTATACAATACGACTATGATGTATCTTTTATTTAATTACAATAGTTTTTAAATCCTTAGTACTAACTATAGCTTTATCTTTGTATTGTGTCGCTTTGTGCCTAAAGGCAAAGAATAGATACATTAAATGTAGTGTTGTCGGACGCAAACACAACTGCGAGATATCTATCACAAATAGAAGAAGAAGAAGTGAAGAAGAACTGATCGAAGATAACCATAATTATAATGTGAATTATCCGCATTTACAGCGGCGACTTTTAGACTTGTCTTAATATTTAGGGTCATTAACATTTGTTTATTATATTCACGTCATCTGGTATATTTATAGATAACGGAAAGGTCAATTTTCTTTAATAATACACGATTGGTGACACGACCAATATAAAAATACTAAACAAAAGTCACTCACTTAGTTTTTGTGACGCTTTGTTTATTTATATATATCGTCATTTAGTGATGTAATTGTAATGTGTATAAAGTACTTATATTTATATATATAAAGTTATTGAAGAATGGATTTCACTTTATAGTTTAAGGATTGTTAAAATATATGTTTCTCTTAATAGAGTTCATGATTAGTAAACAACACAATAAAGAATACTGGTAAACCCCTGGCTACCAGGCCCACCGCCACGACAAGGCTTGGAGGGGTTTGTACCATGGTGGGGATTGTAGGCAGGCAGTGGTTTGATTTTATTAAATATTTTTTAAATGCTTATAATATATATTATATTTTTAAAATCTAGTGCTTAAAATGAATATTGTAAACAAAATTTCAGTTAAGAGGTCAGCTGCATTGCAGCTGAAATGTGCCCGCACGACCGCGGATGTACCTCATCATACTGCCGTAAAGTGACAGCTACGCTGTCGCGTTTCGTGCAGTTAGTGAGTGGTCTGTCCTATTGGAGGGGAGTACGAAAGGAGGACAACGCGTTTGCAATTTTACAATAATAATAGTCTATGGAGGTCGGTAGAAGTCAGCGAGCTCCGATTGCTCGTTTGCCAACGATTGCTCGTTCGGTTTACGGACGATATAATTTTATGTGACAACAGTCCTCTAATTGCTCTGTGAACACATCGCCCAGTGGAATGAAAGAGACACCTAGTTACGTTCTCTCGCGTGCATGCCCATTCCGAACAATGGTCTTGGAATGTTACTATGATATGATATGTCATACTTTTTCTTGCGTTATCTAGTCTTACAAAACGGTATATAGTCAAAACAGTAATAATGATAATACTTCCTGACCGGTTTTTGGATATGTCTATAGAAGCTATCTGCATAGGGCATGTTATGGTGCACGAGTGTGGACGCAGATACAAGTGCACTCTCTGTATACAGGACTGTAGATAGGACGGCAGCCCGACACAGCCGGAGAGAACTCGGGCGCAGGACCGACGGCCTACTGAGCTCTCTAAGGCGCGGGGGTGACCAACCGCAATCTTCCCAACTCCGGAATAGAAATGGGAAAATCCCAATAACACTTATTTGTTTCGACCTGGAATTTGAACCCAGGCTCACTTTCCCAGCTCAACATCTGCGGTTTATCTCGCCATTGGATCACAGGGTAGTCAATACAGGTATAATTATTATAAGTACGTACATAGTATGTCATCCCGAACACTAAATCTGGACGTCATCTACAACTAATCTACAACTAGCGAACTACGATTATGACGTCACTATCACGATGCCACCCACACATTTATATTGTACGTAATTATTGTTGTATAACGTTATCTCGGTCAATTGCCTTGTACTAAATAAAACTACTAAATTTGCTGCTCCGTTTTGCTATATTCGCGGGTTTCGTGACAGCATAAATAAATGCCTTACGATGCATGTTGAGGTACCATATTGATGTAAAAGGGGGTCTGACGAGAAAACGGAACTACTAAAGTTGATGAAAATTTAAAGAAGTACGCTGAGGGGAATTGATTCGGCACAAATGGGGAAGCAACTCTCGCTCACATAACATTGCAATAAAGTGACATATTCACTGTCTCGTTCCGTGTGATTTGTAAGCAGCCGGTGGCCCATTGGGGAGGAGGAGGAAAGGAGGGCGACACAGATGCCCCCCTTCTTTCCTCCTTCGCACTACGTCGTGTGAACAGATAAACGGTTGTGACAGCAGGGTTTTTAGCACGCGTAAAACGCTTTCTTGCGAACAGAGACTTGGCTTTACGAAAAAAACATACAGGAGCTGTCTCGTCACGCCCACCACAGTGCTGTGAGAGAGACGTACAGGTAATTCCTTCTTTTTCTCCGCTCGCTATATTGTAGGTATATACAAACGTACAGTGTGACTATTAGAATAGATTTGATCAGATAATAATTCATTACATGATTACAGTATACTATCGTACTAAGACCATCAATTCCAATACGAATACGCGATTTGCTAGGCATAGGCCGTATTAGTCGTGTAGAGAGAGAATTCGGGCGCGGCACTCCAGAAAGTACCGCGCGCGAGTTCTTACACCCGTTTGAGTAGGAAGGGGAGGGGCGTACTCCCCGTACGCCCCCCCCCCAGTCATGATCATCTCCATGGGCCATTTATTCACGTCAGCGCGCGAGCTGTCAAAATCAGGGGATGAGGGAACCTGCGGTCTCTCCGGCCACGATAATAGTAGTTAAGTTAACTATTAATAACATTCTCACATCGGGATGCCTCACTGTCATCTGCGGGAGAGTGGGGAGCGAGCCACTTTTTGACCCCAAGCCTAGTCTCGGTTTCAACCGTGTATATGTGTTCAAAATAACAGTTGCCTCATTTTACACTTAAACCGTCCTCGGCAATCGTTCTGGTCATAGGCGAACACCGCAAGAAAATTCCAAGATTTTAAAAAAGTCGATCACACACAGACAAACAGATTTTGGATTTTATTTTATAAAAGAAAAGCGGGGCTCGAAAAGATTAAGTGATATTGATAAATGAGAGCGTTATTTACATTTCTCGACATTATTTACCCCCTTTTTATTAAAAAAGTGTATTATTATTATATTATTTATTAAATATAAAATTATCTTATATATAAAGTTCTCATGTCACAATGTTAGGTACCTTATCCCTCCAAAACGGCTTCGCCGATTTTTACCTGCATTTGTAAGCATATTATGAGTAGATCTGAGAATCGGCTACTGTCTACTTCTTATACCCTTAAAAGACTAGAATCACTTACATAGAAATAATTTATATGGCAAATCATATAATAATTCAATAATGTTATGATGTCAAGTTTTTTTACACCCGTGTGTAATCCTAATAGTGTATGGAGGTTATCTTTTAATTTGAATAACAAGTTTATATTGTTCTCATATTATTCCTCAACATTTGCATATATTTCTCATTAGTGAACAGGACAATAACTACTCACATATAGCTGCTGAATATTATGCTCACTTCCTTACTAGCTTACCTTACCTACCCTTTTTTTTTTTTGTTGACGTGGGGAAACGCATTTACGCGCCTCTACCGGCCCTGGGTGGGACCCAGTGGTGTGTGAAACTCGCGGCACATGAGAGTGTTGAATACCCACAAAAACCACCGCAAGTGCCATCAGTGCCGCCCTTGGTGAGGTGCCCCGGAATAACACGTCATCAGGGTATCTCGACGGCTAGTCAGCCCCCTAAGGGACTGGCTCCACCTCCACAGATGGGGTTGCCTCTCACTACAGGACAACGCCACTGACTTTGGGACAGTGCAATGGGGTGAGGTTCCCATCCTCACCTTTTGCCCCGTGCGCAAAAGCGCCTCCTCCTGTTGCTCTTTGGTCTTCTTATAAGAGGGGTGCAAAGATCCCCCTGGGTTCAATTGGCTTGGAC
Organism: Eumaeus atala; assembly: GCA_017140195.1. Lineage (NCBI taxonomy): Eukaryota > Metazoa > Arthropoda > Insecta > Lepidoptera > Lycaenidae > Eumaeus > Eumaeus atala. The sequence goes on from JAFELO010000155.1 coordinate 447,685, forward strand.
TAGGTTCAGCCCAGGCTACTAAACCCCACCGCCACGACAAGACTCGAACCATGGTGGGGACATTACCTTACCTAGTCTATAGAAAATGTTTTATCTACCGTATTTCCGGCGAAGAGTATCACAATGAGTAATCGTTCGCTTTCTCACTACCAGCAGTTCCATTTTCACACATCGTGAAGGAAGTCAAAGTTTAACGCACAATAATAGGATGCCCGTAGGTTGGTTACTCTGCCTTTTAAACGCCCTTGTACAACAACCCTGTGGAACAGCTACCTCTGTCAGGCTTCGGTACGACTTTAGGGTGTCCAGGAAAAGAGCAAGACTTCTAGTTTTGCGACAATGTGTGATGGTGGTCACTATACGCCTGCTCGTTTGCCCCCTATATTAGACACATCCGTTCATACTATTTAAATGCGTATTTTTAAATGTTTATTATACACGTTTCAATTAATCCTTTATAATTTATTTTTACCCGTGGACACTTTTAACAAAACTAAAGAGGGTTGGGAGTCTGTACATGGAAGATATAAAGGTATTATGAATTTTTGTTTGATTATCTGTTTATCACTTTTATGTGTATTTAGGACTTTGGTGCAAACTTCAATAACATGTCGAGATAATACCCAACCAGGCTTGTGGGTTATGAATTAGGTTATAAATAATTATAAATTTTATTAAAGCCCAACGAAATAGGCAGGTCTTGGGCAGTTAATAACAAAATTAATACTAATTCTAAAAATATATCACCTATGTAAAACAATGAACTAACGACTTCTCTACTATATCTCAAAAATGCACGTCTCGGATTGGTATGAATAAGAACATAACATCTTAACAAATATATATTTTTGTTTCACATACTTTTTGCCAAAGTTATGTATGCTACACCAATTATGTTATGTACCGGCATTTAAAAATAATCTGTACAAAATTAGCTAATATAATTTATTTGCAAGTAGCTATTTGTATCTGTTCGTACTAACTAACACGTTTTTCGTGTTTCAAGATTTACTTAAATGTTGTAGATATTTAAAGTTGGAGAAGTTATGCAAGACATCCAGTTTATCTCTTCCTACTTGTGAGAAAGAGCGTGGTTTGCCCCGGTATTGTCTGGCAACGCCGTCAGTACTAGGGCCTTTCAAAAAAAAGAACGTATTAATTTCTCGGTACCATTGAATTACAATGCGGCAATAGCAAATTAAATCAATGTGATGTCCCCTAGTCTGAAATATAAATAAAAGGGTGGACGGCTGCTGTCACCTTTCGTGCGTTCTACGCTCTACGAGAGAGCAAAGGCGGGATCACGTAGAGCATCCCAATAAAGAAGAAATATGAAAATGCGAGAGCCAAGTCAGCATCAAGAATATGCGTCTACTTCACCGAGAAAAGAATTGAGATCTATATTATTTATTTACCATTTTAAACAAAATTACAAACAATGTTTATTTGTAGATAATATAGACCAATTAGGCTTGTGTTTACGTGGTCCATCATATTCAGGCTAAAGATGTGGCTTGGTACACGCGACGCTGCATCACTATTCGCCAATATACATCTCACTTACAATAGCTTTTATAGATATTCTGGTTGAGGGATTTTTTTTATTTTATTTGGAAAATAAACAGTGTTACAATTCTTAAGTTAAAGCTATTTAGAAAACAAACAAACAAACCATTTATACGTTTTCGCTTACGATTGCTAGATTACTACTAAAGCTTGAACAAGGATAGTAATTTGATAATTAATTGCTTCAAAACATTTGTTGCACTGAAACATTGAGTTCCGTCGCAATGTACGAAGATGGAGGTAGGTTTGTTGAGATTGAGATTTGAGATTTGATATTTGAGATATTAAGCCATGGGCGAACAATTCGTTATCATAATTCCCTTAGAAAATACGGTAAGGAAAGCAGAGAACGACGTTTCAACGTAGAACCAAAGGTTAAAGGTGTCTGGAAATAACATGATCGTCAACGATATATCAAAGTCGCTCTACGTTAAATACATACAATTGCAAAGAGCCACTGCGGGACCCATGCTCAATGGCAATCTGCCTTGTCCCTATGCGAACGGACCTGTGTACAACCTTCTTCACACTACTGAACACAATTAGAGTTTGAGGCTAATTTAACCTCGGTTCCATACAACTTACGGAACCGACCGTTACTCCATATGTCAACACCAGTCTATGGGCTGGCGTGAAGTACCTACTGCTTCGCTCTATACTCAGCACAGCTGCCAGGGTTTGAGGCTAATTTAGCGTTTGGTTCCATATACCATGGACCGCACTGTTATCCAGTATGCCGTCACCAACTTCATCTGGTACTAGCCGAAGGCCGTGTTGAGGGTAAAAAATATTTAGGTTCGTTCCTAAATTTGGTTCAGATGTTGTAATCAATCTTCTATATGTCAAGATTAACTTAATTTTAATTTATTGTTTTGTGAAATTATGTTATCGCAAAATTATAGACATGGTCGCTCGGCCATCATAATGTTATCTATCTCGACTTCGCTATGATAAGATGTGCATGATATGCGATATAACCTGATAAGGCAATCTCTATCACAAGTACAGCCAACGACAGAAGTCACTGAACAGATCACGATTTACAAAACTGCTTAACAGCCATACCTACTTCTTAACACCCATACCTACTGCTTAACACCCTTACTTACTGCTTAACAGCCATATCTACTGCTTAACATATTATCCTCATCCCGTTTCTATATCTAATGATATCTGGGTCGGCTATATAGTTTAGAGGATTTGTTGGTCGGGTCCAGTTTTTACACAGAGCATCTGCAATCTGACTTTTACAACCCAGAAGGGAAACAACAACACGAATGCGAGTTTCCTCGCGATGTCATCATTCACTCTGAAAATGTACTTTAGTCAGATACGCTCGTTATTTCATGGCGGGGTTCGTACCTGGACCACCCGAATGAATGTCCGAAGTGCTAACCACTAGAGGACCGGGGGTCTCTTGCTGCTTAACATGCTATGTTATGAAATGTTTCAAACACTACGGCGTTCATTATATTTTAGCGCTAACATTCACCAACTAATTGACTTTGATCTTTGACTTTACGTGTTGTTCGTAAGTGCATACAAAACACTATCTCTGACGGTTAAAAAAGGACTTATATATTTCCCGACCACGCATTATGAGGTTTATTCTGTTACTTGCGGAGACTCAAGTGTTCTTACCATACTTTTTTTATACCTGTAGCACTTAGGAGCCTCCTTATATATATTAGGAATCAGCCATGTTATACCCCATGATAGTCTTATCAATAACAGACTCAGACTCGGGGTCTATACTTCTTTTTATCGGTCCTGAACTTACGTCACGGGAGCGAAGAAAAGCCCAGTATAGCTTGATCGTATTGCTGTGAGTGCTCGTTGGCAAGGAAACCTGAACACAAGAAATGAAATACCACCATTAGGCCCCTTTCACATAAATTTTCTTTTATCGCGTGTTAAAAAATCGCTGAAATGATACATATGGACGCCCATACCCATACATCTGTTCAACAACAGCGTTCTAGTTTTCAGCTAGGAGTTAATGTGACGTGGTCCCGATAGAGCGTTGCTTAACATATTCGATTTGCCACAAGGTGAGCGCTTCTGTATTGGGTTAATGTAAAGGGTCAAAACACACGTGTAGCATATCGTAATATAATACTTACGCTCAGAGGACCATTCGCGCGTTCAATACAATGTTGTACACTCTCCTTATAGTAATTGAAAAACAATAAACTTGAAAAAGGAGTACATAATTTTCAATCATAATTTGTTAATCTGATAAACCCATATTTACGAGCAGATCTTGCTCAAAATATACACGCCATTCATCTATGTATGTTAGTTAAATGAACATGGGAAATCTTGATCCAACATTTTTTTTCTAAAAGCTTTTCTAAAAAGAGTTAAGCTTTTCTGATCCTTTCACTCAATATAAAAAAATGCCCTTTCGGTTTTTTTTTATATTTCTTACTTAACCAATAAACGAAACATTTCATAAAACACACACACACACACACACACACACACACACACACACACAAACACACACACAACAACGTCATCAAATTTATTACCCCTCTTTTTGCGGGCGCTTAAAATGAGTATTGAAAGGAATCTACGTACTTTTAAACGCGCCACGAGTAAGAGTAAATTCGTTTGTATCAGTGACTCACTCTAGCAGACACGTTGAGATTTCATTCTCATTAGCAGATAAGCGTTTTGGCTGCATTACAAATACGTGCCGTATAGCGTTAAAAGATATCGTATCATTTGCATGTCGTAGTCGCATCTCCGTTTTAGTACTCTGCTTATGAAAATATTTATTGATGAAGGAAGGTTAATCGAAAAATAATAACACCTGCTTATGAAATGTAGTCGAGTTCTGGGGCATGACTGCACGCATTAGTACGCAACATAATATCTATGGTTTGTATTCCATTTTAATTCATTTAGACGGGTGTGTCGATAACCGTGTATTACAAAAATTTTGTAATACACGGTATGTATGAACTATTGTCCATACATGCCGTGTATTACAAAATATTTTATGTTACAAAAACAAATAATATTGTACCTCTCACAGTGAACACACCCGAAAGGTAGGTTGTAACTTATAATTTTTTTTACCATTCACTAAATATTTATTACCGTTTTTTGATCGCCATGTTTATAAATAGTCACGGTCATGATAGAGAAGCTAATATATGTATAGATTATGTAGATAATTAGAAGATTTCGTTTTGTAGCCTGTACGTGGTAGAGAGTAGCAGGAGATCTGATCTTGGCGTTAATTGATACAACACATGTCCAGCAGCGTAATGCTAAGGAACGATGACAATTATGATATCAGTATGAAATTTTAAAAGGAGGTGTCGTACATCATTGCAGCCGAATTGGGCCAGCACGATCAGTGAGGCGCCTCCCGTTCACATGATACCTCCTTATGAGTGACAGTTATGTCGTGTTTCGTCCGGCATGTCAATAGCCAAGTGGCTCATTGGGGTATAGGGTGAGAGAGGACAACGCATTTGCATGTGTGGGTGTTAACGGGCATCGATATCTACCAAATGGTTGGAATCATTTGGTGTATACCCACGCAGACCGAGCAACTGACGACCGCCCGTTTGTCCCCAATGCCACAAAAATATTGTTCAAAACCTAATATTTTTAGGAATATTGGAGCAAAGGTTGATAAGACCACATATTTAAATAAAACACTTAATTTTCTAAACTTGCCCCACAGGCCCTTGGGCACAGATTTATAGAGATCTCATAAGAGTTGCAATAGATAACTAGAGCTAGTTATATAACCAACTCGCATTTGTATTTTTAACTAATCTTTATTTGTTAAGTAATCTCCCGCAAGTATTGTTTTGCCCAACAGTAGTAACGTTCGGGGTGTCCATGCATATAAAACCATCTTGTATGTCGACCGGACTGGAAAGAAATTCAAAGCAATTTTTCAGAAGTCAAGAGTAGTTAAAAGCTGTTCGTCTACAAATGCTTCATTCCAGCATATTAAAAGACACAACAAACTGTTATAAATCAAATATGTGAAAACGGAATATTTAGAACGCTAAAAATGGATGGAAATTTGTAAACAAGATTCCATCACAAAGTAATTAAAAATACAATTGATTTCTTTGTTTATTTTTAAGTTCTTTGGCGGCCCTACGAGAACAGGTAACAATCATGCGTGGTCTTCAGGACCACAGTCTCCGTTCCATTTCTATACTCATGTGGTACATTTTATTACTTGCATGGTAATACTCCGTATTGCAGGTGGCGGTAGTGGTGTTATACTCTCAGTCGCAGAGAAGGCAGATACAACAGGGTGCCATATGTCACCTCATCCTTCCAATATATAAAGTCGTTAATTTGTGTTATTCTTACGAGTATTTAAATATAATACAGGTACATCACATCTTTTGTTGAGCTAAATAAAGAACTGTCGAGGCACGGATTATGCAAATGTGTTACCATTGTAACATAATATATGAGCATATATATGTATATCGTTTGCCCCCTATTCTATGAAAGATAAAAATAAAATTAAATGTATATTTTAAGTGATTGCATAGAATATTCCTCGGTCTTAGTGACACATCTATGGCCTATGGGACAAAGGCCTATTGAGTGAGCACATATTTGGCCGATTATGCTCGAAACAAATATCGATGAGTCATGCTGTTCATTTCACAAAATCTTTTTTTTGTACGGGGGGACAAACGAGAAATCGCCCATGAACTTCAGCATAATTACTATGCCGATGCGTAGCCCTCCTTTTCCCCTCACCCCCCCAATGGGCCACCGGCTAACAAAAAGCGCACGAAACGCGACACCGTAGGTTACTTTGCGGTGGTATCAAGTGAGCGAGAGGTACCTCCCCGGTAGTGCCGGCCCAATTCCGCTGCATTACAGCATGGCACTACCTCTTACTAAAACTATTGACAATTCTACAAGAAAAAAAACAACTTATAAATCGGACTTTTGGGTATAATTTACAAAAAAAAATATCTTTTCAGAAGATCTACAAAAAGCTGACACATATGACATGACACACTTCCAGTCTTTGCTATAAAACTCACTAAACCGCTGAAGTTGTTACTAAGCTGATGATACAGACAGAAAATTTCCAATTCATGTCAAAAAAGTGATATTTTTTTCGTTACTTGCCCAAATGCCTATCTATGACATAAGAGATTCACAATGAAAATTAAATTTCCTCCTTGAATGTGTTTCATTGCCATCTCTCAGTGCCTAAACATGACACAAGTCGACTATATGAGCATAGCTTAATAATTATAGCATGAAAACATGGTAACTGATGGCGAGTTTTAATATGTAAGTCTATATTAGCTACTTGTCAACACCAGGTTCTAGTACAACGCGCATTATCAAGCAGTCACACGTTACCCATATACGAGCACCCGACTCAGTATTTAAACATGAATTTATAGCTAAGCCATCAAATATCAACTATCGTCATTGATAACTTTGAATATAACCATGTATCAACCGGCTATTTTTGAAGCTTTCGTTAAAGAAAATCGAAATGCCAGACATCAATTAAGATTTTATAAGTGACAAACAACTTGCCTACTATGAATTTTCGAAGCCACTTTTAATTTGCCAACTTCTTATGAAAGTACTTACTAAGCGAATTAAATTTTGATTAAGAACTTGTGTTTGATTATACTAGTACGCTCAAATTAACCTACCAATAATTTGCTAAAAGAATGACAAAGCAAAGGTATTGATAAATATATCATCGTCTCAATTAAATCTGTCCTCGTTGCAAGCTCATAAAGACTTACGTTATGCATAAAGGAAACGATTTTTTGTAAAGTGTACATATTTTTTTTATAAACCTACAACGACCTCCAGCCCATTCGAAACCAGTCACCGTCGTTGCACCAGCCAGTCGCCTGGTGTGTGCCGGATGTCATCAAGGCCGGGGAATTAAACCCAAAAATGAGACAATACTCTAAATAACAACTTAATTACATAGAAATTACATTTCAAAGGATTATTTTAATATCTTGGTATTTAATAGGATAATTCTCCGATAAATCCTTTTCAATACTTATCCCAAAGGAAAACAGATGGCTCTTAGGTCAATAAGGCTCTAGAACCTTGGTGGTTTATCCGTCGTATGTTGGTCGACCATTGCCAAGGTGGTAGGACGGTATTCAGTAGCCAGTCTACGTTGGATGTGAGTTGCCAGGAAGCGGCCGTTTTTGAGTGTTTTGATAGAGGCCTATGTGCCATTGGATCAATAGTGGCTGATGATAATGGAATAATTTTAATGAGACATTCGGTAGAAGTCTCTAGAGAAACATGACTAAGCGAAGAGACTACATTGGTTGCTATGAACAAAGAACACCTTATAATTATGTTTTAAATAAACTTTACGGAATTCATTATCTCTTTATCTGTATAATTATAAGAAGGCGTTCAACATATTATATAGTTTATATTTCTGTTAAATACAGACATCTTAGTACCCAGTTATGAAAGACATCAGTCCATGGAAGGTTGTTCGGAACCCGAGAGACATAGGGAGAACCTTACTATCAAGCGACCACTGATCGTTTGCCAACAAAATTGTATTTTAGTTTTCGTTCGATATTCATTTAATCACAACGAGTGTCACTCGCAAATCACACTTTTTCAGTTCGAGAATTGAAAACTAACTAACACATTATAAATATATATCGATATCTAAGGTTAGAAGTTTGATGGCATACATTTGTATAATAAATTGTATACTTAGTTTAAAAGAAAAAATAATCATTCTCGCAATTAATTTATATATAAACCAAAGGCTAGCGCTCTCTTATCGTTATATCTATGTATTTCTTACATATTTTTGTATCACCTGTATATTTTTAGCTACATATCTTATTTATCCTCTTATATTCCGAATAGCCTGGCCGTATTTCATTTGGTATTGACAAATTTTTGTTAAGTTTGTAGACACGTTGATATATGCGGCAGTTACTTGGCAAGACAGGCAATGTAATCATCTCCAAATTTGAAAGGTATAAAGAAGGTTTTGAGCAAAGGTTGAAAAATTTTATATTTTAAAATATTAAAGAAACTTGATACGTACAAAATATTATAAATTTTATGTGTTAAAAACGTTACAGAAACTTTTACAAAGAACTCAGGCTAGGTATTTATTTTTTATTATTAGTACTTTAGAGATAAGAGCTCTTGTCATTAGCACTCTACAGTCCCAATAATAAAAGCTGTTATACATTTTTCCAGAACATACTATTCAATAATACTTATACAGTATTTCTCTGCGAGATATGGTATGAAATTCGGAAATGCGCAAGAGAACCAGGGTAACCCATATTGCTCAGAGTTAGCAAGCTAAAGTGGCAACGGGCAGACTAAGCTCCAAGAATCGATAGCCGCAGGGGAAAAAAGGTTCTCGAGTGGCGGCCCCGCACCGGAAGACGTAAGTTGGACAGCCTCCTACGCGGTGGACTGACGGCTAGGTTAAGTCGTCCAGCTTACATCCAATGGCCCCTGCCACGAGGGGCCGCTGGATGCACGTGGCTCGTGACCGTGAGCCATGGCGCTCTATATGGGAGGCCTATGTCGGACAGTGGTCGTCCTCAAGCATGACGCTGATGATGTATTCGATAATTTTCTTCGTAGTCTCCTGCTGATCATCAGGAATTTACGCCTGATGTCAATTTTATGGGAATGGAATGGGAAATTACGTTTAAGAAATGTTACTGCCGCCGAATTTTGAGGCTTGGGTGCACTTATAAGGTTAACATACTGCTTCGCTATATATTCTGCAATCTAATTAGTTTTCGACGACAATTAGCGAAAAACTACTTTCCTCGTGTTAACAGACTTTTTGTTAATTGTGCCTCAAAGATACACGCCAGTTTAATATGCGAATATGCGTTTCATCTACGGTGAATGAATTGGCAACGCCAATCGCGCTCCTGCAGTATATCGGGAAAGATACCCGAACGCTCGCCATCTCTTTCATGGCACGAAGATTTCCGGGGAGCGGCACAGGTGGAGTTTGTATAGGACGACCTCAACGCCATAATCCAGAATGCCGCCTGAGACACAGAATCGACCTGTGGCTGCAAAACGACGGAGGTCTTGCACATTTTAACGCAGTTATTGTACGTAATTATTTAAATAATACGTATCCTGATCGATGGGTAGGGCGCTTGGGGCCAATTTTGTGGCCGCCACGATCGCCAGATCTATATCCTATGGATTACTTTTACTGGTGCTGTATTAAAAAAAAATAGCCAAACAGTTGCTACAATACAATAGAATTGCGTGGGCGTATTCAGGAAGCGGTTCGAAAAATTTAAGAAGCTGGTCATGCACGCCAGATCAAAAGATCACTTATTTGGCCTATATAGACCCTGTATTACAGCAGGCGGAGGTCATTTTGAGCATTTGGTGTAAACTTTGCAGCATGTTTTCATTTCTAAATAACGTTGCCCTGATACAGCTTGTGTACCAAATACCCACTAACAATAACAACGATCGTCGCTTTCACGTGCAGGTACTTGTAACTTTGTTTTGCCGCCTTTGTTAATTTTTTACCTAAGTACACTTGAATTTGGGATGAGCTAAGGGTGGTTTAACTAGCTGTAGATAGACTTACTTCAAATGACACTTAAGCTTTTGGATTATTATAATTCAATAAAATTTTAAAAAAGTATTTGTCGCCTCTGTGGTGTAACGGTGCGAGTGTCGCCCGCTATAACCGTCTCCGCCTGGGGTCCTGCTTTCGATCCCAGGTCGGGCAACTATTATTAAATGTTTCTCAGATTATTCTGAGTACGCATTACATTGTCCGGGATTGGAAAGATGTCGTAGGTGTCAAGCCTATGGCCACTTCATGTAAGGCCACTTCACTATGACATGATGGGCCTGAGTACCTTGGCTAATCGTGGGTGTTCCAGTATATCAGTAGATATACTGCTGGACTTACGTGTTGTGGATGTACTAGCACGCCTACCTCTTCGGGGATACTATTTACTTTACTTATTGTACCTTTTTTAATGTAACATTTTTTGAAAAGCGTAATTCTGCTGTTACTTAGTTCTTTTGCTCCTGTTACTACTATTACTCTCTAAAAGTATACCTTATTATGCCTTAATAATAACAAAATCCTCACATAATAGGCATGTCTTTAAGATAATGGGCAGCCATAGCAACATTGATTTTTTTCACAAGTGAGGGTTAAAACTGGTCTTAGAGAAAAATAAATTGAAAAAAATAGTTAAATGTGAATTTCCAAATATTTTAAGTTAATGAATACTAAATATGTCACTGAATTAAAGAATACGAGTCATTAGAAGTAAGATACAAAGAAAAACAAATTTTGTTGAAATGGCAAACAATTGAATTCGTGAAGGAGTAAAATTTAAATAAAAACACAAAATTGTTGGCAACCTTCACATAAAAATATTATTCTCTTACAGTCTGATAACAGGTTAACTCGCAGCTAACGGTTTATCCATTATTTACGACAGACCCTGTATATTAAATAATATAAAAAAGTAGAGTTCGGTTGTAAAGCACCTGTACAGCAGTGGTCATGAATATGACTATTTCTAATTTTCTTTGTTTCTCAAGAAAATTCGTACGTCATTTGAAATTAAACACGACAAACATTCTCATACACCAACAAACCTCATTTTAGTAAGGTTGATATGAAGACAGTCGTAATTTATAAAATTAATTTTAAAGAGTTCACACATGAGCGTTAGCGCTGAGCCTGCTTTAGAAATAACCACTCGGCATTATTTCAAACCGCTGCGTAGGTGAGTGTACTACATTGTGTAAAAATATAAATTGCAACTTATTTGAGCATCATCATTCGTATCCAACCGAGACATAGATTTACAATACACCAATGACCGTTTTCGATCTGCATACAATATGTATGCACTTGATCAATACCTCAGATCATACCCAGACATAGATATAGTATAGATAGAAAGGGGATGCCAGTCTTAAAAGCCTCCGTATAAGTCTCATTTTTCATTAATTTATCTCTGCGCAATGTGCATGCAAGATAAGATGGACAAAGACAGTATAGAGTTTCACATCTACCTTGTCTTTTAATCAACGAGAGAACTCACAATCATAGGCCTGCCGAAGGCTTCGCTACCCTATCAATATCATCTCTATGTACCTACCTCCATGTAGGCATGATTGAGTAGTCAAAACACGTCACTTCTTTGAACCCGATATCTTCTTCAGATCCAAGGCTATAGACGTTTTCCAAAGTTTCCTATCCGCCAATAGAACCTATCCTGATCATCAAGCTCGCTATAAAACTTCAAATACATGAACAAAAGCCACTCTCATGACTTCTCTCGACCCTCTCGAGGCCTTGGTTATGCAGTTTATTTAAGACCAACCATTTTGTCATTTTAGTATATGAAATAAAAATATGATTTAACTAAAAAGAGCATTAACCGGCCTTCGACGGTATATTATCGTCTATCCCGTATAAGTTAGGCAAGTAGCCATTGTACCGTTGGTTGTGATAGCAACGAACGAAATGACTATGACGAAAGAACGTACAGATGAATATACGAGTATATTTTGTTAGTGCTTTATAAAATCTCGATGGGAAACCTAGAGGCTTATTATATTACTAGCAGCCAGAAATAAAATCTCTATGAAGTGCAGATCTATTAAATACTAGCTGTGTCAAATTTCAAAGACATTGTCATTTATTCTTCTATATTCTATATCTAGCCACTGCGGCATTATTATTTAAGAAATTGATATTGTATTTATTTCTTGTTGTAACCTTACTGTAAACTTTGGTTACGCCTACGTCGAGAACTGGTATGTCATAATTTCATTAGTAGAATTGCCATTCTGAAACAATGAAGCATGATTAATCCGTTGAGCTATTATTGCTTGTACATCAATACATTATTACGCAAAGGGTTAAATCAATCTGGTAGGTTGACTAGAGCGTAGTCATCAATTTCACGTGCATGGTCAGAAATTTCAAACTTTCAAAAACAGTTCTTCGAACTCATTTAATGACGCTTAGCAAATGAGAAATATTTAAATCAGATTTAAATGTCTACCAAAGCTATCAGTATACGATCGTATTTATCAGTCGGTACTCGAGTACTTACCAACTCGTATACAGGTTGCATTGAGATGACTCCGTTTGACTTTTTACCCAACTGTGAAGGGCAAATTACCATGAGTTTAACGATACATAAAATTTGAACATGGACAATTTGTACTCACCTAATTTGATAATAAAGACCTACTCGCTCAGATAATGAGGACCAAAATTAACAATAGCTTATAAAATTTTGATCTTTATATAGTAGCCTTATTGTGAGAATCAACCGTTGTTATAGTTTTACGCTTTTAGTGATTATTAGTTACGACAACCTAACCCGAGGTAGTCATAGTTTGGCTTTTCACCTATAAGCTACAACTACAAAACGCTACTAGGAGTAGAGAGATGATAGGTAATTATGAGAATTTAATTGTCTGGCGTATATTGCGACGATTAATTTTTAATGTGACTAGGCACAAAACGCGATTTCCTTTTCAGTGCATAACATAATAATTGGACAAAGGCGATAATTAGTCGTGGACAAAAATAGTCGTGCGGCCGGGCCCTCGGCCAGGTGACGTCACGCGCCAGGGCCGCGGCGGGGCAAGACGGGCCCCGCGCCAGTGTCGCGCGCGCCGTCAGTCCGGCCGCACGCTGCGCGTTACCCTCCCGCCAGCCGCCGCCTCCGTCGTCTGCCACCACCACTCACCCTCCGCTAACCCTCGGACTACTCGTGAGTACTACCACCCCTTTAATTTCCACATTTCGTACACGTTCAAAAGCCACTTTCGCGTCGATGCACCACATTAACGCCAGGTTTCACTTCTGGCCCACCAACCTAGCTACGTATCCCGTACGCTGCTCGCTTTCGTTGTAGTATTTTTGTATTTGGCTTTTCGTATAGACCTTAGACATGTCATATCGGTGTCGAGAAGCGTGGCAACCTTGGCGCATCATGCAATGCAGCGAAGACCTTGCAAGTCACGCGTCACGGTAGCCTCGACTCACGCTGTGCTCGAACCGCTAGTGAGGTTTCAATATCGTATATTTCGAATCGATTTGTCGCCTTGTGCGTATTCCATTGCGTTTACATCTCACATCACACGGTAGAAACTAGTTCGCACTGCTCAATGTATCGTATGTGCTATGTAAAATTTATTATTCGTTTTATATAATATACGCTAGGGGATTTACGTTGTAGTATAAATTGTACGCCAAATTCAAACAGCTGATGTACGGTCGTAATTCAATAACATATGAGGAGATATCTTCGACGTTTCTAAACAAACGGGCTTCATTTTGATATACCGCAAATGAAAGTAAATGAAACTTGAATACCACAATTATAGTTATTATTGTACCTTTACATAGGGTATTAAATAGTAGTTTTAATGTTGATTTGGAATGACATTTCGGTAGGCGAGCGCACTGTAAAGGGGCCTCAAAATATTTTCCAAGTTATCACACTGGAAAAACACGGTACACTTTATCGCGTGCTGTGTTCACTATCAGCTGTTGCGGGCAATGGCGTACCTCCTCGGCACGGTTACTCATACTTGTTTACGCCATTACAGCCTCTAGGACGAGCAGCGAGCGTCCATATTGAAGTGAGCTATTATCAGCTGACCGCGACCGCGTCAATCTGTACCGACGTACGAACGCTAACTCACCTTGTAATGTAGTCACAAACACAACTCATTCATTCCTCTATTTTTATAATTACGAAATCTTTGAAAATTGATAGTGTTGACTTTTAATAAAATTAAAGCTGTTTTAAGTAAATGCTGTTTACATGAGGAGAGTTTGTACCTTATTAAAGATAGCTAAATAATCTAGCGAGTCCCAGAAGGTGCTTACTGACTCATAAAGACATCTGTTGCCTAAGTAGACATTCTTGGGTTTGTAAGATCCTGTTACTTTGTTATGCACTCTCCCAAAGTAGAAAAAGATCATTCTCTATTCCAGATAAATTATTTGAGTGAAAAAAAAATCTTCTAGCTTACCCTTGAAATGTTAGAGTTCCTTTCACGCACGTAAGCCCTTTGGAACTTGCTGCCACCCCCGGGATTTCCGAATTGATACGACTTCGGGTTCCTCCGAACATGGCTTACACTTGTCTCAAATGCTGACAACGCGCAAGCAATATCTCTGTTTTTGTTCAGTTTTGCAGATGATGAGCGGCGATATTAATCCACCACTTGCAAGCTTGCCCTTTGTTATATATAAGAGAGGGATAAGAAGCTGATGACTACATTCGTGGCAAACAGTTTTCCTCCTAACAAATTCTTGCATATTCTAGTATTGATAGACGACGCGCAACGGTTGCATTTGGCCCTTTTCCAATAAGAAAGAAACACGCTAAGATTGAGGTGGTCACAAATTTCACTTTTAGACTTGTGTAAGATAATGGAAAGCATCGTTGCTCTTTAGCTCGCTACACATCACCAGGTGACGGATAGACCAACGCCTACTATATTAATGGACACATAATATGCTATCTACCGACGGAGTTGGCTACTGACGACAGAATTTTGACACATTTAGTATCAAGTTATGTCAAAATTTTATCTCCAGTAGCTAAATCCATAGATATTGACAACGCCCGCAAGATAAGCCTACTGAACCCTTAAATGAACGCCTTTAGGGATGGAGTTTCGTCAATTTATATCTATAAAATATAAAAATGAATGTTTGTCTGTAAGTCACTGATGAAATCAAAAAGTGTACCAATTATATTGAAAATTGGAAAATATGTATATTATGAATGGTAAAAAGAAATAAATAAATAAATGGTAAAAAAAATGGTAAAGATGTTTTCTAGTTTTTGCCACCACATAATGACTCGTTCATTTCGTTAATTATGTTATAAATGCATCTTCTCATTGAAACTTTCTTATTGTTTTACAATTACGTCCTCAGTGTTGAGATCATTTCTGGCATCGCCATTTTATGATCAAATCACCTCCGGTACGTTTGGCACTTAAAGAATGGCCGTGTGTAAGAATTCTTATCATTGTCATTCTTAGCATTGAGGGTGCCATAGAAATTTTCATTAATACTTTGTCATAGCTAGCCACTGAACAAAGTACTAATACTGTAGTAACTAATTATGGTAGGTATCGTTGTAAAGCGAATCTCATTATAAATTTATAATTGAACACAATAGGAGGTATTCTGTTTTTATTTCTGTCCAGAAACACACACTCTTGAGCAAGAATTATATTTCATATAGTATTTACTGACATTGAATAAGCTATTTACATATTTATAATAAAACATTAGACGTCGGGCCTCCCACGTCACACGCCGGCATTGGTACAAAACCGGTGCCCGTGGTTACCCTTCGCTGAGCATTGCAGATATCAACCGCTTTTTATATAACATAATATATTTCATTATTATTGTATGTTCAGCCGTACATTGTGAGTTCCAGAGTTCGAGTCTCGGTCGGACGAAAAGATATGTTCAATATTTTTTTATGAAAAACATATATTTTTTTAAATTTATAACCAGTAGACCGAAGAGTACTCACTTCAACTCCTGAGCATTGTAACGGCTATGCTGTCACACTGCACTTCGTGTTGCCTGTTAAAGTTACGCATGGCCCAACAAGACGACGTTGGCGAATTCAACTGATGTATAATGTATACATATAAAGCAAAATTTTTATGCACTTTAATTATTACTAAATACTTAGGTTATAGAGTTCATGCAAAACTCAACACTATGTGGTGTCATCTAGTTATACTTTGATGTCTTCAATGTTAGTTTAAAGCCACTGCTTTTATACCTTCTTCGTGATCTTAGTGGATGGACAAGGGCGTAAATCATAAGTGACATTCGCCTGTTCTATTTTCATTAACTTGGAAAATATCCTACATAACGTTACCTTTCGTTTTCTGGTCACATCCATAATTTGTTACCAACATAAGCAACCCAATGTAAGTAACACAATGTAAAAAAACCAATGTGATACCAAAGCCCCTAAAAAAATGATCGTGTATTTGATTCAATATGAGCACTAGAAAAATTAATTCGTAGTATTGTGCAGGGTAAAATTATTATTGTTATAAAGAACATGCCCTGTTAGTTCCCAGGTGAAAGTTTAAACTGCAACCGTTCTTATATCGCAACTAAAATCAATTAAAATAAATGGTTATCACATGACACCGTCCCAAACAGGTTCCTCGTTAACAGCAGCCCTTATTTTCCGTGTTGAATTAAAACGTCGATAGTCAAATAACCGGTTCAAGTTATGTCAAGTGTAGGTGATAAAGTTATAACATGGTATGGCCCAATAGTTATGGCCGCGGTTTCAAGTCCCTAAAATATATTCCTCCCATTATCCCAAGGTATTTTTTTTTTTTTCAAGAAATGGAAATTAAAATAGATATTATTTCATTTTTTAAGATCAGTGGCAAATTTAATCTGAATTCGTTTAGTCGTCTGCGTGAAAATGTAACAAACTTATGCATACATTTATATATAAAGACTACCTGTCTTGTGTTATAATCGAATTAAATCAAATTAAGGTCAGTATACAATTGAAGCTGGACACGTTTAACCAGCAAGTACCATGCTGCATGATAACAATAATACGGATGTCTATGGGTGTACCGACACCAAGACTACCGAGTCTTTGTTACAAATCTATCGATATATTTACATAGTCTTTTGTAATGAAAACTGTGACAGGTGATGCCTTTTTTTTTGTTGACGCGGGGAAACACATTTTCGCGCCTTCACCTGCCCTGGGTGGGGTAAAGTGGTGTGTGGGGCTCGCGGCACATGATAGTACCGAATACCCACAAACCACCGCGAGTGCCATCAGTGGCGTCCTTGATGAGGTGTCCCGGAACAACAGATCATCAGGGCACCTCGAGGGCCAGTCAGATCCCTCAGTGTCCGACGCCTCCTACACAGAAGAGTTGCCCCGCACCAGAGGACAGCCTCACCAACTTTGGGACAGTGCAATGGTGTACACCTCCTCGGTTCAATTAGCTTGTACCCCTACAAAGAGTGCCTCCTCATCCTGCTCTTTGGTCCCCTCTTCTTACAAGAGGGGTACGAAGAGCATCCACCTCCTCGGTTCATTTAGCTTCGCGCAATGTGTATCGGATCACCCCAGGCTACTGAGCCCCACCGCCAAGACAAGGCTTGGTGGGGACAGATGATGCCTGTGTTAGACACATACAATACGGCCTATTCCAGTACGGCCCTAAGGTCACGAGATGAGAACACCTCGGTTGTTTACCTCTGTGAGGTGTTATAATTAGCAAAGTGTCTATGATGTCATCAACTTGCTGGCTTACTGGTTCAGTAGCCAGGGTAATAATGTGAGCTGGGGCAGTAAGACTTGTGTACAGTGTTAGTCAGGTGGGCTCACCACCACCGATCTGTTTAATCTGTATGTATGTATGACCGAGGAGCTGAGCAGCACGGAGGTAGGCCTCAAGTTGGGTGACAAGTTGTCAACAACTTGGGCTACCTTACGATACGGTGTCGATCAGCTCCTCGGTCAGAGGGTTGCGTGAATTAATTTGTTTGTTAACGGTATGTTTGTTCTCACAACTTAACTTATAATGAAAATAAAACTGAAATGATGATATTTATAGGTCGGGAAAGGTGTTCATATTCAGTCCGACGCTCTACGTAAACAGCCAACAAATAAAAATTGTTGGCAATTTTAAGTACCTTGGCCACATAATTACGTCATCATTACGCGATGACGCTGGCTTAGAAAGAGACAACGAAGAGCCCTGTCAATTGTAGACAACATGATTGCCCGAAGATTTTTAAATGTACCCAAAACGTAAAAACAATACTTTTCAAAACATTTTGTCAAACACGCCTTACACGTGCCAACTTTGTACTAGATACTCCACAAAATCGATCCACTGGGAGGGCTGTATAACCACACGTTTCGACAACTTATGAGCTAACGAAGCTGCAGTGCTTCCGGTATGTGGGAGTAAACTCCTTCACTGCGATACTCAGGCACCGTACTGCATCCTTCTGGTCTAGAATTGGTACGTGTAAGAACGAAATTAAAAAAAAATTGCATGACCGTCTCTATAACACTGACACTTTCAAACACTGGGTGCACATTTTTACTCAGTGACAATTTGTTCGTTAAAACCAATGTGCAAATGTATTTTTTTTTTTATTTTGTAATATTATTTACATAAACAAGTAGGGACTATTGTCTGAGATAAACGTTTAATATTATTATAGCTTGCTATTATAAACGTAATACCCTTCACCCGGAGCTATCGCCTAGGATGGTCACACAGTCCTCCGGGCGCATCCTGACGTAACACATCAACACATAAGTCATAAGTAAATAACAGTCGTGAAAAGGCTTCGATTACACGTTTGATGTCCTATACTATAAAAAACCTTGACTTAGGCAGACAGATTTTTTCACACTTACACTACAATTTATGTCACACTGTGTTGATATGTATAAGTTACGATCTATAAAATTACTTTCTTTCTCCAATTCTTAAATTAAGGCACAGTTCCATTAGATGAAAGAGGTGGCCACTGATTTTTTGACAGTAAAGCAAAACCCATTGAACATTGTGTAGACAGCACTACGCATATTCTTTACTCGTTAACATTGCGACCCAGATTATTTTTTTAAATCTTTTATGGTAAATGTAAGGTGCACTTTTAATTATCAAGTATCAAAGAGTGACGTAAACCAGTTATGCGTAATTTTATTAAATAAGTACCACTGCGGATTCGAACAGTTTGAAAGAATATTTAAGCCATAAAAAATAAACTTGACCTCAATTTAAAATACTTGTTACGCAAATTTTACCTTGCCATTTTACAGTATAATCCATTTTCGTATGAATATATTCGGTGTGTATAACCAATCATCATCAGCCATTCGTCGTGAAAGATAAAGATGGTGCCATTGTTTTACAGACGAATTGCCGTAAGAAAAACTAAAAAAATCGACAAGAAATACCTCCGGATCGCAATATACCGCGGAAATCAAAATATCAAACACGATCTTAAGCTTTTCAACAAAAAAAGCTACTCTTTAAAAGAATGACGTAGCACAGCCTATGATGAGTATCGACGCCCATAAATATAAGTATAGCTGAGCCCGAAACTTACAAACTGCACGAAACGGAACACCTGGCTGATGGAATATGCCTCGCCGGTATTAGGTGAGCGTGAGGCGATGCCGATCCGATTCGTCTCTAACGCAACATATATTTTCTAATTATATTCGTCTCTAACGCAACATATATTTTCTAATTATATTTGTAAGCAATTGTGAATGTGTGAGTCGATGTGGTTCAATTATAATTTGCTTAGTTAAACAAGACAACATTGTTATTGCTACCTAAATTGAACTCGATTATCATTTTTATTACCGCAATCTCAAAGTCTGCATGTATTTTTGTTTGGTGTATTATAATTCGATGCTCTGTTTCCAGATAGCCATGGTACGAAAATACGAAAGAATGAGCGGACGACAATCTTGGAACGAGGAAGAGATGGCGAGAGCCGTGGCCGCCGTTGTGTCCGGCAAAATGGGTTATAAACTAGCCGCGAGGACGTTTCATATTCCACGCTCAACCCTCCAGAGACGTGCAAGCAAAATACGTTACCAGCAACCGGATGACCCCAAGCCGATGATGGGACAGTACAGGCGAGTTTTTACTGAAAGCCAAGAAAAAGACTTAGTAGGCTATATAAAAAGTATGGAAAAATATTTTATGGGTGTATCGAGAAGGGATATAAGAGAACTAGCATTTCAATATGCCGAAGATAATAATTTAAACCATCCTTTTGACGTAAACGCACGTATGGCCGGCGAAGATTGGGTAAGGAATTTCTTGAAAAGAAATCCTGAATTATTACATAGGTCAGACAAAGAATGTGACCTAGAGCCGGTAAATTTCGACCAATTTTATCATTTCATGTGTCAATCATGATTATAATTATATTCTTCATGATGAAGAAACCCAATCCGAGCCTCAAGTTAATCTTGAGATGGATTTTTATACATTATAATATTTATAATAAAACAAAGATAGCTCAATTCGCAGATAGAGCTAAAATAGGCGCAATTCAAAGACTATTTAATACTTTTATAGATAGGTGATTGAAACATATAAACAAAGCATAGCTTTGTATTTGTATTTAGTTATATGTAATCATTTTACGAATTCCATTATTCATCTACTTAATAAATTTAGTACTTATCTAACATATTGTAATACTAAAGTTACTTCTTACTTGTTTATAGTTTAAATTTTGTTATTTAATGGTAACGGTAATCGGGCTGTGATAATGGAATGGTATAATTATGGGAACATATCAACGAGAACGTAAACAGTGTCTATGTTAACATAATTTTGCCATGGATATATAGAGCTGAACGTGCTCAGTGTCTTTGTAAGTCTTGCTGCTAATTTCGTGGGCTACAAAAATCATCTACCAGAGGCAGATGAAATTCACACATCAGCTGCAGCCCGTTCAGTTGGGTATGTCGATGGTGTTAGTTGTTCTTGAATTTTATATACTTTGAAAGTCATAGCACAGTTTATCTAAAACTATAATATGTATTGTTGATTTTGGAGAACGAATATTGTTTAGTTAAAGAAAATAGAGAATATAAATTAATTATTCATGTTCCATGCAGTGTTAACTAAAATATTTCTATTTTTGTAAAGATAAATAAACCAAATATTAATATTACTTGTAAGCTTAATTTGAATGTTTTAGTAACAGTGACCTAAAAGCACATTCTGTAATTTTCTTGTGATGATAAAGTTACTGACCAAACTTATCAACTGTGCTATGTCTCCGTAGTTAGCAAAGGCTTGTATATTAAAAATATAAAATACCTATGGCTTTGAAAGGGCGAATTATAGTAATCAATGAGGCCTTTATTAACGAATTTCGACAAAAAAAGCTTTCAAATGTTGTGTTAATCACTTGTTGAGAATACTGCTCAACACGGTCCAGGGATAACATATGTATCGGCTGCTCAAATATTTTCTTCTTTATATTCGTAAGATGTTTATTTAGATATCGTTATACCCTTAACATAACGTAATTTTGTTAAATAAACAAAAAAGTGTTTCTATATGAGATACTCAATTGGGTTTAACTCTAATGATTGTACTGGCCGCTCCACATGCTGTTGCTACATTGTTATGCTGACAGACGGACTTTACCTTGCAAATCTTGGCCCACCTTTACTCTCTCTGGCATCCGACCGTACTTTTTATGTTTTTCGTTGAAACGTGGTTTGTTCTTCGGCCGAATCTAATTTTCCCCAAGCCATGATTTTATTGCGTTTGGTTCGGATGCATTTCTTGAGTAGATTTATCCGGCTGATACAATCAGGAACTCACCCTAAACGTACTCTCTGGGAATCAGCATGATAGGCTAACCTGGAATATATCTATTTCTAAATAGTATCACAACTAAAATTGTTCTACAAGTTATTGACGCTGTTTTTGGTTCCCGAGCTCGCTTCTTGTCTGCATCCGTCCATGGCTATTAAGTCGAAGTGGCTTACGAGTGCGAAGTTTAGGTTCGCGCAGCATTCTTCTGACAGTTCGGTCACACACATGCAATTGGTGCTCAGTCTGTGTGTTTATACTAATATTCTGTATTATTCTCTTTTAGCAGTCACTAGCGTCAATTGGTCGTGCCTTGGAGTTGCAAAGCAACCAGACTACCGATCCGCCTCCTCATATTAGTGTGCCCATAATCTTGAAATCACACCTTGCTTTGTGCCTATATTTTCCACAATATCGCACTATATGGAGCTAGCATTTACCATTCCATAGTGGCTCTCAACAAATCCCAGGTAAAAGCCGACGCTGTATTCTCAAAAACACAATGCTAAGAAAGAAGCAGTAAAAAGTATTAAACGGTTGACCTATGTTGCCACCTCAGTGAGCTTATTCTTCGCGTGATATCGGAAACTCTATTTCTCTGTCTTTTGACTTCGTTGCGTCCATCGGACAAAGAAAACCCAACATAGCAAGTTTAATAGCCCGCTGAGCTACCACAAACTTGCAGACCAAACCTAAATTAAGAGATGGCCCCGTATGTCATCACGGGGAGAACGAATTTGTTGAAGACTTGTCTTGTGGCAATGGGCTGGTCACACCTTCAGAAGATCAGATGGCAGACGGGCCAATAAGGTTCAGGAGTGGAGGCACGTTTAGGGAAACGAAATATTGGCCGAACATTCACTAGGTGGGAAAAGGATCTCCGTACATTGGCTGGCCCGGGATAGATGCGAGTAGCAGGAAATCGGCCGCCCTGGCGTTCATAGAAAGAGGCCATGTCCCGCATTGGACCGATAAGGGCTGACAATGATAATAATGTTGACGATGATGAATATTTATACAATAGCCTGTCCTCCAAATAACGTTCCACTGAACTAAACATTTCTCCCGCCTTCGCCTTCAATTTTTTCCACATTGTTACACCGGACAATTTAATTTTGGAATATTTTTTTCGTATTTGCTTGTAATTCGTCCTAGTGTGAAATATCCCAAGACCGTATTGAGGAGTGTATGACAGGCAGCTGGACGTGCAGAGCTCTAGGAAGTTTTATTATTACCACCCGTTTTATAATTGTTGTTAAGTCATTGCGGTTTGGTAGACAAGTTTTTAACGACGCATATTTGAAGAGAATTGCATGTGTACCGTTAATTTGTCATAACATTAAGATGCTTTTTGAATAAATATAGTATTGAAGGAAATTCAAAACAAACATTAAGTCTTTTGTATAAATTTAGGAGCATTTTAGTCGTAATGTAGTCCAGCAACGATTACGCTGGACCATTCTTAAAATTTATATAAAGACTTAAAATTAAGTTATTTGAAAAGGTATTGTATTTATCCGATTATTTCTTTGCATTACCTGCGGAAACAATTTGGAATGATCAATTCCTTAACTCTTTGCTATGTACGTGGCGAACAGCACAACACGAAGTAATTTTGATGTGACACACATGTAATTTTGATGTGATACACATGTAATTTTGATGTGATACACATGTAATGCTAATTAAATGATCGTCAACACTGGGTAATACTTGTGATAAGAGTGTATGGTGATAGTAGCGGCTCGTCCTGTAGTGAAATTTGTTTATAAATTATTTAATATACGTTTACTAAGGAGTGATACATATATTTTCAATTTTAATCGAATTCTGATTATTGTACAGTCGGGGTTAAAAAGAATTTGTAATGTCATACATAGATTTGATACATTTATATAAAACTGTTTTTTGTAGAAGTGGTGCCCATTTAGTGCGATGTGGTCTGAATCTTTTATTTACAAGTCAAACTATCTAATGTTATGAATATATTTTTACCTAATATTGAAATATGTATATTTCAAATAAAATGTGATCTGGACTAAGAGAATACTTTATATTAAATGCATTTCGCATATTCTAAACGTTTTGTCTCTGACTGTACTTATGCAACGTACCTACAAAGTGTCGTTACCTGATTTAAATTTTGATCTCTTGAACTAGTTTTAATAATAAATATTGGTTTATTTAAGTAGCCTGATTGGATTTTTAAAATGCCTAAAAATTGTTATGGTATGCCAAAACTACGTTATAATTTTGAGATTTATATTTAATTTACGTTTAAGTACTTAATATATTAAATTAATTTAATAAAAATGGGTTTAAAAACGAGTGTTTATTTTATACCTCAAACATTTGTATAATTAAAGGATAAGTAAGTAAGTTTCGTAAAAGTTTCGTCTTAGCGGATGTCTACACTCTAAAAGGAACTACCCTTTAAATTTCAGGTTTATAGGTGTTATAATTTTTGAAATTTCGTGGCATTAGCCACGTCATTGATTACAATGAGTGGTATTTCGCTTGTTTTTTTTTTTATAGAAAACGGGGTGAGGGGAGAACGAGCAATGTGCCTTTTTACCCCCCTCCAGTGTGCCACCGGCTACACAAACACAAACCGCATGAAACGCGACACTGACGATGTCGCTTTACGGCGGTATTATGTGAGCGTGTAGTGTCATGCACCCTACATGGCACTACCTCCTATGCAGCGTACCTCTTTCTAAGCTTCGTTTATGTACCTTATATATATATATATGATTTTCGCCTGAAATATTTTTATCTTATCATGTAAATGGACTAACCACACTCATTCCACTGCCAGACATGGGTTCTGGATAACAAGTGTTACTCTTCAGCTTTGCGGGGGTACAAACCTGCTTATGCAGATGAATGGACGTCGGTAGTCATCTCGGCTCGGTATGCTCGTTTACGGTACAAACGAGCATTCGATATACTGTGTGTTTTAGAAAATTCTATGATATTTAAGAAACGTATCAGACAAAGAATTACCAATAGGTGGTCTGGTAGTACCATTGTCTCCAAGGCTCTAAAAAAGACTGACCCATTTTCCTAGCGCTGCAGCTACTGTGTCATCAGGATCGCCAGCGGCCACCGCATATGTCCCTTTGATAAAAACCCCCGGCTAGTCCAAGTGAAATGCTAAAACAATAGATGTGTGGATCCGAAATGGAAAGAAGAAAATAGTCTCATGTGGGAAATGATTGCAGTTACCTTCCCAAATCATAGAGAAAATGAAAATTAGTCTTACAGTCGAGAAAGGAAATAGCAGCCAGCTGGAGCCCAGCTGCTGTGCAGTTCTCGTTCGTCGACACATTCTCGCCCAATGTTGGGTGTAGGTCTCATCATATGACTTCAATTTCAAACGATTCCTGTTTCTGTCACCGGATTGAAGGTGGATCCGCAAAACTGTGGGCTGGAGGCCCAGACAGGGGAAAAGGAACAAGTTGTGACAGCCAGTAAGGTGATCGAGGTGAAGGTGGACCGATGGCCCTGCCAAAACTATGCACTGTGCACTACGGAGATGTTATTAAAAAATATTGAATGTTAACGATATGTCATTAAATTTTCACAATAGACTTGTTGTAATAAACACAAGGCGGTTCACCACTAATTAGACTGGACAAATTGAAGGAAAAAAATGTGATAACAAGAATTACTCAGAAACATTCCAAACCTTTCTACAAATAAATCGATTCAATAAAAACAGCAACGCATCGGCATATGGTAATTATATGGATGTTTTTGGGCGTCGGTAGTCGTAAAAAAGGCTCCGATTACTTGTTTGCCCCCTATTCTGTAAAAAAAATCGACTATCATACTCAAAACATATCCGATTCACTTAAAAAAGTAACTAAATCCATATTTATGTACATACATATTTAATTTATAATTTAGTTTGAAAAATGTTTTCTCTTGAATCTCATCATCAGATCCCGATCTGATGATAAACGAATAAAAAATATGGATTACAATTGGCGGTTCTCCCATAACCACTATAATTGGTTTATGTTCTTCTAATCTATGTCTTATTAGAGGCAGTATTATGGCTGCATTGCATTCAAAACAGGCCAGCACTACCTTTCGCGCACATAAGAACGGCCTGTGAGGTTAAAGTTGTGAAGAGGCCATAACATCTGCATACTGCGGTTCTATGTAGATGTTTATTGGCGCCAGTACCTATCGCTTAGGGATTTGCGCAACATACTTGTGTGTACCTAATGCACGTACTGTTACATCATAAGGTAGCAGGAGCAGGACAGTAACCGAGCCATCGTCATCGATGATAACGAAATAGTCCGCGCAGTCGCTTAATTAAGATATATTTAAATTTCCTGGGGTTATATATATGATTTATTGAAATACCCTTCATCGTGCTCGCTGTAAATAGAATATATTTAATTTTGTTGGTGGTATCTGGTGGCGAACACATTTCAGGCGACACCATTGATAATATCTTCATTCACTATTGGTAGTCGGAACGTGGAACAGACATTCTGTAATGAGGAGGATAGATTGAGATGACTATATTGTAGTTAACTAGTGAAGTTAAATTCAATGTAATCATCAGCTTACCTAAGTTTTGAGGTTAATAAACCGTCCACAAACCATTAGAAGCTAATGATAATTATTTTTTAAATTAAAAAGATTTATTTCAACGAATAAATCTCACTAATTTTAAGTACAACTACAGTCCCGACGATTTATTGTCATGTGATTAGTACATGTAATGTTATGTGTCGGTAATTTTAATGAAGAACATTAGTATTTAAATTGAAAATTTTCAATCCTATTTAAATGATTTCCTGTGCTATTACTACTCCTGGTCATCTTCGGAGGTTGTCTTGGGAGGGCTACGGGCACCGGGGCGAACCTCATAACCCGGGTTGGGTCGCGAGGCGACAACTATCCCTTTGGTAACGGAGCCGCATTTCTGCCCCGGGTGCTACACCCTGTCGAAGGCCTTCTCCATATTCCTTGTTCAGCTGCGGAGACAAGTGCTGGATCACTCGCGTCAGTTGCAATGTGTTCGAGGGGCCGCTCCGGAAGCCGAAGTGTTCATCCCTTATGGGAATGTGGAACAGCCTCAGCCTCCGAAGCAGGAGCCTCTCGAAAAACTTGGCGATGTGCGACAGTAGCATTATCGGTCGGTAGCCGCCGGGCAAGCATCGGGGCTTGCCCGGCTTCGGCAGAACGATGACCCTCCCCTCTTTCCAGGTCTCCGGAAAGTGGGCCGTCCAAAAATGCCATTAGCGATCTGTGTGAGAGCCACGGCTGCGCGCCTAGGAATCATCACCATCGCTGTGGGGGGGGGAGGGAGATGTCATCGGGGCATGGAGCTTTGCGTCTCGAGAGGTGAAGTGTGACTTTCCGTAGCTCAAACGGGGAGATGAAATCCGTCCCGCTGAGCGGCGGAATCGGACTCTGAAGGAACTCTCGAATACTGGGTGTGGTGAGAACTGTCCGACAGTAGGCTCGGGACAGTAGCTCACCCCGCCGGCGCGCTGTCACCGATACAACGGTGGTTGCCGCCGCCAGCGCCTCCCGGATTTTTTCCGTGTAGTGGCGTTTAGCGGCCTCCACCTCGTCCGGAGTGCACACCTGTCTGGTGAAAGTGAAGTCGACTAGGCTACCCTGACAGACGGCCCAGTCGAATCTCTCTCTGGTCCGCACTCCTTCCCTAAGGGTCGCTCCGGGATGAAGGGTGATAAGGATGGGTAGATGTTGTTTGTCGAGGTCGTAAAGGACCTTGATGTCTCGACTATTGATCTGGTGTATGGCGATGTCCAGAACGTCCGGGGTGCACAGGGGATCCGTAGGCACGTGGGTAGGACACGGAGGCCCTTGCACCGTGTAACCGCGCCCTTCCGAATCCTCCTGCATCCTGAAGCCAGCGTCGTTCGTGACGGCCGAACCTAGATGCTCGGGGTTCAAGTCGCCGACCAATAACACTTGTCCCCCGTCCCCTAGCACATTGTGGACACCACGTAGGTCAAAGCTGTTCCCGGGATATCTGTACGCCGCGTAGACCCTGAGTTCCTCCCCCGCCATGTGAACGACTATTCCAGTCGAGCCCGTGTCGGTGAAGTGTCCCAGTCTCAGCACGTCGTGGACGACGTCCCGACGAACAAACACGGCCGTACCTCTGTACGGTCTGCCGCTCGGCGACACCTCGTCCCTCCGACACGCGACGTAGTTCGGTAGCCGGAGGCTCTGCGTTGGTTTCAACCAAGTCTCGCCCAGCAGAATGACATGTAAGCCGTACTGCTGAGCGAGCAGCCCAAGACTGTCGCCTTTGCCTCCTATACCTCCGGGGTCCCCAGTATGCGACTGAGATCGTCACGATTCATCACTCCCCATTGGTTGGCCCCGTGCGTGCATGAGCTGTGCCCAGATACGCGGGTCCATGAGCACTTTGGACAACACGCCGCCCTCATCTCCTCCCTAACAAACGTCCGTAGTGTTGAGATGATGTTGCACTTGTTGGTAAGCGTGTGTCTTGCGGGTCCCTAGTCTGTGTACTCGGCGCGTTGCGGGCACGGCTGTCTTCTGCTGCGGAGGGTGGCAGCTTTGGACGGCCACAGCTTGGGGCTTCTTCTTGCGAGTGCGCCTGCTCTTGGGCTTAGCCGTCACAACCTGTCTGGGTTTGGGTTGGCCGGGGCGGTGAGGGACGGCCTGGGCCGTATTCGACCTGTCCCTTCCTCCGCAATGGAGCCGTGGGCGCAGGCGCGGCGTGGTAGCGGCCGCGTGGGACCAGCTGTAAGTGGTCTTCCTTCACGGCCTGGCAGGCATGCTTGGGTGGGATGGGTAGGCGGATGGTCGTGAAGGAGTGCCTGGACTGCCCGAAACTCTTCCGGCGACAGCGCAATGAAACTCATACCCTTTCCAAAGGGCCGGGCGTTGGGTGCGTGTACCAAATGTCGCGGATTTTGCCAGTCCGAAAGAAGCTGGACGACAATAAGCAGTTGCAACAGAGACGGAGCCAGGCGGCGTCAGCGAATCCTCCTCGGGCGTCGCTGGGCCAGCCATTTCCGAGCGGCCTTCTACAGCTCGTGGTGATGTAACATCTGCACAGCAGGTGAGGACGCCGCGCGCTTTGCGGGCTTAATTCCTCCAACTCCGCCAAAAATTCCTGCCGCACCTCCTCGGTGGGAAACAGCGGTCTCCTCACCAGTATCCGCTCCTCCTTTTTTTTCTGCATCTCTGGGTTGGGGTGGCCCTGATGCTGATGTTGGTCCTTCGTCGGACTCGCTGTCCACTCCCAGACCTTTCTTCAAAAAAAAGGTCGGGGAGTATGTCGCGCGGTGCGGTTTCGGACCTGTTGAGGTCTGGTCTTCATTGTGAGCACGCAAGAAGATTACTTTTTGCGTGCGCACAATGAATATATATAACCCATACACACTATATATACAAAAAGCGCTTTGGCTTCGCCCAAGTTCCGAACACGGCACGATATAATAATTATTCCGGATCGCGTTCTAAACAAGGACGGGATAGCTGAGGCGCAAGCGGGATAGCGCTATCGCTCTCTCACTTTTCGGTAAGAGAGTGACATTCCGAGTGCGAGAGAATGTTCTCCTCCTGTGCCATCATTCAAACATATCCTACTAACCTTGTCTCTGTCATAATGAAATACGGCTATCATCATTGTCGGCACAGGTCACTCTGAAGTTGTGGGCTTACAAACCTTTATCAATATATATAGATAAAAATTACAAATCAATACATAATTAAGTTGAAACAGTAATTTCCAACATTAGAGTAGTTAGTTGTTGAAGCATTAGTTGAAACGGAATCGTTGCCAACATCGCGAATATATTTGTAATTAAAGTGAAGCACAGCTCGACGTAGTCAAAGGCTGCTCTGTAAAGACAGTCCAGGCGGCCCACAAAGCAGAAGCTCTATTTCATGTTCAGTTAAGAATACCGAGCCAATCCAATTAGGTACATCGATGTTTGCTCTCAAAAGGTTCAAAGGGCAGAGGACTGTTAACGCGCCGTTGCACTATCGAATGCCTTTCAGTGCAGCGCGGCGGCATAATACAAGATCCTTGCTACGAAGATGGTAGGTTTGTTTTATATTCTTGAATCGTATTTCATCTAAGTAGTGAAAATCTCTCTTGGCAATTACATGCCATGTAGTCGACGGATGCACCTACACTTGTACACGTATGCATTACTGAATAAAGATATTTATATTCCTTTCTTTTCAAATTTCTTCGAAAGTGCTTTCGTTTTTAGAAAGGTCACACATATTTTATGCTTGTATTGCTTATGAGTTCCGAACAGTCCGTCTTTAGTGTATAGTAAGAGCATTGCAGCGGCCATTTGGCCAGCACGACCGGGGAGGTACAGCTCACTCGCATGTCTCACCCACACCATGAATGTATTCAAACCTTATCCTGGTGGACAACCAAAGCTATCTCTCAGCACCTTGCACGGAGCATAATGCACCGAGATAGCTGGCCGGTTCATAGGGAAGGAGGGCATTGCATCTGCATGGCACCAATAGTGTGGAAGCTCATGGGCGTCGGTTTTCACCAAAAGCCTACGATTTCTCGTATTGGTGTCTGATACTATAGAAATATAAAAAAACAATGGTATGGACGTAATCGGGGTATAAAAGTTATAACATTTACCAGCATGTAGCCTTGCATACACGAGTACGAGTAGAAATGCACATTTAAAGCGCTTGGGCGTTCAGGCCCTCATCAGTGTGTCCATGTTTCCTCGCAAGCAACCGAGGCAACCAGCAAAGGCATATTACCTACTGTTCCACATGTGACGCGAATGGCTAAAGCCTAAATTTATTAATTATAATTATGTATCACCTTATATATACCATACCATATAAAGGTTTATGGCACTATGCTATATTATTCGTACTTTGTCCCAAAAGTAGTTCTGGACATCCTTTCGCGATGAAAACTAAAATCAAAGTTAATCTCTTAACATAAAGTGAAAAAGTGTGTGTGTACCTGTGTACACGCGTTAGAAGTTACACTTTTTTGTCGTAACAAGATTCATTTTTTTTTCCTTTCACCTTATTCTACATTTGCGAAAAAACGACACAAATAGTAGTAAAAAATTATTTACCATGGAAAGTTTTGTTCCAGCGCACTATGGTAACTTTTTTGAAAAACTAAAATATTGACAATAGCTACTAAGAACAGGGTGTCGGTTTTTCGTGACGAGCACGTCGTAAAAATTTGCTCTCATTATTTTTCCTTAATGCGCCAAAAGAATTATAATTTAAGAAGAGGTAAAATCGAAAGAATAAACGGGGCTATTCAAGAAATACGACAAATAATACTTGTAATGATATATATGTTCTTTCTGGAAAACGGCAATCAGAGAAATGGCCCTTTCGATCTCGCCTTTGGAGGGCGTCGCTTTTATTTATGTTTCACTTTATTACGACACGACAGACTTCAAATGAATGCAACGTCATACCGTCAAAGGCAATGGGACGGCCGTGCAAATAAAACCCTCAAAAGTTTCGAATACTCTGTCTCTATGAAACTCCGAACGGAAAATTATTTGAATAGTTTCAAATTCCAGCCGTAGCGGGTTTTGGAAAGTTTCTACGCTGTATACGCAAGGAATCAAGCGAAAATATCCCATTTAATATTTTGTTTATTTTTAATTCTATAATGGATTTTTACGCGGTTTATATAACTTAGGTAAATACTGTTTGAAGTTATGTTATTTCAATTGCTGTTACATTGCATGCATTTATTGAAATGTGCATGCATTTCAATAAATGCATGCATTGTTTGAAAGCAACCGCGTGACTTGCAATTGTTTAAGTCTCAAGTATCACCGGCGCGGAGATATAGTTCCATGGTCATTACTGCACTTGCTTTTTATGATGTAACATCACTTCTGCGTATGATATGTGTTGTGATCCGTCATCCGATAGTGATGTGGCACTGAGCCTATGGCCGCTGTAGTCATATCATCAGCAACCAAATGCTCCTTTGTCTCTTCAGCTATCGAAAATTTACTTAATGTAATCAAAGGGAGACATCTAGTTATTTTATATATCATCAATGCATTTCTGATCATTCAATGGTCTAGTCTGTCCAATGCTAAAGCTTACTGACAGCGCAGCCTACCTAAGCTGCTGAAAAATCAATTTAAATTATGTAACTGAACTCTCCTCCTAAAGGGAGAGGGGAGGTGAGATTAGAGATTTTTTACGCTTCAACTTAAAGATATGAAAATTGGTACCTACGAATGAAATAATTTTAGTAATTACATTTAATTCCGGTTTTACAGATTTTTTTCGTATCTAGGAATATCGGGTTTTTTATGATATTATTATTTTATTTTATTTTTATCTTCTTACTAGCGCTCCGCCTCGGCTTTGCCCATAAACAACGGGGTCGGATTGATAACTTAACAAAAATATACACTAAAATCCTCCTTAATCGGGAATCTCTAGCCATTGATAAAAACCGCATAAAAATCCATCCCTAGAGTTTGAAAAAATCGATTATATACAGACAGGCAGCATTTGGAGACTTTA
Organism: Eumaeus atala; assembly: GCA_017140195.1. Taxonomy (NCBI): domain Eukaryota; kingdom Metazoa; phylum Arthropoda; class Insecta; order Lepidoptera; family Lycaenidae; genus Eumaeus; species Eumaeus atala. The sequence goes on from JAFELO010000155.1 coordinate 480,232, forward strand.
TCATCTCGGGAATCGCTCTAAACATTGATATACATACCTCAGTGAAAGTTCGTTTCGAATCGGTTTAACGTTCTTGGCAAAACTTTATGGATTTAAGGAGAGGACTGTTAACCACTTACAGCAGCGGATTGCAAGCGGATTCACAGCGGAGGCGACGCGGAGCGGAGCCTTTTGGACTCACTGTAAACAGCACCACTTTACATACTCGAGTATATCTACAAATAACTGTTGTATTTATCTTTAAAACTTTCGTTTTAAACCATTATAATATATCATATAATCTGCTGTATTCTTATGATAATGAGATTTTTTATTAGCTAATGACTAAAATTTTCTCTTGTTTTAATCGTAATAAAGTTTATAAATTATAATTGTAGACAACAGTGGTAGGTGATAATGATGCTGCAATGCCGCGGAGCTCGGACGACTCGACCGGGGAGGAGAGACCTTCCGCTCACGTAATGACGGCGTACAGTGACAGCTATGCTTGGGGGATGGGGCTAACGAGTGCAAAGCGTAGGCTCATGGGGATGCGTCGGTTGTTAACAATTTGCTACGATTGTACCAACAAGCAGGGAGTACCAACGAATGTTCTTTTAAATGATGAAACAATAGGCAGAAGAGACCAGTTTATAGACTAACATTGTCCCCGAAAGGAACTACTTTCTCTGGCTAACTAAGCACTTTCGTGGTCAATGTATACCGCCTTTGCAATAAGATCCCAGAAAACGTCCAAAAACTATCATTAAAAAATTCAAAAAGTTGTTAAGGAATCGTTTGTGTGGTAGAGGATATTATAAGGTATGACAGATACCACCTTGGGAGTAAGACGCTCTTCACAGGCTATTTCGATGAAATTTTATTGTTTAATGTTTAAATATATAAATGTAAATGTTTATTATTGAATTATATTTATTATCATTGAGTTAATTGATATAATTGATGAGGAACCAGCTGAGTTTGTTTCGCCGGTTCTTCTCAGGACAGGGTTAGGGTTGAAACGGTGGTAGATTTTACTTTATCTTACATTTTCATTTTTCAAAGCAAATTATACTCTATGTGTTGCCCATAGAATTGAATTAGCTATACATCAAAAAAGTTTCCTTCAGGCCCGTCCATTAGTTCCGGAGATTAGTGATTACAAACAAAGAAATAGACATTTCTTTTTCTTAATTTTTTTTCCTACCACTGTTTCCTTATCACACTATTTTTGTTTTTGAAGAATATTCGTATCACAGATACACTTTTTAAAAGTTTTATTATATGTGTGGATAGTCCGACGTAAAGAATGCGAAGACCTTCTGGTGCAATTTCACAGTACTCAGTCCGCCTAATCGTTAGCCCGTCACAATACAGAACGGCCCTGTTTTTACAATAGCTAGCCGTAAAGTAATACGGCGATATGTACGATCCGACAGGTACACTACACCCAAGTCCCACACGACGCACCGTGACCGCCAGAGGGCGTAAAAGATAGTTTCCATCCGCAAACTAACCTTAGATACTTTGAGCGTTACTTCATATCATATCCAACACATCTTAGGTGTGTGTTAGTGAATACTGAGCATAGTAATTAATATACTTCAGATAGATTTTTCGGGGTATCTGAATTATCTTACTATGGTAGGTAGGGTTCCTGGGCAAAATGGTAAGAAATCGAACTCTTATAGTTTCGCCGTTTAATGAACCGCTACAAAAAGATATAGTATGATTTTGAAAAATAAAATTAGGAAGGGTAGCACTCCATATTTTTTCCAGAGTACGTAGTCGAGTAGGGGTTGATTAGACAGGTATTTTTAAATTATATGGAAGTTTCTAAGAGAGCTTTCATCGTCGATTGTCGTGTCGTTTTTTCGTATGTCTTTTGCTGCGACGCCCTTTATGAGCATGTGATTCATGATGGTATCTTTAAATTATAATCGTGCGACTAGAGGCTGGCCACTGCTGTATGTATAATATACTTAATTTGACACTTTCTTCTATTCCGAGCCTGTGGAATCGAAATTCATAAATAATCTGATACCTACACTTACATTCACTATGCTAGTCATGACTGTAATTAGGGCCCAGTAAAACATGCCCTTATTATTTACAGGCATATTACCTTACGGAAGCTTAAACCAAACAAGATAGGCAATACTATACTACAATACATAGAGGATTTTGGAAAAAAAATTGCTGGGAACACTTTAATTTTTATATTTATATAGTATAGGGAACAAAAAAAACAGAGCCCTTTGAAGACATTGACGCCCATAGACATCACCATTACTGTTGTCATGAAGATGCGTTGCCATCCTTTCCGCCTCCTCTCCGCCAGTTTCTCACATACTTCACGAAACGCGACAGCATAGGTGTAAATTTCCGGCAGTTTCATGTGAGCGAGAGGTACCTACCCGGTCGTGCCGGCGCAGTTAGGCTGCAATGCAGTGTGGCACTACATTTTAGAATTAATTGCTATTTGTTTATACGAACCAACAATCAACGTCTTTTAGAATTTTTATCTGTTTCTTTGATCCTGCACCACGTGAAAATAGCTTTTTCAGCTATCAATCAGCGCAACGCATCCGCAGTTCCCTTCTGCAAATCACTGGCGTGGAGGCCCTGATGACCTAGTCAGGGTGTCGGGCGAAACACAGCAAGACAGAACCCACGCGGAGGTAATAGGAAAGGCATAATTTTGTGCATTGATGTTATCGTAGAATTCATTTGTATTCTATTGTGCGTGTGCAAATTATTATCATAGTTTTTTGTGAACCCTAAGTTGAGCAAAAATAATTTTGCTTTATTCCATAGCAATAATTTTCAACTGTAACAACGTACAAAAAGTAACATGACAAGAAGCAACGCTACATAAAAAAGAAATCACAACATTCAACTTTTCTTCAAATTCAGACGATCAACAAATTGTATAAAGACAATGGCGAATTTGTAAAAAGGGTTGTAATTTTACAAAACTCATCAGTTCACGCTGAAAATTGGCACACTACTCGAAGAACAAAGGCTTCCACACTATAAATATTCATGTAAAATCCTGAAAACATTTGAAATGTGAATTCTATCCGATATTTAAATCTGGCAGCGGTCGGGAGTGAGAAGTTTCCTCGGGCGGGGGGCGGCGAGGGCGGGCTCGGTAATTAGGCGGCCCGGCGGAGGCTGTATTGATCGCCGCGTCTCCTAGCAACGCGAGAGATGGCAGCACGGCCTGTCCTCGCACCGGCAACGAGCTTTTTGTCCGAGCTCTATCTAGGTGAGACCGTTTTGATATCTGATGAATGTTCGATATTACGTTTCGATTCGACACTTTTACACACACACATTCGTGATGAGAGTTGAGGGAACGTCGAGAATTTTTAAACAATCTCTTTGTTTACCGTGCAACAAAGAACCGCAAGAAAATTTAATACAGATCAAGTCGTGGCAAAACTCCAGGGCCCGAAGGAAGCCTATGTAAACATAATTACGAAAATATTAAGTGGAGACCAACGTCTCGCGCTGATCCGCGTCTGGGCCCCGGGGGCACGGCCCACATCTTTTTCTTTGTGAGTTGCTACAGTAAACCCTGTCCCCGCTGACACGAATTTATGGGCCCGGTGCGTGTTCTCGTGGTGGAGCATGCACAGTATTTGGCTTAAAACTTGAGAGCAATTGCCATGTTACAGCCGATTAGGAAGCTACCGCATGTATTTCCGTGTCTTAGGGACATAAAGTCTCTACGATGCCGTTACGTTTTATTTGGTTTATGAGCGCTCTGGGTGTCCCAGCATTCATTTGTCTACATCCAACATCTACAGCGGTATTAATTTGTCATCATAGAAAGAAATGAAATGACATGCAGAATAATATTATAATTTAAACACTATTAGGCAGTCATGGGGAAATAGTGATATATACCATAGGCAAATCTATATCAACATAATGCTAAAGGCCCATACATAGCAGGGTCATCGACAAATGTCATGTGTGTTTACCGCAGGCGCTATTGGAAATGTAAAATCTCAATTTATTTCTGTGTCACCCATACATCTTTACTAATTTATAAAAAAGAAACATTTGATTTATTTTTTGTTTGCTTGTTTATTTGTTTGTTTGCAACAGCAATCAGCTGAATAGGCAGCGTAACTACTGGACCGATTTGAAAAAATATTTTACCAATGTAGGATCTACAACATCGCTAATGCACGTATGCTATATAATATTTTCTAAAGTGTAATAGATCATTGTGAAAACTTCGATATACACTAAAGGTGTAAAAAATAACAAAGTAAATCCTTATATCGCAGCTGTAGACATTATTGACAAGTTTCTGTCCCGACAGACACTGTTCTGTCTTAAATTGAATTATTTGTCATGTAATAACATGTAATGGTTACGAAGCCAAAATTAAAATGTATAATAATATATAAATACTGTGTGTAAGTCAATGAACATTTGCCATATTTTGTAAATATATGTACGAAGCTGGGTCGGGCTGCTAGTAAGACATAGGTTGATAATATCTTAATTTACGCGAATATTTCTTACTTAAATGTGGGCGATATTATTATATCATTATATCATTGAAATTATTGAAATGGAATATAATTAGAAAATTCTGATACATTAACATGTTGCTGTTTTAGTCATTATTTTATAAGGCTCTATTGAAAGATTGAATGCTTCGAATACTTTGGTATTTCTTCCGAACATCTTTTAGAAGACAGTCAAGCTCAAATGTCATATAAAGGTCACCCATCCGGACATTGTCTTTTCCAGACTTATCTTCACTTTGCTCATGAATGTAGACACGTGACGTAGCTAACGCTTTTATGCTTTGATACTGAAATGAAGAATATTTATCGCAGCTTGATACCACTCATTTTCAATCTGGCATTATTCCAACTAGTGCCGAGGTCTCCACATTAATTTCATCTAAAAAAATCTTCACTTGTTGGTAATCTTGTCATACAAACATTGGTTTATTTATGTTTGCATAAATTTTAAGTGATACACTAAAACTAGTATACGAATTTATGACGATGGTCTAACTAAGGCTAAGATCAGCCTTCCTCATATATAGAACTCTTTTAGCTATTTCAATCGCCCTTAGTAGGAGGTAATACGTAACACCTAACACCATGCAGCAATGCAGCGTAATTAGGCCAGCACGACCGGGGTACGTACATCTCGCTCACATGAAACCGGCGTAAATTGACATCTTCTTTGCCGCGTTTCGTGTGGTTTGAGAGTAATGGAGAGGTGGTCTGTTCCAAGGGAGGAGCAGAGAGCAACCCATCGCCATGGTACTTATTTGGATGTTCATGTTGGTAGTAAAAAGATCCGGTTGCTCGTTTGTCCCTTAACCACAAAGAAAAACAAAGACCTGATGATAAACCTAAACTGTCCCTCAACCTTGTATGAAGCATAATGAAGCGAGATAGTGGTCCGGTTGTAGCCCTCTTATAAGAGACAATAGAGCAGGAAAAAGAGGTTATTTTCAATGGGACGAGTCAGAACGGGAACATGTATCTCATTGCACTAGCAAACAAAGTTGGTAGTGTTTTCTCCTTCCCTGGGAAAAGTGTTTAGTTGGCTAAGTATTTTGCACTTGTACAAATGTTATCAAAGACGATCTCTGTATAGTCGCGGTGTATGGGGGGATATTCGGGATCAATGAGATCAGCGGGAATAAGTCGTCAACAAACTCCACCCGGGGTCAATAGCGGTGTGAAAATGCATTTCCTCGCAATACAAAAAATTAAAGATTTTTTGTATTGCGATACAATTTTTTTTTTTTTTTGTATTTGGAAATGGAGGAACCCATAACAGAAAATATGAAATACGAATATGTACTTCATTATACAGCGTAGGAGGACAAACGAACCGTCGGAGCCATTTGGTGACATGCATGATACTCCTTTGAACCATAACACCATTGTGCCACCGTTGTATGTCAACCGCTCAAAGCGCGATGGCTTACCATAATTCATTAAGGCGGTATTAAGTGAGCGAGAGACCCCTGCCGTGCTTTTAACCCAGACCAATTCAGCTACAATGCAGCATGGCACTCTACCTCTTGCTAACATCACGTATTGCTCTGTTTTAAAGAATCTACATTTTCCAGGAAAAATATTTAAAAACTTCAAGAATGTATAGGGAAAAATCTAGTTTAATAGCAATTTCAACAGTAATTTATAAAAGAGCGCATCTGCTGCTTGGCACAAGGATCTCGGAGCTGCCGCGCACACTTCTCAAAGAGCAACGTTCTAGGAAAATGTAATAATGGCGTGTTGCACCCTCCTCGAGACGCCCTGCATTCTTTTCAACATAATTTACCAGTACCGTCGTCCGCCCTACTTCCACATAACTTTGCTTTAAATGTGACAGAGAAAATATTTCTCACAACACATATTTCTACTGATGTTCTGCAAGTGATTTTGTGATGTTAATAAAGTTATATTTTCCATATTATACCTCACTTTTTTATCATCAGGGTATATTGTAAAAAATAAACTCAAAGTTTATAATTAAAAATGAAATATTGTTTATGGTACCGAAACAGCATTGTGGTTAACACAGGCCATTTATTCATTCCATGATTTCTACTAAGTCGTACTTAAATTTTAATATTATATTTATATTCCATGTAGGTAAGTAAATATAAAAGCTCATTCAAAATATTCATTTTCAATAAATTTTCGTTTCTCTATACTATCGCGTTTACGTGCGCTTTATGAGTTTCCAATGACCCGTTGGAGGGGAAAATGGAAGGCAGCCACACGGAGAAATTGAACATACTTGTAGAAAGGTGAAATCGGAAAGCCCATCTGTTATGAAGAAGACAACGATATATTCCGTTGGATGTGATGTGGCAGGTGCAGACAAATTTGCCTTTCTATTGGTGCCGACTCTAGCTCAACTCCATGATCAATGTAATTTTGAAAAATGTTATGTAATTTTTCAAATATATGATTATTTTTTTTTAGTTTTTTTCCGTTTAATTTTTTTTTCTTTGTAATGTTTGAATGCGGTTTTCAAAGTCAGCGTAACATTATATGAAACATTTAATTTATATACGTATAAAATGAACTACAAATATAAGTTTGCGGTGCTTTTTGTTTCAACGTTATACTTAATTATAGTTTACCAATTTTCGCACTTATTACGTTATTTGTATCTTGCCAAATATCATGTCTATTGGTGAACGGGAAATACCCTATAGGTAGGTGTTACTTACTGTGTGATATACAGTAGTACACTTAAATGGATGAATATTTTAATTAGGTTTGTTTTTTGTTTTGCTTCAAGGTAATGCATCATAGCATGAAATCAGGACATGAATTTCAGCTAGCTCCTTCCACACGTTCCTGAGAAAACAGTCTAATCAGGCAGATCACAGATCTTTTGATCCATATTATCTTTTTATCCAAAGTGCTATAAAGGTGGTTAAAAATACGTTATATAAATAAAGGTTCCGTTTTTACTTTTTGAGTAAGGAACTCTCAAAAAGACTTAAGTTTGTAAGGCCAATGACTGCTCTACACATCTAAACAGACCAAAAAATGATGTATACACATAAGCTTGTGAACCATAAATTATGTGAACTCATAACAAATGTATATGTGAAGAATAATCCATTCGTTTCTTATTTTCCACGTAACATGGAAGCCTTACATTCTGAGTTTCCATATATGAATTGAAAAGAAAATAACTTCGATTTTTTTACATTACGAACAAACAGTGACTTGGGCATATATTGAATTCTACCAACGCTTCAAACAGAGTTTCTATTTAAACAAGGTACCTAGTGAGGCAAAGAAGGAGAAAAAACTAAAAACTTTAACTTCAAAGGAAGAAAGGAATATTGCTATTGAAAGTTTAGCTTCTTTCGATAAAAAATATGAGAGTAAGCATAAAAAGACGAGAAAGAAAAGTGTAACAATGTTTTACCTCGCAGAAACTTGGACCCGGTTTCTAAATGAGGGGTAGATCAAAAACTGCGTTCTCAGCCCGTTCTTGCACGACTAATAGCCGGGGCGGGCGGGCGCGGGGACGGGGCGGAACGCTACTCTAGACTAGTAAGAATACTTTAACGAGCATTGTGTACTAACTACAGAGCGGAATTTCTTTTTACGGCTGCAGTATAAACTTTTATTCTTTTAATTGTTTTATAACGTGAATACAACGTGTTTCTAATTAGGTTTTATTTTTTGAAGCAGTTTAAGAATTCCGCACCTAAAAGAAAAGAAGAAAAATATTAAAATATACTCGTAGTTGCTATTATTTGAAGCAGTTTAGAACTCGGAATTTAAAAGTATTAAAATTAAAACTATTAAAATATACTCTTATCAGGTCTATAAACAATTTTTATATAAACATTAGAATAGGATTTGTTATCCTTTAATATTAAGTGATGATAATCATTTATTTTAAAGACCCCTCGAAATATCTCCAAAACATCCACTTTCACCCAATGGGGTCAAGGAACTCATATATCACAGGAAACACGACAGTACTTCAAGCCCATACTATGGGTCGAGTCGAGCAATGACATTGGTCTTTTGCAAGAAATACATGACGTTACTTTTACGTATTTTTTTTATCACAAAATTCAGACATCAAACGCCACTCGCTATTTCATCATGAATTAATCTTTATTTTTCAATCCTATCACATTTCGGTTATCAACATGTTATCGCCAGACAAAGGCAAGGCATCTTTGTGATAATCTTTTTTATACGCCACGGCTTTTGTTTGTCCTTACAATAAACGACAAAAATAAATACTTACTTACAAAGAATCCAATAGATAGCTCGAATGGAACAGTTTTGTACAGATATCCAGATACTTGACATAACTGAGTATCATGTAAATAATGTCGTCCTAGCAGAAATTTGGCCACGGTGGCCATATCTATAGAGACTAGCCAACTGCGCAAGACATATTATAGTGCACGAAAGTGTAGGCAAGCACAAATGCATCTTTGATCCGTCATTGTCCTACTCTGACGGGACCGGACACGACCGGAGGGGAACCAGGCGTAGGCTTAGCGTGCTCTCCCAGGCACGGGGGTGTAACACTTGCAGCTGCAAGACTTCGGATTTGTATTAAAAATGGAAAAATCCCAATAACGCCTTGGGCTGACCTGGGCCTTGAACCCATGACAACACGACTGCGGTTGAACATGTTTACCACTGGACCACGAGGCAGACAACTCAGGTATATGACATGCAATTGTCAGAAGCCAACCCTGCGATCGCCCACGTAACGCTGACCGTGTGGCAATCGCGATGTCAACAAGTGAAGTTTATCGAATAAACTTTCATCAAAACATCAGTGAATATGAAATATTATTTCCCTTTGTGAATATCCCCAGCTCTATAATGGATATAGACTAAAAGTAATTACGGGCCATCAACGCTGTCATGTGCACTCGCCATCATGGCTGAATGTACTTATTAAACGGCACAAAGCAACGCCGGCGGCTAACAGCCAGCAGCTCCCTCCCGCCGCCGGGAATCAGGTGGCGGTAGAGGTGATGCAATTGACAACAGGATACAATCGTAACTGTAAAACATACATCATGCAATTTCAGTCCTTATCGCTTCACATTATTCGCTAAAATAGGTCGCACGTTCGGCTGTACCGGCGTATACCGGGCGAGCGCACGGTTGCCAATAGTAACATCCGGGCCGCGCGCCCCGGCCGACATGTTCTGTGTTATGTATCGATCTATGTACCGGAGGATTATTATGTACGAGCGTTCTATGTAACGTCAATATTCTGTTTCAAATTAATATCTTGTTTCACCAGTCGATACGGAATAATGACAGATGTAGACGCATGCTCGACGTGTGTGTACTGTGTACGCGCGTCTCATTAAAAATAAAATATTTATACATAGAGCGTAATAAAGAAATGACCTTCAGATTTCTTTTTTTTTTTTGGATAAATGCTTATGCCGTGTAAACGAAGATATGCCCATATACAGCTTCATCGGATCGCTAGAGTGTTCGTCAGGCGACGAGACTGAGTTTCAGTTCGACAAGGTGACCGACCGCCTCTCTCCCGCAGATGGGAGAGATGCATCCTTATTTAGATGATTTTTTACTTGTATGTAATTCTAGAATAAATGTTATATTATATAATAATACGGACATATTTAACTTAATACATACTCATTAATATGAATATTAATAGTGATCAATAGGTACATTATATGAGTAACAATTAATATATAAATAAATCATTAGTAAATTAGGAATAAATGTAATATCAAAATTCAAGCAATATATATTTATATATAATAAATATAATAATATATTTATTAAATATAATTATAATAATATATATCAATAAATATAATAATATATTTCTGAGATGTAATGTACTTCCTATTGTCATAGTTAGCACAGCAGATATTTTTATATTTAAGAATAGTTATTATTACCATTCTGATCATAGAACTTTGCACGTTTGCTTTGCACCGGTAAGGGGAAATATTTAAATTCCTTACACGAGTCGTTCCCAATTCGTATTTTCTACATACCACCCCAAAGAAGATTTCTAGTTTGCGATCGCCCCATTAAGAACATTCGTACCTCTTATAATGATAGTAATAATAAATAAAAATGATACTACGACGAAAAAAGTCAGTTTAATGAATGACTCAATCGTTGTATAGTTTAATAGAACAATGATTGAGACCTAAGTGCTGGTTTATATATTGAAATAAATAAATGTATTTACCTATTCGACAACTTTAATCTCAAGGCGTAGCCGCTAAGTCATCCTCATATGGGGTACGCGAGAATACTTCAGTGGGTACGCGGAGTATGCATTATTCATGTCATTAAAGGCGTAGACAGAGAAAACCGAGTGCAAAATATAATATCACGATTCTTACATATCTACTTTACACGCCGCTTCCAAAGGCTCTTGACACTACCTTCGGACAGTACTTACCTCATTAATCTGATCATGGTATATTAGTCAAACCTGGCAAGTGGAAAAACGCTACAGTAGTATTTTTACACAAGTGTAGTAATAAACTAAGAAATTACTGAGTTACATGTACAAAACTACTAAAAACTATTCATGAAATTTACCACCTTGCATTTGACTAACAAGCTGGACGCAAACCAAGCGATTAAGCGATGATTAGATGCGGCTTTTCTACAATCTACCACGTCCGTCATGTAATATAGCAATTTATCGAATATCGGAAACCTCTAAAAGCCTTCATTGATTACGGAAAAGCATTTGACACCGTGGAACAATGGGCTGTAATACATTCTCTTCAAAGATGTCAGATTGACACATGATACGTGGGTGTGATAAGGACTGCACGAACTGACAAGGCAGGTTAAGATGAACAGTGGCGTCACGCAGGGTGACACTATATCCCCCAAAACCATTTACTTATTGTACTCTAGACATATTTAGACTACTAAACTGTCACTAGTAAAAGTGACAGGAAGTTCATAGATGAGAATGGCTCAAGACACATAGGTAAGGGACTTGCGCTTATTATTGCGTGGGAAGAGGTTGAGGGTGAGAATATGTCAGTATTGGTTCTCCCAGGTACCTACATCCGTTCAAATTCGCATTGTATATATGTCTAGTTAACCTTTCATCTGCCATTCTTTCTACCTGTCGGCAACAACGGATGCTCCGTTGGTTCCGCCTTTCTCGTTTTTTCAACTACACTTCTTTCTTCTTTCATACATTATCACGAATCAAACGGCTTTTTCTCGTAACGCCCTCATCTCGTCCACATTAATTCTACTTTCATGGCGTTTCTGAATGTTGGGGCTAGCGCGTAATTGCAATCAGTGTAAGTCGGGTGTTCTGGTTTAAAGCCGTACCCTTAAGCAATTTCCCGAATGCGAATTAAAGAGGCGAGGAGCATCCACACAATCCTGCTTTTTTTTTTTTTTTCGGAGGGACCTACTACTGATTGGCGGCACTTGGCCAGCCCTAACAGTTCGACTGATTACGGAAGACTTTTTGTCTTCTGGTTATAGGTAGACGATAGGGGGACAGACCCCCCTCCTTTCCCGCAGATGGGAAGAAGCAAACCGGAATTTTAGTGGACATTACCCTATCGTGGTTATTTTTGGGACCGAAAAGGGGGAGCGGTCCCCCTCCCCACGCTAGTGGGACGGCGCGCGCACGATGCCGTTTAATGTTACGGGACGTGTTTAGGAAAAGTTGAGCTCGTCTTTCGGTTTGGCTTGTCAGAGGAGGCCGGCCTCCTCCCCCACCCTCTGACGGATGGGGTCGATTTGCGCTTCAAATCGGCTAAAAGCCGTGATAATGATTTATTTTTATTTTTAGAGCTCTCTAAGATCGCGTTATTTTATTTCTACATTTATCTAAGCTCACGTCTTACGGATTCGAACCCGGGCTCGTTTCCGTAAGCGGTGTGTGAGTTTGTCATTCGGTCAGTCATATGTCTTATAGCTGTGTAACTATATGTAAGGTTTCAACGCTCGACCGGTACGAGCGGTGTATCGATATACACCGCTCGTACCGGTCGAGCACAATCCTGCTTTAACGCCTAACACTACTTATATGTAATTAACGCTACGCAAAAGCACTCTCTATTTCCTCATTGTAATAGTTTGTAAGACGGCAGTTAAAACAATCAGTCTCAAGTATCAGTCAGTCACCAGACAAACTCCACTCACAAGTGGAATCTGGCGCAAGATCGGCTCAACATGCCCTCCTACGCACGTTATTTTAACATTGTCAACTTGCAGATATTTTTACGAGAAAGCACAAACCGGCTCCCCAGTTCCCAAACCCCAGCCGTGCCGGCAGTGTCAGTTTACGGTGTTGTCGGAAAATGATTGAGGAAAATGAAAAAAAAAAAACTTTATGGTCCAACCCGGGCCTCGGACCTCATGATCTTTGGCTGGACTTGCTTGCCAATCAGACCAATATATACGCGTAGCAAAAACGTTGTACACCTTAATTAATTAGTGCGTTTGAACAGACACCTACCGTTTTGGCACTTGTCTGGGGAGGGTGCAGCCCTCACAGTCAGATGGCAGTGCGCATGTTGGTATAGAGAGGAACTCACATTAGACACATGTAACTCCTCACTCAAAGTACTTAATTTATGATCTATTTTGTTACGCTTAGCTATATCGTCTAACAATAAATCTTTGTCAAACTTAATAGCCTGAATATTTTTAAAACCCATTTATTATATAATTAAACATTTATTATATAATTTTTAATTTGTTTGTTTCACCAAAAAAGGGGAATTTGAAAAAAAACTAATAAATACATAACATACGCAGGAGTAATGTGGAGGAATACTACAAATATAAGTCATACTTCATTATTATTTTCACGAAAATATACGATATATATCTTTTTTTTTCAGATAGATTCTTTCTGAGATTCGTGTTATTCGTGTACAGCGAAACTAGTTCGGAGATGTATGACGTGAAGGATATGTGGCATCTCGCAACACAAGAGTTCAAGAGAAGAGCTTAGATTGTACTGGCTACTTCAAATTATAAAAACGGCATGAGGGATCATGGATTTCCAAACGAAACGAAGCTCCTTTCCCTTTTTGATACAGATTTGCTCTATCTCCTGCTATTTACATATTTATACTTATATCAGTGCTTGTATCGCACTGTAAGGAAATTTATTCCAAAATATATCCTTCATCATCATCTTTCTAAGTCCAATGCTATCACGAGCTATTTTCTCAAATACAACTGGCAACATTAACGCAATCCGAGCTACGAGTGTTACAACAAGCGAGCATTACGCTTAGATCTCTACTACATTAAAGTATTTGCACATATAGGTATATAATATTTGACGATTATGTAGGAAATACATGGAACTATAGCCGGAATTCGAGGGAGTTATAAAAAATAAGACCGTAATGGAAAGATGTACTCCGCTTAGTCCTAACCAAGCGCACGTCCGCCATAGCCGATAGGCGGGATTGTACGCGATAGCGCTCGGCGCTTCCTCTACAGAAGGAGGAGGGGGAGGCTCCAATAAATCATGAATAAGATACATGAATTAGGGTTCCTTTGTTTTGTCGTATAAAGGGGCTTTTATTTATACAGAAAATGTAATTATTAACATCACTTTTGAAGTAATAAGAAATAAACATACAAAATGAAACTTGAATTTATTTTAAAAAAATTGTACATAGAGAATAAATACTTTTCTCTCACTGCGATAATTTAACATATGCGCTATGCGTATATACACGCATAGCGCACAATGTCTCATGAGTTTGATACGTGCTTGAAACATTATCCTATCACTTTTTACTTAAAAATGTACAGGGCTATAATTTTAACACCTTCAAATTGACAACACGTACCATATTCTACTATATCAATCCGCTCCGGATGCTCTCGTGAATGACACGTATCGGATTGCTACCTTAACAAATTTTACACTTAAACCTTCAAGAAACAATTCAATCTCAAATCCAATGTTGAAAATCTCATGAAAATCCTTTCGGTAGATTTTGATAAAACCGATCACATAAAGATACCTTTCGGGGACTTTGTTTTATAATATGTATATATTTCATGACGTTTTAGATTATAAACGGTACGTATATAAAAACACAGCGTATAATGATACAAAACGTACGCAGTAGACTGCAAAATGACTCTGCCTTTACGTGTACGTTTTTTTGCACTTAGTAAACATTAAGCGTGCTTAAATTAGTATTTCAACAATACATCGTATCTGAAGCTCTTTGGTGTCAAAAGACAAAAGCGACCTGTAAAATTTCTACGCTGAAAGTGACGTTAAGGGAAATAATTAAAAACCTTGTTAGCCTCGAAGTAATAAAAGAGCCTTGCAAAGGAACGTCGGGCGATGAAAATAAAACAGCCTTCGAGTTAGAAGCGCCTGGAACATGAATGCTGCATTTTCTCCACTGTCTCTAGCGAGACACGCCTGCCGTGTAGCACAAAAGGTAACCAACTTCCAGCAGAGTCATAGGTTTTTGAATTACGCGATGCACACTTTAAAAAGCTAATTAGCTTTCTTATTTTCTGGAACAACATTACCAGTGAGCTACTGGTTTTGTTTTATTTTTAGCCCCCGACGTAAAAAGAGGTGTGTTATAAATTTTACGTGTATGTGTATGTGTGTTTCTGGTATCTTAACGCCCAGACGAGTCAACTGATTTAGATACTTCTTTTTTGTTAGAAATGACTTAATGGAGAGTTTTTCCAAATTAATTAATTGTGTCGCTCCCAACATTTTTAAATTATTTTGCACTCTATGGCGGTATCACGTTTTCAGAAACAAAATTTCCTAAATCTATATACAAAAAGTGAGGGGGTATTTGGGGCCAAATGATTTAAGGACAGAGTGTCAAAAAATCTATGGTGTGGAATATGAACTATTTTGTACAACAAAAAACACACAAAATTGTGCACACGTATTGTGCTCAAAAATAAAGTCTTCTTTTTTCTTGGCTTATCTTATCCACGAGATTTCTATATTACCTCTTTGTCGCCATGCAAATCATTAACATTTCCATCTTCTTCCACTACAGTGTGAGTAAATGAAACCTTTATAATAAAACTACTTTGGACATGGGCAGTCCACCCGTGACCGTGGTTGATGTAAAGCTTCTGAAACGTTGGGCTAGTTCAATAATTATATAAACCGCGATAAAATCCGTAAAAGTAGTTTCATTGTAATGGGCAATATTCGCGTAAGCTGAACCTGAGCTGAACGTTACGATTACACATCAAAATTTTCTAATGTTCATAGTTCTCTAATTAATATTGGAATCTAATAATTTATTTAGAACTAATTGTAATGTAATTTACAACGCCATCATATTTGGTTCATCGTTTTTTTAATATAGTCTAGGAGCAATGATTAAGCGATAAGCTAAGTCAGCCGAGGCTGTTTAACGACTACCGACGCGTATAGACAACCACGTTTTTTTGTTTCATTGCACTCCTTTCCTCCTCCCTTCCAATGGGCCACCGCCAGCTCACATACCGCGAAGAAGGTTACAGCTCAGCTGTCATTTTACGGCGGTGTCATGTGAGCGAGAGGTACCTCGCCGTGCCTCGTGCCGGCCCAATTATGCTACAATGTAGCATGACACCACCTCCTACACAACCCGTATATCCCGAAACATAGCAGAAAGCTTTTTATATACAAAAGTTTAATGAAACATGTCAGCACTTGCGAAGTTTACGGTAGTGGATAAACAGATTTTCACGAGCCTCGGAAAGTTTACACGCGCCGCGGTACGCCCTGTATACACTGAGTGTCCCCACTTGTTTGCTCGTAGAGCCGTACACCCGCTCACAGAAATTACCAAATGTCGTACTTTTACTATGAAATATTTTATACGCTCACATGATACCGCCGTAAAGTGACATCTTCAGTGTCGCGTTTCATTCGGTTTGTGAATAGCCGGTGGCCCATTGGGGGGGTAAGATGGAGGGCAACACATAGGTATAGTAATTATGTGAATGTTCATGGACGTCGGTAGTTGAAAATAGGCTCCGATTTCTCGGTTGCCCCTCTATTCTATAAAAAAGTACATAGTCAAAGTTACTTAAGTACAATACTTTTAATTTGTTTCAATATTCTGAACGCGATCTTGCTTCGTTCGCGGGGTGATACTAGTGTAAGTATATTTATCGTAAATCAAACCGCATGAATATCATGCGTGACAAAATTGTTCTACGTTTCCATAGTCCGTACTGATATGTGTTTCCATCGACTTATAGATCTGATAGGTATTCAATTTATATTTTTGGTGTTACTAAGTTTGCCTCTTGCGTACCATTCACTTCAAAATCATGGCATTAAATTCAGTCGCGCGTTACATCTGACAAACTCAGTTTTTTTTATAACTAGCTGCGCCCCGCGTTTTCTCGCGCCTAACATCAACATTCCATATTATAGACTACCCTCCTTTCACGGGCTTATTTTTTTAAAAATCCTTTATTAGAGCTCACTAATCGATTGTAAAGACTTCAAAAAATTAAACAAAGGAAATCATGAAAGGAACCTCTGTACCAAATTTCAGGTTTCTAGGTACAATATTTCGGCAGTACGTTATCTGTCAGTCAATCAAGCAGTCACTTTATATATTGTATAACATTTCGCTTTTATCGTAAGTATTTGTACTTGATATATGCACGCCTATGCAGACGGTATAAAGTTGAAAACTGAGTCTACAATACGTTAGGATAGAACTCTCGCGAACGCATTCAATTCGATATGGCGTCACGCGGTCTGGAAATATGGCGGCACTTGGGGGCGGTAAAGTGTGGCACTTGCATCCACCTCTCCTACTTATCCCAATATAATTCAGATGTATATTACGGTGTGAGTTGGTTGGTGTATTAAAATATACGTATCTGTCGTAGAAAATCTTAATAAGTAGGTTTTATATTGTCAATTTCCTTTTTAGAAAATATTAAAAGTAACCTTTCCGCATAGGTGCAGTTTAAAAATACCTTAAAAATTTTAACCTCAATACAATAATCGTTTTGGTATTTACAGTTGGTCATATCACTTCAGCACATAAATGAAGCTTCTGGTCAAATATGATAGGTATCTTCTACACAGTCTTGCCCTGTAAGAATTTTTATATACCCCTTTTTGAAACAATTCTAGCATATATTTTTATTATAGGAAAGTAAAACTCGATCTACAAAAAAATTGCAAACAATTTTTACACAAACAAGCGCATATGTGAAGCATTTTTTAGTTAAACGGTGAAACGAGAATAACATAAAACCATTAATAAGCCTCTTACCCTATCCGTCTAAGTCAACATCGCTCTCGGAGAAGCGGTGGGGTGCGCCGGGCGTCGCCATGGTAACGCACGGGGGCGCGGACCCAAATTTTATCGATTCGGGTACAGGCAGCAGCCGGCTCGGCCTGCCTGTACTAACACGACTCACCCGTTGTGTTTGCACATTTCACCGGTTTAGGAGCTTTGACGTTTGCCAACACCTTTAACAGCTATTGAGATTTACCAATAAAGTTAATAAACACTTTATTTACTGGCCATTGTTTAAACAATATTTTTATCAGTAATTTCTTCATCAAAATTAATTCCAATATAATAGAAAATATCTTCACTCCAATTACTTTAGATTTTATTAGTTCAGTACGGAAATAATTGTAGGTACGAGGGTTTTTTGTAGTCTGTATATAACCTTTAAGAATTCCATTCCAAAGTTTCATTTATTTTTTATTTAATATTAAATTTATATTTCAGAATCTAATTAAAAATTTACCCGCAGCTTTTTAATTTCTGGTAGAGTCCTGAAAATAATTAGCTCATTAATTATTATAAATAAATCACTTACGAAGGCTCATACACATTCTCTAAAGTTAGACTATTGTCCACTCCTTTGTTACTGTGGATGTTTTTTGACATAAGTAATGTACATTACACAATATATTTCTACAATAGTACCTACACAAAAAGAATCGTAACAGGAGTTGACTAGTCCACATGTATGTAATATGGGCATTCGTAAATGCTCTATATATAAAATAATTAAATATTAATTAAACCATTTTAAACTCTACTAGAAATTTTAAGGATTACTTCATACACGTGAACTTCGAACCACGGGTTCTAGATCCCCGATAAATTACAAATATAATCCAAATGTTTCGACTTTCACATGTGCTAGGGCGATATGTGTATACCTATATATACTTAGCGTAGAATGTATTATTGGGAAGAAGCCGTTTTTTTAATTTATGGATAGTAATTATTTACAAGAGAATACAATGTATTATCTAGTAATACAAATTCCTTAAATATATACCCAATGCACATGTAAATGCCTGTGCACGAAACGCCTTTTTTACATGGCAAATGAATAAGCTTATTAAACACCTACATTATAACGTCCTCAGAATAATAGCAAGCCGAATATTTATATAACTTCATGTGTAAAATAAAAATAACATGGGGATACAGTAGTTACCCCTATAGCATAATTTAGCAAAAATGGGACCACTAGGGTAGTTGCCGCGCATCGAAACAACTCGTGAAGCGATTTTTGAGTAGGGATAAAAGGAGCATGGGATAACAAAGGGTTCGCGAGATATGAACTGCTTTACCCTCGCCTCCCCTATCAATTGTTGCCAGTCCTCTTGGTTTTGTTTAAAAACATCCCCGGTTGCTAACTTGTGCGATACGCACTTTATGTTGCGTAAACCGTTACATTTATTGCGTCTGTTTTTTGTGTTTGACCTCATTTTCAATTCTAAAAAAGTGCACTACAATTCTTTTATCCACTGTTTCATTTATTTTAATAATAATACTCGATTAACATGACTTTATAGCCACACTTAATTTTCTAATAGTACTTTTTAAAAATACCTCGGAAGGTTATTATTTTCAAGATGCAATTATGTCGTGTAGTTCTTAGTAGGTACCTACTGAGTTTTATCTGGTCCTCTGTGTACAATTATGTCGTGTAGTTCTTAGTAGGTACCTACTGAGTCTTATCAGGTCCTCTGTGTACAATTTAAACTTCTTTCCATTTTGTTTGTTTTTGTACTATTGGAGGTGTACTTTATATTAATTGGTGATGCGTCCCCTGATCAACACATTATATGTCTATGTATGTGAAAATAGTCAATACTAGCTTTAGTCAATTCTCGCAGATATAACATAATGCACATAAGCTTTATAGTAGGCACTTGTCTGAAATGAGATAGTGTTGATTAGACTTAGTATCATGTAATGTACTCTGGTTTCAAACATAGATAATAATAATAGTCATAGTAAAATGGCAATAACATTATTAATACTCATACTGCAAACACTTTTAGGCTCTGTTTAATCATCACACATATTGCTAACTCATCGTAGTAACATAGTTGTTAGCAGCATGAATGATACGCACACAAGGATTTTATATTAAATGTTGACTAAGTGAGTGAGTGATGAATGTGAAGTTGGTTCGCGACATAGTGAACGTTGAGTCTAGACATAAGTTACGCATTACGTAAGCACCATAGGATGCGACGACAATAACACAATTACGTAGGTACAAATCTAAAATAATACTTTTTTATTTTTAAAATTTTCACTGTGCTAGGTATAGTTTGCTTATTAATCATTCGTAAATTATTTAGACATATTATTGTGTTACATTTAGAAATTCGAATATTATTGTATTATAAGTATTTAGAAATATAGTTGTGCAACTGTCTCAATAACGCTTCAGTTTTATTTCTCTTCTTTTTATCCAGGGAATATATAAAATCAGGATTATGATATCTCCGGGTATCATTATCATTTATTGGACATTATGACAGGTACACTTTTGCGCATCTTCCGGCGCATATTTACCCCCCAAGTTATTTTTAGAAATGTAATTACAAAACCTATTATTAAATTCAAATTAGGTGGAATATTTTATAGGCCTCCTTTAAAGTTCTAAATGATGTGCCTTATATCTTATGTATTCTTAGTTTATTAATTAGCTGCTAAGTATAATGTTGTAGTGTTTCTTAATGTGTATGTAATCTCGATATGTATACTCAATAAAGTACTTTTATTACATTCTATTCTATGCTATTCCAATGTTAAAATAACTATCGGGATGCTTCCTTAACATCTGTCTGTCCTCGTATCGACCACAATGTTACCTATAGACACACTACTGCACATTTCCGTCAGCATATATATATATAGTGCAATCCACGAAGACGCGCCCCACTATTCTTCCGTGTGCACTCATAGGTAATTAGTGTGTACCGATAACACTCAAACATTGGCTCAAACATCGCACACATATATTATAAACGATTGGGAGTAATAGTGGGGCGCGTCTTCGTGGATTGCACTATCTATAGCAGTGAAAATAATTGTATACATTAACGTTATGTATACGATATTTACCTACATTGTACATAGAGATATTTGTCCGATTTTTTATATCAAGAATTTTTTTATGTAATATAAAATGAGTAGCATAATCATAGGCATACATGCATATGATGACGAACCACTCTTTTCAATATGCAATAGGCGCAATTCATCTTGCTCAACCTTGGTTTTTTTCATTTTTCTCGTAACAACTGTTCATTTATTTTTCGCGGTCCGCTCAAAAGCATAAATCATGGACACCGTGCTCCGATACTGACACGTAGCTGTGGGATGTATGGGCGGCTCCCACCATCGCCCCACTCCACCTCCGCTTCAGTGAGAAATATTTAGGGTACTTCGTCTCCTTGTGTCCCTTTTTGAACGCGGCATTTCTAAGAATATTGCATTAATCGGATAAGGTCATGTTTACAATATTTTACAATTATTTTGTGGTTTTCGCAACACAGGTATAGTTAACTAAATACATATTGTATTAGGTATGCCCCGCGGTTTCACTTGAATAATATCTAGGTATCCTTCGATAAAAGATGTTATAGGGACCTTAAAATTTATATTAAAATCTTGAATAAATTGTCAGTGATCTATATGTCGCAGTAGGATTGTCAAAATCGCCGTACTTTGCTATGGCTAGCCATTTTCAAATAAAGGAATCTTTCGATTTGTGCCGGGCCAACGATTAGCCGTGTTGTCATTGCGATCATCATTATCAGCCCTTATTGGTCCACTGCTGGACACAGGCCTCTTTCAATGAACGCCAAGACGGCCGATCTCCTGCTACTCGCATCCATCCTGGACCAGCCACTGCACGGAGATCGTCTTCCCACCTGTTGAACGGCCGAACTTCGTGTTCCAAAACGCGGCATCCACTCCAGAACCTTAGCGGATTTTTACAATACGACTACGTCAACCAAATCAATTTCAGCGTCAAAGAATAACAAAGATACATACACACTTTCACACATATATTAGTAGGATTACATGGCTTAGATACTTATTTTCCTAGGTCACCTATATGGGGCAGAGGGTGTCCACAGGGACTTTCCAGCACGATCGGTCTTGAGTCTGAATCCACGTCTTTTCATACACGTCGTCTCACAACTATCGTACTTCGCCATGCCTGTTTGGGACGACCGCGTTTTCCATTCTCTTGGTTCCAAACTAGGGGCTGTTTTGGTATATGATTAGGAGTGTGTAGCCATCCCACATCACTTACATCGCTTAATCTAGTGCTCAATAAATACTTTACAGCACCGCTCTAATAGATCCGGTCATTAGAGATCTCGGGCCAGAAAGTACAAACAATGTGGCGAAGACACCGGTGGGGTCCGTCGTGAGATATCATGTGTCATCTTCCAAGTTTTAACGATTTCTCATTGAGCGCGAATATATTGAGCTTAAGTCTTCGGGTCAATTTCCGTCGCTGCCACTGAGGTCTCAGCTGTGTCATGGTTGCTCGGACGTTGGCAATCCGCCAAGTGCTCGCATCTTCTGTTCCTCCAAATATCTGACACGACGCTACCGAGATAAATAAACTTGTAGACGCGCTCTGTGCCAATCAATGATGTAGTTCTTCAGATCATAATTCCTCGGTGTTCAATCTTAATTTTCAACAATAGTCGAGGAAGATTTTTACGGGTACGAAAAAACGTATGAGGAAAATGAAAGGAATTGGAAAACACATGGGACAGGAATACGCACCCACTGGGAATGCCCCGCGATGTTACCTGTATAAGTCCGGTCCTATTCGATAGTCCCGTCATGATACAGATACAACTTATTGTTACACAACAATATTTCTTCAAATACGTCTTATAGTTACACAGATTAGTGCGTTCGAACGAACAAGCAAGTGTGCTTAACAAATTATACACTAAAAACCCTTCTCGGGAACCCCATCCCCATTGGTTAAAACGGCATGTATTTTCATTGCGCCGTTCAGTAGATTTTGAGAAAACAGATCACATAGAGAGGCATAGTTTTGGAGACTGTTTTATGAAATGTATAAGGGTAGGAGAGTAGATAGCAGTGGCGTACCTGTAAGTCAGGTGAGGACGAAACAGGTCCTAGCCCACGTCGTCACATCAAAAGAGAACTTATATGGGGTAAACAAGCAGTCGAAGCCTTTTAATCACTACTCTTACCATCATACACCCGCATAATTGTTCTGCAGACATTTTGCACATCTTCCCTCCTCCTTCCAATGAGTCACGGCAGAATAGCTGGCGGCGTATAATTCGGCAGCAATTCAGCCTATAAAATCCCTTACAAATCCACACCCTGATGATGGAAGCAGAGTAATGTAAAGGACG
The DNA here is from genome assembly GCA_017140195.1 of Eumaeus atala. Lineage (NCBI taxonomy): Eukaryota > Metazoa > Arthropoda > Insecta > Lepidoptera > Lycaenidae > Eumaeus > Eumaeus atala. The sequence continues at coordinate 503,428 of JAFELO010000155.1, forward strand.
TCAACCTTTTCATTATGTCTCCCACGAGCGCGTTTAAGTTAGCCCATGCTACGCCGCTGTAACATTTCCACTATCTCTTTATATACCGATATATGTATAGATATGTCTTTATATACCGATTTGTTTATAATAGGATGACAAAGGAGCAATCGAAGCCTTCAAATGAAGACTAACGACGCATGGCGTCGGCCCTTCCCTCCTCACCTCCAAAGGGCCCTCAGTTACTCACGAACTGCATGAAACGCGACAGCAAAGCTGTGACTTTACGGCGATGTCATGTGAGCAAGCAAGAGGTTCGGCTGTAATGCTGAACGGCACTACTTCTTATATAGTAGGAGCGACAGGATGAATAAGCCTTATCATTGACATTATGGTACAACACATGGCATAATTTAACGCCGTATTAATCCAACCACATTCAGCGCCGTGTGCTTATAGCCTGTGGCGCTTTTTTATTTAAGGGGGGCTCTGCTAAGCCAACTCCTCTCGAGCTTGTTTTGATTGCTTGGTCCTTTTATCAGCCCTAATTGAAATAGAACGATAGACGGGCGGGCCGTGTAATTAAATTTGGAGATTAATATAAAAAGAATTTCGTTTTAGGCTTTTTTTGCAAATTTGAAATAAGAATTCTAATATCTTTACAATCGGCACGTATTTCATAGGTAGATAGATTTTTATAGTATACTCCATGGCCCACCAACGGGCATCGGAGCCATTTGGTGTCTACCGAAGGACGACACATGTTAATCATCTTCACGGTTAATGGCTATACATGTGTAGCTCTCTTTCAACCCAGGTTTCTCAATAGTCCAGCGGTTACTCACAGACCGAAAGGAACACGGTAACGTAGCAATCGTTTAAGCTCAGAGGCATCAAATTCTATAATTTCTTTGAAATCATTCTTTGAAACGTACCTACTTTCGTCCCTAGGGGATATATTTAGGTACCTGGGTAACATTATAATCATCATAATACCCTGCCCTGTAAAGTCTATCTCAAGAATTAATGTTTATCAGAACAAAAAAATATTTTTGTATTATTCCAGATATGTGAACATTTTCACCAAAATCTAATTTGGGGTGAGTGTAATAAACGTTACGCTACCACACTTCAACCAAAAAGGTAAGTTTTGATTGAGAACTAAACTAAAGAAGAATAAACATGACCTATTTTTATATTAATCGTTAAAGCGTCGGAATACGATCCGACGTTAATAACAAACTCCCTTTACCGTCGACCGAAGTATGTACTTGACGCCGACGATACGATCGCAAGAGCAGTAGCTAAGAACCGCCGAAAATGACACAAACACCAAGACACGCGCCCGCAGTGTAAGGCCAATAGGGACAGCTATCTGATAGCAATTTTTAGTCGATCAAACAAACGCAATCTTTAGAGATAAATAAAATCTTGATAACGGTTTTTGTTGATTTCGAGCGCGAATCAAATCCCGCCCGTCAAATGGGAGTTAAGGGAGGCTGGCCTCCTCAGACAAGCCCAACAATAAACTTATCCACGTCACCGCATCATTAACGGCATCGTGAGCGCGCCGTCTCTCTAGCATGATGACCTCATTTCGGTCTCCCCCTTTTCGATCCCAAAAATAATAATTATAGTATACTATAATTATAGTACACACAAACAATACAAATATCTCTTCCTATCTGCGGGAAGAGGGGGGGTCTGCTCTATCGTCTCTCTATTCTAGAAGACACATACATAAGTCTTAGCCAGTCCGATGAACTGTAGAGGCCGGGAACAATAGCGCCGCCAACCAGAATCTGGTATGTTTACGTTCGTTTATATATATGGGGTCGATAGTCATTCTCTTATGTTATGAATTCATATTTTTATGAAAATAAAACACAAGTTAATCATAATTATTTTATTTTAATACTATCCAAATACTTAAAATATACATAATAAACTTTCATGATACAAATACATAACTATCGTTTCTAGGATAGGGAAAACTTCAAATTCATCATACATAATGTGCCACCCACCAAAGGCAACTCTCTCAACTTTACACTTACATCATATTCAAAGACCTTTACGATTCGTCGATTCCGAACAATCAATTGAATGAAATGAATGATTGAATGACTGACATGAATAATGAATGACATAATGAAACGAATGAATGAATGAAATGAATGAAACGAATGAATGAAACAAATGCAAGAAACGAATGAATGAATGAATTGAATGAAATGAATGAATGAAATGAATGGATGAAATGAATGAATGAAATGAATGAATGAAATGAATGAATGAAATTAATGAATGAAATGAATGAATGAAATGAATGAAAGTAAATGCATTATTTTGCTGGAACCATATCCTGTCATAAAAGTATATACTTATATTACAAAATGGGTTAAAGGTTCAAAAAATTGAAAGCAAATTAAATTGTTTTAGTGATGATTAGTTAAAATGGTCAAAGTCAAGTGGGTTTTTTTTTTCAAGTCAATGTTTAACTCTGTTTTCACAATTAATACAGAATAAATGAGAAGAATTAACATTGGCCCATTTTGCACCAGAGCAAAATATGGATTTTAAAGGCGCTTGATTTGTGAGAGCAAAACAAAGTTTGTAATGTATCAATATTGGTGCGGAAAACGCAAATGCCCACCTTCCCGCATGACACAGGTGCTTACCAGGCATGGATTCTTCAATTATCTGTGACGGATCCGCCGGAAACGGAGGTGCGCTGCCATTAGTGTGTCGCTGCCGCGGTCACGGCCCGGTACATCCTCGAGGTCTTAAATGGGCTGGCCAGCACCAGATCTAGCAGCGGACCTCCCACTCTCTAACGTGATTTGCTCAATGATTAAAAGTGACAGGTTCTGGACTACTAGAAATACTCGTACATTCCGCGAGGATAAAGGCATCTCATATCATAACATAAACTAAAATCATGGGCTCATTGGAAAAATAAAAACATTACAAAAATAAAGCCTGGTGATAAAAGGCCACAGATTTTAGCAATCTATTACGTGGAGGTAGTACACCTTATTATCATTGCGTACATCAAAATACAGCCTATTGTATTGTGCCTATAGAAGACTATGTTTTAGCAAATTTTACATACACAAAATATTGTCAAAATATAATGAAAATCATTATGTTATGCTCACAATATGTTATAACTGTTACAGAACAAGTGTAACGTTCTTCGTCATACCACACGAATAGGTTTTTAGACCATACAAGTATGTATATTTATCCATATAAATATTAAAACTGAACAATACCATACATGTTATTTCTAACTTAAAAATCGAATCCTATGGCAGCTTCTCATATAAAAATACTTATCTTGTAACTCAAATGTATTTTTTGACCTGTGGCATCTCTCGTGTGTGATGTTTATAGTATCAAACCTCCTTTACAAGCAGACCAATATTAGTAAACGTTTCCACCACTGCGTCGATCGCCAGTTTATTGTCCACGTCATGTATGCCCTCCAGTTGAAGATATGTGTAGGGGGCGAACGCCAAATGGCTCCCTATACTCAACTTGGAGTCGGCGTCAGGGATCAGATCCTCCAGTTTGCTGACCAGCTGCGGATGTAGTCTACTAAACACCAACCCCGTCATGCGATTGCGGAGATACTCCTCATCCATGCAGCTGAGGAAGTCCGCAGTAAATGTCTTCAGCACTCGTATTTGATGAATATAATCTTGTTTGTTGAGAATTTTGTTTGTCTTTATATTTGTAATAATTTTTTTATATCTGAAATTAATAATTAAAATAAATACAATTAATTTTAAAATAGGCTAAAATTTCGTTTTCAGGTAGTTTGAAGTTTTTTAATTATTCAAGTCATTGGGATTGTAATAAACTGGTAATTGGTGTTGAATATGTACATACATTTTCCTTTAACATGAGTCTTTTTGGCAAGACTCTACTTTATATATTCAACTAAACGTTGCCCGCGACTCCGTCCGTGTGGGCTACGGACAACACCACGAATCAAGTTTTGAATTCCTATAGCTTATGTGTAATTGTGTGACTTAAGCTTCTTACTTCTATATTTTCGCATTTAAAA
>JAFELO010000155.1:512939-529330 GCA_017140195.1 Eumaeus atala
TGTGTTCAGGAACACATTCAGGTTTGTATGACTTAAATAATCCGAGCAATACTTGTAGTTGCTTGAACAAGTTCTATAAAAAGAAAATACAATCAAACAGCTCAGTTCTTGTAAACTACTTTGTATGACTATCTATTTGTATGTTAAGGCACAATCTGCCCACTGCTGTGTATAACCCTCTTGTTTCACCAGGCCTGCAGCTTCCCAGTTGTGTGGTGGTGGTGTGACAATTTCCTTTCCCTGGTCTCCTCACTGTCACTACCTTCATCCACCTGCCATCACCCACATTACAAAGATGTCCTTCACTTTTTCTACACAATTCCGATCTTTATTTTCCTCACATTCACTAATCTTGTTATTTGATGTGCAAACATTTAGCACATCATTCAATGTCACATTTTCTATTTCAGCACATCCGCATATCAGGATGTTAATGGGAGTTGGTAGTGACCAAATGACTCCTGATTGCTCTGATTGTTACATGTACACTATTCTATAAGAAAAAAAAATAACAGAATTAGGTAACCTTTCTTGCTTCTCTCTTTTTGGCATAATCAATCAATTCCAGGACACGTTTCCTTGTAACGTCAGATGGTTTTGTTAAGTTGTATACTAGTTTCATGGCACTGCCTGTCTGAAATTATATACTTTCATGATAAGTTGAATGCTTAATTTAAGTGGAATAAAGTATGATGCTTTAAAATTTTACAAGATCTGCACCAATTGAGATTAAATTTGGATAATATACAAACAGCAAAAAGATTGTTTAAGCTTAATACTATCATCTATGAAATTTTCCTCTGTGAACATGCTGGTTTATTTTTAGAATCTCATCTCAGATAAACATTCAATATTTCAGATATGCTAAACAAGAAGAAGACTTAATTACAGTACTTATGATACTTTATTGTAAAGAGAATGTTCTCTCTAACACACCACTCTGTGATGAGTTAATCTGTTAGGGAAGCAACATATCTGGTTACCACCAATAATTAATGCTTCTTACTTACTAGTGATTCATATGTTAATATAACATAAAAAAGTTCATATCCAGAATCCAGAGCTATCATATCAATAGAATCACAATCCATAGCAGCTGAAAATGTTATAAGGATTGTTAGACATGTTTTTTTTGTTTGAGTTACACTCATCAAAACTAAAATATATTATTATTTGGAATGCCAGATCTGTCACTTTTTTTACTTAATAAGCAATAAGTAAGGCAGAGGGGAACCAAGTAGACCACAATTTGAATATCATACCACTTTAAGAATATAGTTCCTGTGCCGTTTTCAGGCACAAACTACTAAAGTTATCAACATGAAATGTCACAATGCATGTGCCCTTCTATGCAACCCTACATATCTCTCGGAGTATGTGTGCCACAAAGTATCAATACAACACACATAAGCCATAAACAAACCTGGTATTAACACCACCACAGCTATGGTAGGTTTATGTTAGACTTGACATATGTTCAGCTGCAAGCAACACACCACTGAGTTGTAGGTATTTTTTTCAGGCCAACTTTTAAATCTAATGGATTTTATGTGCTTCATTTATTGACAGATCATCATCATTCGTCATCATTATCAGCCCTTGGACATAGGCCTCTCTCAATGAACTCTCAAAGATGACCCAGACCAGCTACTGCATGAGATCATATTTACTGATATTAAAATAAATTTTAAATAAAGGTAATAAAAAAATATAAACAACTTTATAGCACTACTACTCTCTCTGGTCAATGAAATTTAAGTTTGCAAATACATAAATTGTTTTACTTTCAAGGATGACATCATGTGTATCATTGCATAGAGTCCCTCTCACAAAACATATATTAGACAAATATGCATTGTAACAGAAAAAAGTTAATAGTATCCTTGTGATAGACGAAATCCACACTTAAGTTATAAGAAATGTGTAAGATATATAAAATGCAGAATTAAATAAAAAGGCGTTACTATTTAGTAAGGAACTTAACAAACGTACCTGTCAGCCAGTCTAGTAGAAATCCTAGCCTGGAAACTTTATTTTCGTCCTTATAATTTGCTAAAATCCATCGCAGAGAATAGTCTATAGTCATTCGGGAGATCTTTTGCTGCGGCACTAAACATGTTCCTAGACTTATCCATTTAGTTATAGCTACAACACAATTAATTAGCAGTTAATATTTCTAAATATTTAATGGTACGTATACGTCTTAGGTGTATAGTTACTACACGTGATAAATAGACGAAATGCTACTTACGTATACTTAAATTAAGCCAAATTTTAAATAAAGTATTAAATTCTTCGTAGTTGACATCATTATTATCGACAAGATAGCCAAGTTCGTCAATTTTGCTTTGAAACAGATCCTTGTCGAATCCTTTTCTTAGCGACTTTATGTAATCTATTATTTCTTCTATATCTGACATTATTTTCGTTTTTACGTATATAAAACACCGCTTATTGAATTTATTTAGTTACATTTAGAACTTGATTTTACAGTATTTACCAATACAAAAAAGTCGAAGCGGAACAAGTCAAAACCTATTCATGTCTCAATTCTCATACAAATTTCAAAACAAAAATTCGTTACCAAACCATAACAACATCCACAGACTCGCAGCACAACATTACTACATAACGTTGGCAAAATATGTTAGATACCACGTTTTGCCAGTACATATTGTAAAATATATATATATATATATATATATATATATATATATATTGTGCCCAGAGCTAATATTTAAATAATTTCATGTTTGTATTGATGATTAAAATATTTATTTAAACTTATTTATGAATGCTAACGGGGAAGGAAGATAATAAATACATCTTTGTCTGCGTCATGTGGCATGCGCATTGCGCAGAAAAAATAAGTGAAAAAAAAGGTAGACAGATAATAAGGCACATTTGCTCCTTCTTTCAAGTTGACAGATCCATCCATCCGTCCCTGTATTTCTAAGACTTCCTTTACCAGACCTTTTTTACATGTAGAATAAAAAAGAGAGCTTGTTCAAAGTCATGATGCAGCGGCCACATGAACGTATCCAACACCACGATAAGGGCAGTGCTTGCAGTGGTTTGCGTCCTAGAGACTAATTATGTAATTTAGAATAAATTTTAGTACATTATTATAAATAATTCACTGTACCTTTGGGTCTTGAATTAATAAAATCTGTTTACCTGATTATTATTATATTCTTTTTTATAATATTAACGAGTAAAAAAATTAAAAAAAATATTCATCATCATTATCAGCCCTTATCGATCCATTGCTGAATGTAGGCCTCCTTCAAGAAACGCCAAGACGGCCGAGCTCCTGCGAATCACATCCATACTACTACTGCATAGCTAGCACAGCTACTGTACGGAGATCGTCTTCCCACCTGGTGAACGGTCGACCAACACTTTGTTTTCCTTAACGCGGCCTATATTCTGGAGTGGTTCTGGAACCTTAGTGGCCCATCTGCCATCATATCATATGTGACAAGCCCATAGCCACTTGAAGTAGCAAAGATTACACACAACATTAATATTATAAAAAATATATGTCATATGAAAAATTATTAATAATGTTTAAAAAATATACGACAAAAGTGTAAATTGTGAAATTTTAATAAGTGGTTTCCTGCACGTGGAAGGTCTCATCATTGGTACATGAGCAATTAATGTTTCATATAGTATGTGATTCCTATAATTAATTGAGATATTTACAAAACACAAAGTATGCTCTAGTATTAATATGGTAATGTGCAAAATAATGATAGGAACGCAAAATATAACCGTTTTTTCCATTAGGGAGACGTAAAACTACCTGCATAAATTATGGCACAAAGCTTCTTACACGACTTGTATTTAGGTATTATTAGGAAGATTTCTTACAGTTGACAGTAGGTGGCCGATGCCAATGCATACATACAAGTTTAAATATGTTAAGACTCGCGCAGGGATTTTTCTTCACTAAACCAGCATATGTACTAGCAGTCTAAGATAATACTGAATTCTATTAGAGATACATACGAACTTTATTTTATAAAAGATTTAACATTTCTTTTAATATTTCTTTGAAATCTGAGCTTCTGCTTCTACTTCGGTTCTGACTTTGAGAAGCCAAGTTCATAAAAAAGATACTGTAAAATCCCTATATCAGTATGACCGCAACGTTATATGGGCCCGATAGCGTTAGGTTTTAACGTTCCGTTTAAAGAAGGATTTAATCAAGGAATTTACACTTGAGTAATTAAATAAACGTTATATATTATATTTATACAAGTGTTAACATGAATTTCCATCAAGAAGTGACAATACATTAAATCATCTATACCAACGAACTTACGTTTAGGTTTTATTTAACGTCACAATAGAATAAGAAAAGTATATTTTAACCCAAATTAAAACTCATATTCCCTATTCTTGCACTGATGCATATCCTAATTAATGTAATTTTCAAATAAAGGTAAATTAATAGTAACTAATTATAAACATAAAGCTCTTGATTAATCGTCAAATATTATTAAAGGATAATCGCAGAGGTTATTATATGTATACCTACAGCAAAATAATACTACAAGTAAAAAACTGGTTATCTGTAAGTCGGATTACGAAGCGTATAATTTTACGTGATAGATGTTCTCTTAACGACATGTGAACGCATCGCCCGATGGAGCCAAAGATATCTTTCGCACGTATGCTCCACCCATTTGGAAGTCAGAACGTTACTATGACGTTATATTATTACGTGCATACGCCTACGGCTTGTGGACGATTTAAACATCCGTCTGTGTATATCAGACTGTGAATGGATCTGGAATAGACAAAATTATTTGAAATGTTTGTTTTTTCCAACATAGACAAAAAACAAGCCATTTGTAAATTGGCATCCCTATTCAATTGTCAAAATGAACGAATTGTCGTTTGAAGTAAACAGTATATGTATTTGATTGTAAAGTATTTTAATAAAATATGCCTAAAAATAAATAATTTAATAGTGTCGTTATAGTTTAAGATATCAAAAACGAAACATGTGGCCCTTGCTTCTTAATATGACAAGAGACGAATGTCGTCAAACGCTGCGAAGACTCGGTATATATTTAGTTTTATAAATGGCATTCGTTTTCCCTCCTCGTTCGCTTCTATGGTTTACTTCCAAAAAGCTTACATGATTTATAATAGTTATTTAGGCTTCGGGTAAGGTATTATATGTACGCTTATAAATGTAAACTTTTGATTATAGAATTGGAAGCCTACTCGAATATGATGAGTGTGTTTAGAGCTCAGGGGGCATTACAAGACAACAGAAAAAAGTTACTTGAGGAACTACGCGCCGTGTTGCATATAAGCCGTGATCGACACAGTGCTGAAGCGCGTCGCGTGTCTAATGATGAACTTTTAGCTACAATTGCAGATCAGTAAGTGCAGTATTGTCTGTGTGGTTATTACCTTAATACCTCTAGTCCTTATATTAATATTAATAGCATTATTGGCATATTAACTTGTGAAAACCTTAATTGTTAGAAGATGTTACTAAAATATTGAGTGAAAAGAAGATGAATCAATGTATACTAATGCTTAAAACTATCTAATAATAATATGCGAAAGAACTGAATTGTAGCTCTTTGTTTTTATAAACAACTAATTTGAACAACAATAAATCATACATTACTGTAAAAAAAATGTAATAAGCTATATTTATCAAAAATACATTTGTCACTTATTTGACATATAACCTAGATCTTTTGGCCTGTCATATTTTTTTTAATCCAACATATTTTTGAAAGATCAAGGCATGTTAGACACTACAGAAACATTAAACATAAATTTTCAATTAGTTAGTTTGTTAAACTTTAGAGTAGGTTTCAAATATATTCCTAGCTCCTATACCTTGTTTATTAAGATAAGAATTTTAGTGCAATTATTTATTTCATCATTACCACTTTAATTCTTTTACCTCCATACTAAATATAGGACATATTACTGTAGGTGAATTATGCTTTGCTTTCAGTGTGTGGCACCTAGCAATTACTACTTTTGCTATGTGGCTAAAATATAATATAATAAAATAAAACATAATAATATGATATCCCTTATGAGCCGTATATTATATGCAGTGTGCATATCTAGCTCATAATGGACATCATATTGCACACAAATAGTCCTTGGCTAATTAGTGACTTCTTATATTTTATTAAAAATCAATATTCATCTTTTTTTTCACTATTTAGAACTTAAATAAGTAGTTTAAACAATATGCTAGAAATTATCAAAAAGAAAAAAAATATAAGAAAGTTATATAAAATGAAAATATAATAAGTACCTATTTTAAACATGTGCAAATGAGATAAACTACAACTTATGATCTGTAACTTATAGGTTAGCAGGCCCTAACACTGGATTGGGATGGATAAGTGAAGGTAGACGATTAGTACCTCTTTTACCTAGGGGTATAGCTCAGACAATGTACACTGAAATAGCGGATAAAGCTGCCAAGTCTAGTGCAACTGAAAATAAAGATATCAAAAAGAAAATTGAAGCAGAAAAAGCTGCCCCTAAATCATGTGAAGAAGAAAGTGAAGACATTGAAATGTGTCCTGCTGAATATACAAACCACTTAAATGAACCAACTGATGAAACACCTTACCCACCTATAGCAATGGAGGATCAAAGTAGTAAAGTAGGTTTGAAGAAATCATGTTTGAAGTACTAGTAATAGTAGTAGTTTACTCTTATATATAAATTTAAATGGTTAGTTATGCTCCATATGTTGGTTCATCTACAACTTATGCATATTTTTAGGTATGGGAAACAGAGCTAATATGCCGAAAGAGAAAAGTACCAGAAAGCAACTCCTTGTCTGAAGATGCATCAACTCCATTGAAAAATATAAGGAATATACCAGCGAATTCAAACCAGAAACATTTAAATTTGTCTCAGGTTTATTCCAGATTTTCTCAATCAACAAGTATGTACTATAAATAGAAAATTGTTTATGTAGTTTCCCTGTAACAATGATTTAGTAAAGAACAGAATGTTACTATATTGTAACATAAAGAGTTAGAATACAGTAACATTCAGTCTTTAATAAAGCAATGTTTTATTATTTTAACTCTCTATTGCTATCTGCAGGATTTCGCCAATCACCACATTTCAGATAAATTGGGCCAGTACGACCAGGGAGGCAATTCTCGCTCACATGATACTGCCATAGAGTCAGTTGTACTGTCATGTTTCATGCTGTTTATGAGTAGCCGGTGACCCATTGGAGATGAGGAGGGAACGAGAGCAATGCATCTGCATAACAATAGGCATGACGGCGTCGTCTGTATACAAGGTTAAAAAATGTTACGAGGGAATATTGAAGCAACTCAAAAAAATTCACAGTTTAAATATAAACATTGAGATTGATAATGTTTACAGCAAAAAAAGTGTAAAATGCTACGATCCGCCATGTTTACTGACATACGCATAATAGGGTATTGCATACGATCTGGTAATAATAGTCGTTTCGATTGAACTTGTCTAGGCAAATCAGTCGAAATGAAACGAGCACGATGTCAAATTGACGTCATGACACCTCGATTGTTTTGGCACCCTCTCACAAAATAGTCTATAGAAACTGCAATGTTAAGATTATAAATATTTTTTTACTGATCGTACATCGGTAGTCACTCCAAGCTCCAAGCTGTGTTGCCTTAATTTCCAGAAAATTAATATGAGAGTAAATTTAATTATTTTTGTTCATATGAAAATTTTATGAATTAATTAATGTATTTTATGTTAAACAGGTAAATCATCGGGGCATTCCAAGCATTCTTACAACCAAGTAAGTAAAGTATCCACAAATAGATCACAGTTGCATCGTTCTACTCACCATAAGCCCCGAGCACATAAGCAGAAAAATACAATGCAAACCAAAATGCAAAGAAAATCACAAGAGACCATGTCTAGATCTTCTAGTCAACAATTTAACCCTGGTCAAACACAATCGGAGTATTCAAACTCTCCTTCAACTTTCCAGGGTACTTTTTCGCAAACAGTGCTCGGTAACAAAGTAAAATCTGTTGACTATATAGATGAAATGAAACATAAAGTAACTTCCTCTCCAAGCTTGGTATCTGACACATCAAAAATGCAACAAATAATACAACCATCAACACATCCTCATGAAATAGGAGTTTTAGAAAGCTCAACCGTAGAAGATACTACACCTTATAGTTCAATCCAAGGAACATCACTAAATAAACAAAATGTTGGTGGGAAACATTGTCACCTGGTAATTACGAAACGTAATGAGATAGCAGATAAAAAAGTACAAATATCTGACTTTAAAATAATTCAAAAGCCACCAGAAGGGGTAAAGGTCATTTCAAATCGCCAAGTTGTAGTTGCACCTAGTTCCGCACAAAAAGCTTTAAATACTTCTGGTAAACTTGTTACCACGAAAGTGGTGAGTTCAGTTTCGAGGTCACGGTCATCCAACTCACCCGTTATATCAAGAGATAAAATGATTGTTGTATCAAAACCCTCATCGGAGAATAGATTACCAAACTCAAAGATTGTAGTAACATCTTCGCCTATGTCAACTCCTATTAAAGACTTACCAATCAAAAGTGCTGTAACTAACAAGATATCGGAAGCTTTAACACCAAAAGGTATCCCTGCCACTGATTTAAAGGTTTCGGCCAAAACCTTTGTTATGAATCCAAAATCTGGGCAAAAGATGGTTGTAGTTCCAGCAAAGGGTAGCAAGGAAGGTCAAGTTCCCTTATTTCACTTTAAAGGCATACCAACTACAATGAAATTGGTATCCCTAGCTTCGCAACCGGTTCAGGTTTCTAAATCCAGTGCTATATCAAAACCTACAGTTGTTAGCCATATACCCACTAATACGAAAATTATCGGAGTCGAACCTATAAAGACAGCAAATTTAGCAGATATTGTCCCAGTCAAAGGTGTAACGCCTGTTTCTACTCCTAAAATATCGAACCCCATTGTGAGACCAGTAACTAAAGGTAACGTAATTGTAGTTCAGAAAGGGGCTACTATTGGTAAAGCAGTTACATTTACAAAAAATGGCAACGATATGTCAAAAATCATTATGGGCAAAAATGTTAACCAATTACTACAGGCTAATAAGCCAGATAAAGCAGAGCCAGGTAAAGGGGGTAATGTTATAGTTTTGGAATTGAACAATGAACAAACGGGACGGACTACTACCATGTCTGAAATATTAGATAGTCGCAGCTCAGAGAAGCTACAGAGAACAGACCAAATCAAAAAGTCTACTGAATTGCAAATTACTCAGGATACACCTGTGCTTTTCGAAAGTCAAATTAATGACGATGCTTGCAATACAAGTAGTTTAGATTCTACAGTCAGCATAGAAGATATGAGATCAATAGAAGGATCAAATGTATCTTTAATTCATAAAGATGATGAAAACAAATCCAATTTTAACAAAGAAAACATAGGTATAAAAGATGATACGGGTATTACCGATTGGGAAATGGAATTGGATACCTCGGTGCCGAGAAAAGGTAAAGATACTGTTGATAAATTAAACTCTTTACACCTCGATCTCGGCATGTCTAGTGACAGCGAAAGTGAGTATATCATGGATGGACATAAAATCAAAAGCAAACACTCACATTCACCGCAAGGGAGAATACAAAGCGCAACGCCAACTGGTAAGTTACGCTCTTAAGTTTTGTACCTATGGTTGTCGGATAAAAGTTTTAATTATGGTTAAATTATTTTAGGCGTTGACAACGAAAGATATAGTTCGAGTGCTTTATCGTTAGCGACCAGGACTTTACTTTGTCAGCTCCAAGAGGATGGGTCTTCTAGTAACGACTCGTCGTTCGCACTCAGGGCAAAATGCTCTGATAAATTTAAGGGAAGTGAGTTAAGAATCGACAAAACTGAATCGGAAGCTCTTTCGAAAGCTAAAGCAAAGTTATCGGAGAAAGTAGCGGAGGCGAAATCCCAGCAGAAGCGAATAGATGTTTACAGTACAGCCATTACTACATCGGACATTAACTTAGATTCGTTTTCGTATCTAGATGAAGGTCTGATGGCAGGAGATGATGAATTTGCTAGCGACAGCAAACGGGAAATGCGGCAAACGGACGTTCTAGACGATCAGTTAAGTCGATTACTCGGAGAAGACTCAGCTAATTCAACAGATTCGCAAACTGTAAGTGAAAGTTTGTCTATAAGTAAACCTTGAGCAATAATGTAGGTTAATTTGTATGATATTTCTTATGACAAATATGAACATTAAAACTGAACATATAATGTGAAGTGTTGACATGACAATGAAAGTGCAAAATTAGCATTGTATTATAAATACATTTTCTTTTGTAAAAATGAATACAAGCATGTGAAAGTGTCGTTTTTTAATAAAGAGGCTGAAATCTTATTGAGTAATAATTTCCTAATTACTTTCAAAACCATATTACCTTTGTTTTTATGTAAAAACAATTTAGGATGTTTTGCCTCAGAAAATGTTATAAATATGACAGTAAAACAATGACCAGAAATAAATGAAGAAATTTAGCTATCGATGTCTGTCTATTCGATATGGTTTATATATTTTGTACATGTTTTGTTAAAGTTAACTAACACGAAACTCACTTAGTTTCAATTGCCAGGAGTTCATATAAAGCGCCTGACATGGGTCCGGCTAAATGCTGAATGAATTAAATTTAAATTAAAAATGGAAACTGGTTTTAAAAATGTCCTGGAATTAATTTAAACCTGGACTCAGCTAGAGTCCTGAAACTTTCATTCTTTGAAATTATAGTTAACTGCCTATTAAGACTTAATCGTTTTATCAACTTTCAATGTTATCTATGCTCCATACTCAATACATAGTATAATTTTCATCAGTGTTATGTTTGAATATATGAATTGGCTTAGGCTCGACTAGTATTACACTTTGAATGTAATGTAATTAATTCAAAGCTTAAAATGACTTGAGTATGTAACTTAAGAATATAGAATATAAAAACTTACTATGATTTAGACATTTTAAATTCATCAAGTGCGCGCGGCGATGTGTGCGTTAAGTAATACATGTGTGTGATAACAGGAGAAGTGAAATAATAAAATAATTTATAAGTTCTTTCTATTTTTGTGCATCTTAAAACTGTATTTAAGAGTTGTGAGCAAGTCGGAAGGAATGTCTATTCCTCCTGACTTCCTGATAATGTTTATTTTTGTTCTTGATT
This sequence comes from Eumaeus atala, assembly GCA_017140195.1. NCBI lineage: Eukaryota > Metazoa > Arthropoda > Insecta > Lepidoptera > Lycaenidae > Eumaeus > Eumaeus atala. Next base: position 524,162 of record JAFELO010000155.1, read on the forward strand.
GTACCCGAACAAAAAAAAATGTAAAACGTGAAGCTGCATTACAGCCGAATTCGCCGTGAGGTACATCGCGCTTACATGACACCGTCGTAAAGTGACAGTTATGCTGTTTTATTTTTCGTGCGGTTTGCGAGTTTCTGGTGACCCATTGGGGTGGAGGAGAAAGAAAGGGAAACGCATCTGCATAACAATTATGTGGATATCGATGGGTGTCAGTAGTCATCAAAAGGCTCCGGCTCCGACTGCTACTTTGTCCCTCTAAACTTAAAAAAAAATAACTCGGTTACATAAAGGGCGCATGTTGCTACACATTGCAAAGCAGCCTACTAATAGACATGCACACAACCCTGCGCTCGAAGATGGGTTCGACTCATTATACTTGTTTCTTTTTTAAATAAAAATGGAATTGTATTGAAAACATTGACAGCAATTTGCTGGCACAATTATGGAAATATGTGTGGGACATTTCACTGTCGATAACACATTTTTTGTTCAAGTCAATTTTATATTGGTATCATTGTTGGACTGAAAAATAGGTTAAATTTCTTGTATAATTACTAGTACCTATGTATATTCGTTTGTATTGATAAATTTAATATTTTCGGAATTGTTTTTGTATTATAAAAAAAAATGTACAAAGTAGATTTAAATGTTTATTCCTAAGAACTATAATAGGTTCCATTACATGCAGGTATCGTTATAATTGGCTGGAAGTAATTGTAGTCTGTCATTTTAAGGCGCGTTATCCCGTCAAATGAAGTGCAACACTAGAAACATTTGTATTTTACAAAAGCATTCTTTTTAATATTAATATTAAAGAAAACATTAAGAACGGATTAATACAAATTTTATTGCAATGACTATATGATTTTTGAATAATCCTTTGTTAAAAAACCAAACGTTTTGTTAAAATTCAAATATTTCATGAGTTGCCATAGTTCAAACTATATTTTGAAATTGTGTACCTCTAGATTAGCGCCCATAACCAAAATGTACAGTCAGCATCAAAAGTCGGTGAACAGGTTCAGATACCACGACACCTGTACAGTATATTTTCGTTGAACAATCTTACCGCCAATACGCCACGAACAACAGGTTTTTGAAGTGAAAAGCAATTTTCTAGTGAGTAAAAATTATGGATTGTCCCGCGCCATGATATGTTTAGCGCGCTTTTCGTTACCGAACGCAGCTACGCGTTGCGTAGCACTATTACTACATATTGGGTGAACAAGAGAACACGCGTCATCGAAACGTAAGGAACAACGTTCGGTACAAATACATTCAGCCTTTTTTATTTGGTAAACAGATCCAGATTTTCAACGCAGGCAGTTGAAAATCTGTTTATTGACTTTGGATGATGACATGCCAGAACAGTTGTTATTTAAAGCTGTGCTTTATATAACACTATCAAATCGATATTCTATTGATAGGTACGCTAGGTGAGAAGTATACAATTCTAAATAGGGCAAACACTAGTACATATTTCCTTATACTTTCCTCCATTTTTTCATATTCGACATTAGGTCGCACTAGTAAGATTTAAGCGTATAAAATGGTGCTCGTTATAAGACAAGTGTAATAGATTATCTCTAATAATATATTCCCTAACATGGATTAATAGATATATGTAGACTCATTACAACTCTATCAACGACTTATTTAGATAAAATAGGTGATGTGCGCAAGCAAAGAAGACAAGAATTATGAAGAAACAAAACAATTAACCTTTTCCTCAATATGTAACATACTTTCCCAACTTTTTTAGATGTTTCTAGTGTGAAATTGTACTGAATAATGTGCATCGTTATCTGTTCAAAGTGTGTTGTATACGTTTTTGATTTCTTTTATGGGTAGCTAATGCAGCTTGTTATGCACATTTTAAAGTAATTTGTACAAATTTTAAACAAACATTTACAAAATTGAAATATAGCTAATAATAGTATGAGGCTCGTTCCTCGGTAGTTAAATAGATACCTAAGTAGTTTAAACTTTAATAGACCATTCATGGCGTAGGAATTGTTATATCTTCACATCTCCACGATTTCTGTTTATTAAACCTAGCTCACCAACCTTAATTTCGAGTTACGTTATCACTAACCATTCGCGATTTTACCAACGGGTTAAAACTTCAATATTTATAAACCCAACTTTATTTATGACATTAAACGGCGTTAATTAGCTGTCTTCGTTTATGTTTAATCACAATTACAATAAATGCTTTACAAATGACCTACAATGATGAATGATTGCGCGTAGGTACAATATGCTCCCTGCTAATGGGTTTTTACAGCCCTTCCGATAGTAGCCGTCATATGACGATTTTTGGCAGGGCAGTAGCTACAAGGTTTGTTTATTTTGGTAACTTTTTGACTATAACCTTTCAGAGGATCGTCGATTTTCAAAATTGCCGCAGTTTTGCTTCAAATTTTGTGACAAAGTAACAGTCTGATACCTTTCTCTCAGCAAAGGCTTTGTCATCTCGTCTGCAATTTCTAACGCAAAATGCCTTCTTTTCATTGCTTTATTACTATTTCTGATCGTATTGCAGACGTAGATAACATCGCATGTATTAAAGTCAAGTTTAAGACAAGCAAAGTGGACATCTATCATCTTGCGGGTGGTAGTCATAATCGAGCATATCTGATCTACAGTATCAACTGCACCTTTTGTGGAATTATAAAATTCCATCATTTGTTTTTTGAGTCGCTATTGATGGCAGTTTGATCGTGTGTTGCAGAAAGAAGGTAAAGCACCTTATTTTACTTCGGTTTATATGATACCAACGTCAAATCCTTGTCAAAACCGAACGATGATCAAGAAGTGGAAATTTCTCGCTTATTTCTTCGTAAAGTACCTACCACTGTGAGCTTATATGGCGGTTTCAACTATTTATCTGCCACAGGCACCGAAGTAAACCAGTTATCCATTGTTAAATTCCTGTTTGCACCATAGTACGGTTTGGAAAGCTCCTTCACAAAGTATTTTGCAAAAGGCTCGCTACTGGTGTTCATATTTTCCATATATAAGGCATAGAATTGCACTTATTACTGGAATCTGCCATCATCACGAGCTTCAGGCCACATTTGTTCGGTTTACTGGGGATGTACATCCGAAAGGGACGGTCAACGGTTATGTAACCTGGTTTATACCATTTTTTGCAATCACCTATGAACTTTTCCGAGAGTCTGTGAGGCACTTTACTATCTTGTCTAGTATTTCTACACCTCAAACATCTCAGTAGGAAGTCGAACCTATCACTACCCATGCAGGCTTTGTAAGTGATTCCGCCACTCATGGTATCAAACAAAGTGCGTGTAGGTAAGTGGTTACCCTTTAGACTTGTAGATTGAATAAGCAGACCCAGCAGTGCCTTAATTTCACTACCCGACGTTTGTGTAATCGCGTAAATGTCTTATACTTTTTGTTCTTTACGTCAATCTTAACGTTCGTAAGCTGCAGGATATCGTCGATAATTTCCTCCTCAACAAAAAGATGAAATAGTTCTTTTGCTTTTGATATTTCTCTAGCAAAGCCTATCGGATCAGGGACATTATGAAGCACATTACGAGCAACTGCCGGAGTTCGTGGATCTCTAGGTTTTGTAGACCATTTTTGATGATTTTTGTCGTACACGATCTGTCTCAATCGGATGATTAACTGTTGTTGTAATGTCATCGGTGCGAAGTATCTAAGGCGTATCATCATCAGAGTATATGTCTAACCTTCGATTATATCTACGACGTGGAACTAAAAATTCTTCGTCTGAAGTTCAGCATAATTTTCGTTGCTTTCATCTTTTTGGATATGGATTTCCGTCTCCATATGATTATTGATTATCGTCCTCGGATTCTGATGAATGTAGTTTATCTTTGGTGACTGATACCGGTCCGGAATCATCTAACCACTGTAAAATTTCTGCGTTTTAACTCCCTAAATTCATCTGTAGGTATAAACAAAAAAATACGTTTTATACCTATAAAAATAAGAAAATATCCAAACTTACAAAAAAACCGCAAAAATCAATTAATGATATAACAATTTGCAGCAATTATTACATCTGTAATATAATAAAAATTACATTTTCCTATAGTAATATTGAAAAAATAAAGGACAAAATATATGCACAACATGAAAAAATAACATAACATGAAAAAAAAATAAGCTAACCTTTCGTTACAATAAAAGTACTTTTACGGATATTGATGTCTTAAGTTTACGCGAATGTTAGTCATTCAAGTCAAAAAGTAAACATAACACCTCAAGACAGCAAGATATAATAAGTATTGTTTGCGTCAATCGAGACAACTAAAATTAAAATTTAATATAAAATTTTAAAAACTAGATACATTAGGACATCGGACGTTTCAGTCAACCCGTGACCATGGTTGCTGTAAAGCTTCTGAAACGTCGAGCTAGTTAAATAATTAAATAAACCGCGATAAAATCCGTAAAAGTTTTATTGTAATTACTAACATTCGCGTAAACTTAAGACATTAATATGCAAACCTTTCGTGTTTTTTACGACAATCAAGCGATAAGCAACAAGGCAACGTGCGGTGATTGCGGGTCACTAGTGAAGTGACTTTGGGAGGTACTGTGCGCGGGCGGGGATCTTACCAGAACACAAAATGTGCTAGGTACGCGTCGTAATTTTTTCGAACAGTTAGTGAAAGAGGGTTAAAAAAATTGCACTGTAAATACAATAAGATTTTCAAGAAGGTATACGGTGCGATCTATCACCAGCAAAGAAGACTTAATCAAGGAGTATGTGTAGTCCCGGCGCATAAGGTAGTAAGATAGTAGGTACAACTTTTTGGTCTCTTTGGGTACCAATTGAGGAACGTGGGAGTAATGCTCCCCTCCCGCGAAGGATCGCACCAAATAATTCAGTGTAAAAAGAATGAAGTTCTTATGGATTATGACATGTTCCTAGCGGTGATGTTCTCAATCCGGCGCTGGATGATGAGGCTTGGGAACTTGGTATTCTTGCTCTTGTTGCTCCTATGCGGCCGTTCAAGGTGGAAGTAAGGGCATGTCTCGTCTATATGTTTTGCTAGCTATTGCAGCGTAATTGTGCCGGCAAGGCCGGGGAGGTATATCTCGCTTACTTGATTTGATACCGCCGTAAAGTGACCCTACAGTGTCGCGTTTCGTACGGTTTGTGCCGGTGGC
>JAFELO010000155.1:529346-566313 GCA_017140195.1 Eumaeus atala
GGGGGGGGGGGGGGGGGGGGGGGGGGGCTCCGGCGTCTACGGACTCCGCACGAATTCTATTTAGGGGGCGGTAATTTGCTATCATTTAGACGTTGCTTTACAACGGGTCCCTATCAATTGCTTCTTTTGTTACGTAGTTAACAATACATAAAGGCACTGCCCGCGCTTGTTACTTCAGTGTTACGAAACTTGCGTTACGCTGTGCGCCGCACGCCTCTCAATCTAAGTCGTGAGTCCGTCTCGTCACCCACCTTGATGTGAGCCGACCTTAAACAGATATTGCCATTCCTCTTAGTCATTTTAATATCATATTAGCGAACTGCCTTACTGCAAATCTAGGAAATATGATGCCTAAGAGTCAAGACTAACATAGAAAACAATAATATCTCAACTCACACAAGATCTTTATAACTTGTAGTCTTATGTGTTATTCTGATGTATAAGCTATATAATTGTAAACTTTCATTAAAATCCATTTAGTAGTTTATACCTGAAAGAGTCACAAAAATCCATCCATGCTTACATACTTTCGCGTTTATAATATTCGTAGATTTTTTACACATCATTTTCCGAACCCTGCAAAGGTTGTTGTAATCTTTGCAGGGTTTGAAAAATTCAATTAGTTGCGCTTACTTAACCCAATATTTAAGAGCAATCGTAAGATATAATACTACAATAATAGTGGTGTACGAGTATATCTTAAAGCGGAAAAAAAACTAAAATAAAATATCTCAAACATGAAGAAATCAGCTAAGGAATACGTCGATAAGAATCTTCGCACAAAAATTTTCAAATGTAATTGAAATTTTGAATACTTTTGAAACTAGTACAAATATCGATAGGTTAAAACACCTTAACACCAATATAAATTTGTAGCGGTTCATAAAACACACAATACCAAATTTTATGCAAAGTCTACGAATAAGATGACTGGCATGCGCGGTCGCACAGACTGACAAACATGACGCAATTGTTCCATTTTTGCCATTTAGTCAAGGAATCCTAAAAACATGAAACGGACTCTTTTATTAAATAATATAATGTATTCATAAAAAGAACTGCTCTTGAGCTTACAATCCTACGTGTAGCCATGATGTGCCCTTCAAAATGGGTTCACCCAGACCTTTTGTTGCCCATTATTTTTTGTAGGCCTTCTCCTCCTTTGCTAATTTAATTTACGGGTATTACAGTATTGGTATGGTTTGTGGTACCCATTGTCTTTCAACTGCAGTTCGGGTGTTGGCAAAATTGTAAATGTTGCCATAAATCAAAACACAGAATATTAATTAATTCTACTATGAAATGAACTCTTAAAATGTCTAGCGACAAATGGTCCATCATTAAATATTAGTAGTACGTAATAGTTTTTGGATAAACGCTTTATTTTATCTATTTTAAGTTTTACGTATGTTTTTTGTACATGTTGATCCCAGGTTGAATTAATAATAATTTATGTGCCTACTGTAATGTGAAAAGTATGTATAACCTCATGTCTGTAAAAATGTTTTATGAATTTTATAATGTTAAGTTTTATCTAATATTATATGTTTGTGTGAAGATGATTCAAATTATGTATTTTATTTCGTAGTAGTTTGTTAACTATAATGGTATTTCATGTCAAGTCCCAAGTGTGAACAGGGATGAATTAAAAATCGTGTTACTTCTTATTGATGTCTTAAGTTTACGCGAATGTTACTCATTACAATAAAATTACATTTAAGGATTTTATCGCGGTTTATTTAATTATTTAATCGACTGACGTTTCAGAAGCTTTACAGCAACTATGGCCACGTGTGGACAGAGATGACAGGTGTCCTGATATCACAAGTTATTATAAGTACCCTTTAAATAATAATTAAATAAACCGCGATAAAACCTATAAAAGTAGTTTTATTGTAACGTGTTACTTCCTGTGTAGTATCCTCGATGGGCACTTTTTTATTTATATTTAGTATATACACACCCATTAAGTGGTGATTTTCGGAATGATTGCTTATAGATAAAAATCTATCTCATTTTAAATGTACGTACCAAATTATACAGATAAAACCAAAAAAATTTGGTAAACTTTATACAAAAATTCTGAAACCCCTGGTTTTTCAGTGAAGGATACTAAGTGGGTATTCGAATACAGCATCATGAAATTTAGTGCAACGTAATTTTTTAATTCAAAATAGAATTAAAATGATATTTGTTCCTATGGTATAAGTAACAAACCCAGATATCAAATGCCTACTACTTGACTACAGAATTAAAATTAAGTGAATCTTTTCACTTTGAAAGCGGGTATATGATTTATAATCGGGCTAGTTTCCACGACTCGACGCTAGTCGCGCCTACTTTGCTAACATCTGGGAAATCATATCTTCTTATTGCCAGTTATGGTTCCTCGCGGAGGTCAGCAGTTTCTTAATTAGTGTTTTTGTTATACGTTAAGCCTTTGTCCAAGCTCAGCAGCTCTGAGACAGGGCAAGCCATTTTTGATGTATTTTATACTCCCCGTAAATCGAATTACAAGTAAATTTCTACACTTCCTGTTGTTCCATTTCAGTGTATTCATATAAAAATTCGTAGATAAAAGCCCTTGCTACCAAACGATTTCAAATGGAATCATATCTCAAATCCACCTGAAATGTTGTGTTCTAACAAGCTTCTATGAAATTAGTATTTAGCCGTGTAACTTACTCTGGCCCACCATTTTGTTTGCCTAGGTGTTCATAATCCTGCCTCATGTATATATATAATTATAATCGCGAAGGACATATTCTGATAACAATCTCATGACGTATTGATGGTCATTGGTACCTACCGATTATATCTGCACTTCCACCCAATATTTAATATTTCAACAAACAACACCAACAATGTAATGCTATAATTGTGTGGTGCGTAATATTACAATAAAAACAGTGCCATGACTAGAGTTAATTGTTCTAAGAATTTGTATATACCTAAATAAATATGGATTGTAATAAATAGCTTCAAATGAAGCATATACTAGTATATTTTGTAGACATTTACACACATTCCAATAAGATAAATCGTCATGTGGAAGTTGTAAATTGCGTTATTATCATAAGCTGTATCTAGTTATAAACATTTGTACCAGGTGCCGATAGCCGGCAATGCGAGCTGGTGGAAATATGTTCAATGGCGAAGCGTGAGTTGGCCTGGCGTCCTCGTCGATTCCTTCGACGTGGCCGTTACATTTTGATTAGGAATTTCAAGTTAAAATCAAGACTTGTTAAAATGGTAGCAGTATATAATATTAGTATTTACATACGCTCTGGTACTGCAACAAGCAGATATTTCTACATTCACCAAAAATAATTAAATTAGTACCACACCAGAAGATAAACCTCAATGCGTTGCCAGTTTCCTTCCATTGGAATTACTCATCGAAGACTGCATACATTTATCTTTACCATATTGCTATAGTTCCCTTTGTAATTGTTAAAATTCTTATATTTTAACCCATCAACATTCCACCTCTTTTGGGGGAAAAGAAAAATTGGTAGGAGGATTTGCCAAGCAGCATTGCAGCCGAATTATGCCAGCACGAATTGGGAGGTAATTCTAGCTCACTTGACGCCACTAAAGTCATAGATATGCTGTCGCGTTTCGTGGGGTTTGTAAATAGCGGGTGGCCCATTAGAGTAGAGGAAGGGAGGACAACGCATGGCAATAATAGTGATATCCATGGGCGTCGGTAGTCGTCAAAAACTCGTTACTATAAAAAAGTTGCTTTGAGGCAGAGGATGTATATTTCTTCGAAATTTCTCTAGTTGTATTTATATTGGCACCTTGTATTAAGAACCGGGACCGGATGTTACCTTGACAAAGTATACTCTAAAACCTTCCTCAGGAGCAGCTCTATTCATTGCTGACAACTACTTGAAAATCCGTTCATTATATTTTGAGAAAATCGATCGCGTACAGACAAACAGCTCTTGGGGACTTTGTTTTTACACGTGTTGTATGGTGGAGACTTTGATTTATAATATGTACAGAAATGTGATCACTTATTCGACCTGTTGCATAACCTTGTTTTCTGACAGCTGTAATATTTCGCATATAATTTAGTAACGTTATGGAATCACCTTTGTTGATTAGATTTGTGTTTTCATCGAGTCTGTTTCATCTACTTAACAATAAACAGTTTTTTTAAATTAATCCAAGCTTTTATTTATCGAGGTTATGAACAAAAAAACTTTTTTGGAAAATATAACTGTATATTAAACATTACATCATAATCTGTTAAAAATATTTTCACAAGTTTTACTTGCGCGACATAAATGCTATAAAGTGTACTTATAGTGTAAATAAAAACGGAAAATACTGCAATAGTTAAAATATAAGTGCTTCGGAAGATTATGTACCTAAGGCTTGTTCGATATGTCGTTTAAGAGGTCACCTTGTGGATGGCTTCGGCGATATAGTTGACGTTCTTAGACGAGATGCCAGCCACGGAGATGCGTCCGTCCTTCGTCAAGTAAACGTGGAACTCCTTAGTTATTCTCTCGACCTGTAATAGTTATATATTGTTTAAGCGGATGGATATAAATTATATTAAAGACACTTTAAATGATATTAAAGACACTTTAAATGATATTGAAGACACTTTAAATGTTAAACTTATTTAATTTCACATATTTTAAACATCAAGACTATAATGCAGGCGGAGGCCTGCTGTGACCGCGCATGCAGCTGACGACATGCGATGGACAAAAATATTTTGGCGTCGCGTCGGTGTATAAGACAGTGTCCTAGTAATATAGAAAGTATAACCTGATCGGGTTTCAAGCCGGTGAAGCAGAACATGCCGATCTGGTCGGTGATGTGCTGCCAGGAGTGCGAGTTGCCAGCGCCCTCGATGCCCGCGCGCAGCTGCGTGCGCATCGAGATGATGCGGTCTGCCATCAACTTCACGTCCTTCAACCTGGAAAACGACATTTACGACATTAGCAATAATGTAATGACGAACATTTATTTATACTATTCTCTAGCGACCCGCTCGGCTTCCCCTGCGAATAAATTATAAACTTAAAGAAAATCCGTTCAGTAAATTTTGAAAAAAAAAAAATAGAGTATATATATATATATCTCTAATCGGCTGGGCCTATGATAAATAAGCTACGAACTTGGGTTCCAAAGGTACCAGTTGAAAGTTATTAATGTTAAGGATACGGATTATAGGCCTCTTGACCTTGCTAGAAAATAAATTCAATGGTCAATAAATATGGCATATTTCCGGTGAACGACAATATAGAGTATTAATGACGTAAAGCTTTGAAGAGCAAATACCCAAAAGAAGGAGTTGTTTTAAATAAAATGAAAGATTGTTATTATTTAAAGCATGACGTCAGTGGATGTCAACATACATTTTGCGTATGTCATTTTACTGTGAATTAAAAAAGCCATTGCCCTGTTGCACTCGCATCGTAAGAAAGTATTTTTATTTTTGAATATAGATGCTTTTGGAGTCATAGTAATGTTATAGTAGTTTCTATAATAGACAAACTTCTAATTATAAAAATTAAATAAATATTATTTATAGCAAAAATGGGCGCAGAAAAAAAATCCTACATAAATAAATTTATTGTCGTGTTTACATTACTTATCAATTTCTTCTAATACATCGTCTATGACATTACATAAATGTGCATCGTTAGGAAAGACAGACATCTTTAGTAGATAGAAACTGATTCAGTGTGAATCTTGTTTAACGAGTAAGTGTTTAATCATTATTCACAACATGTTCATCCATTCCATTCATTCACGTCTCAAAGTATTCCACCCACATCCCTATGCGCCCAAAAAAAAGTATGCTATAATGTCTAATTCAAAATTTTCAGTTTATATTTTATTCAATTAAAAGTACTATAGTGGTAAATTGTAACTAGTTTTTAGTGTAAATCGTGTTAAAAGTTATCTTGCATATATTTGTAAGTGATTGTATCGCCTAGTAAATAATGTGTGACGAAAATTCATTTTTGTGTTGGGGGATTGCTTTGTTTCAGAAACACTTGAGTAAATAAATATCGTGAACACAGTTCTCAGTTCTCACGCAAACACATCATGACCTTACTTTTTTTGGAAACCAAAGTGATGAATACACCTACTTTTAGGGTGTCTGTCTTTCATGACGGTGTGCGCGCTAAGTAAAAATTATTCTCTCACGAACCAAAAGAAGTGTAACTTTGATTTCGTCTAACCGGCATAAGATAAAGCTTTATGGAACCATATGGTCTATAAAACATATGAATAACTCACCACTGCTTCTTCAGCTCGGGGTTCAGCAGGATCTCTTGCACGAGGCGGGCGCCGTACAGAGGAGGGTTGGAGTACATCGTGCGTACCATAATCTTGACTTGCGACATCACTTTGGCCGCAGACTCCGCGTCACCACACAAGAATGTCAATGCTCCAGCTCGCTCGCCATAAAGGCCTGAAATCGGTTTACTCAATATATTTGGTGATTGCTATTATCGCTCAGTTATGTCGGCTTCACCTACTCTGTAATACAAATAAATATACAATGCAACCTCCTCCTTTTTCGAAGTTAGGTAAAAGTACGAAAGTTTACTCTACTACCAAATTTACTCCTCACTTTTTGAACCCCAATTAACCCGGAATCAAGTAGTGTACGAATATCCAACCTGATCAATTGACCAGGTCAACCACTGTCACACATTTAACATTGGACCCAACCTTAATCTAGAATATTTATTATTGGCCCCTCGACAATTTCTACCAGTTATTGTGTCTAACTACCGAAAGATAACAACATATATACACATACATAATACACATTTAATTGAAGTCTTAAATTCCCAGTATCTTCTTTTAGGAGGAAGAGCAACACATTCATATACCTCTAACTTCTATGTGGTTGTGCTCGTTTATCCCCATAAACGATACGCTGACTTAATAATGTAGCAGGAATGCGATAAAAACAGGCCAACCGTAAAAATGCTTAATTATATTTTGATAACTAATCCTCCTACTATATTCAAGCATAACTTCTATAAGAGACCTAAAATAACAATTTATTGAAAAAGACAATAACTATAGCACTGTAATTTTGAAGAGAAATTGTCTCCTCGTGATGCCGAGCAGATGTGCTGACAATCACAATGGGTACAATTGTATGGCTCACGTGGCATAGCGAATTTCTCAATGTAGCTTGTGATGGGGACCTCTCATCTTTTAATGGTCATAGCGGGGACGAATTAGATTTTTTTCTCGTGTTTACGGCAGTTGGAAACAAACAACATTTACGATAACTTTCATTATCTCTAAAGGTCAAACGTACAAGCGCGTACGTATGAAGGAACCAGGTTTTTTTAATTGATAATGTCTACATACATCTAGACTTTTAAGACATATAAATGGGGACTGAAGTATAAGAGAGCAATACGTGAAATGCCGTGCAATTAACAGGGCTGGATGTGTCAGTGCAGGCAACGACTTACTTTGGAATAGGTATGTACAAGATCAGATAAGTAATTGCCTTGCATGATGCAACTACCCCTTCCCAAGTAATTCGCTGCGTGCATCTAGACATCAGAGATGGGAGTGTTTTAATCTAGTTAGCGTCCATTAAACTTCTCATTATGTAAACCATAATTAACACTAACTGGATGTATTCTATGGAAAGCATAACGGACGCTGATTAGATGTATTCTTCCATCCGTTCCGTAAAGATAATTCTCGCGTAAACAACTCTATAATTTACCCATGTTCTTAGCGAAGCTCTGTGCGAGCATGACTTGGTGACCCTCTTTCACAAACAGGCGCACTGCAAACGCGTCATTGTCCACGTTTCCGGTGGCAAAGCCCTGGTATGCCATGTCGAAGAATGGGAACAGTTTCTTCTCTTTGATCACCTGTCACAAGCATAACCACAATTGTAACATAAGAATATTAAGCAAGTTTTTTATTTGATTACGCAGTCCAAGCGGGCTTAACCAACTGGCTACCGCCCTATATGCACACTTGCTAAAAACCTGCGGTAACTATATATAAATATTGATAATCTTTTTCAGTACATGAAAGATGCTTTGGTTAACTAACCACGGACAGAACTCTGTCCGTAGCGTAGAAAAATTATAATAACATTTGTGGACTTATCACACCACATTAGAGCCTAGTCCTGAAGTAAATACCGTAAGGATTTGTGTAATAGGGACTAGACAACGGAAATATATTTAAGATTTGTATTATAGAAATACATAATATATAAACATCCATGACCTAGGCGCGATTCGAACCTGCGACTTCAGGTGTAACACGCGAACTAAACGCCACGTAACAAACCGAGCCAGCCAGTCTTCTAACTACATGGATACAAGTCTCATTAACGCGATAATCCCAAAGATTTAGGAAGTCCAGCTCCAATCAGCATGATGTTATGTCTACTCTTAGTCATCTTAACCCAGCATAACAATACACAATAGTTTACCTCGGACAGTTGTTGCCAGTCGCTGGGTTTAGGGTCGACTCCGGTAGGGTTGTGGGCACAAGCATGCAGCATAATGATGGATCCTTCTGGAATATTCTAAAAACATAGATTTTGTATAATTTTACATGTATGTGTCAAAAACAATGTAACATAAAACTTAATTAACTGTAAAAACAACGTAATAAACCTACACACATAAATTCTTCACAATATAAGTACTTTCTTAACATGAAAAGTAGTTAAATATGATTTTAATCACTAAACTCAAAATAGCGTAGCGACATAATTCGACATCACCAGAATCGTCATTATCTAGGATGACATGGCTAAATAGTCAAGCCCTGGATACGTCTAATTAGGCTGTCTATTTATTTGCTATGGGTATACCCTTAAGACGCATCACACGCTCCTACAGTTAGCTAAGTAAATTGTTAGCTCCTTGAATGGCAATGAACGATATCGGCATGAATTGTAGAAATAAAGGTTTAGTAAGTTCTCACAAATACTAAAATAAATTTCCTGTCAACTCAACAATGTCTAGTACTATAACAATTCTAAATGAGTATAAATATTTGTCTTAGTGCTTTAGTGTCCGCTCTAAAAAAATATCTGATATTTTTTAGAGCATTGTAGTGCTGAGTCCCAAGGTAAATTGTAGAAGTGGTTTGGGCCTCCTGTCCCTCTATTTGTTAGTCGGGCTGTCTTGATTGAGCCGTTTTAATTTCCCCTTCTGGCCTCGGGTACATAGGACAAAAGCATTCGTCAGCGATGCACATAGAGACACAAAAAATTATCGATACCCTTTGGTATCGATTCCTTTTCGTTCGATGTCGGTCCTATCGTACTCGATACTCTTGAGACTACGATTCAAATAGTTTCGACACTCGACATAGTATCACTCATGAGGACAGTAGCGATACTTTCTATTGAATACCGTGTTCCTCATTGAGAGACAGACGGTCGCCCCGGGCTCTTGATTTCTTGAATGAACAGTATGAATGAATTAAATATTCTTTATTGCGCATATTACAGAAAATATAAATTTTAACAAACTTACTATAAAACTTGATATGCACAAAGGAGGCAAAAAAAAAGTAGCGATGAGTTTGTCTAACTTATCTCAAAAAACAGGTTATGAGTACTTCAATTCTAATTCACTAATTCAAGAATAGTACTCGATATTAAAAGTATCGATACTTCTTTTTCGGTAGTACTTATGAGTACAGTATCGATACTTTCGGTTCGATACCGTGTTTATATCTGTTTCTCGTCGCGTAATGCTAAGCCTAGTTTAATCCAGTTTATGTCTAACAATCGGTCGCATGATCGAAATTTTATCCTTTCAATTCGTCATGAATCAATAATAAACACGATAAGACGACGATAAAGCGTATCAATTTATTGCCATCTTTTATACCTGTTTTAGTACCCCCGCTTCGGCAGGCTTAGAATCCAAAAGAAATTAATTTGTTTCAAGTTGCTACATATACCACTTATAGCGTAACTACTCTTTGGCAAATTCATCCCGTTCTTCTAAACAAAAAATAAAGCTCAAGCTCCTCCTATGCTCAGGGGCCGCTTGACCTGTCTCTGACTCTGTCAAGTGCACCTATAGTTACGTCACACTACTGGTAGATAGGAATGTGAATTTAAAAATTCAGTTAAACAAAAGTAGCTTAGCTTATGAAGCAGATAGGTACATACATACGTATTGAATATTAACCGTAACCTTTATCTAAAAATACTTCATTGTATCAAAGCACTAAATGCGCAACTATCTTGATGTTCCCGTGTGCTTAAAAACATTTAGGTAAATCTGCGTTATATTTTTAGTATGTTGTGTAATACAGGTAGGTGTACATCGCTCTACAACACTTTCAGTTCCTGCTATGAATGTCTAGTGCAAGGTCAACATACGTTACGACAAATCTCTTAACAAATTTGGAGGTTAGCCATGCAGAAGTCATAGGGGACATGCGAGATAAAAACCACGTTTGACGTAATGTTTACACTGGATACTACACACAGCTGATGTTTATGACGCAACGAGCTACCAACTCTCATCAAACAGATCACGTACGGCCGTCGTGTCGTTTCTTATCGGCTTTATCGCACTAGACTGAATTCTAGAGAGCTTGCTCTATAGAATGCAAGTAGCATATTCCAACATCAAAATACTTGCATTAGTAGCTTCACTTTCGTTTACCTAACCATTTGAATAATCAAAGTTTAAATACATTAATGAGAAATTTATTTAATAAAAAAAATATATTCGTAAGACTAAACATAATATGTATTAAGCGATTTATAGATGGGATGTGCTACTGAAGCGAAACTAACGTAACAGGTACAGTACCAACACCTACGTAACGCTTAGTTAATTTGAAGGCGTCTACGCGTATCGCCTAGTCTTGCGTAATACTTATTCTGTAAAGCTCTATAATGCAATAGCTAGTCTACACCGTCAGTGTAGGAGCTTATAAAAAGATATCTTCATTTTGAAAAACTTCAGTCATCGCGAGAGGTCAAATTTTCAAAGTCACGGTTATTTTGGTCCTTATTAAATTTAGCGTTTTTGTGACGTAAGTACACACGTACGCACCAAAGATATATAACATTGGTACTGTAGATAAGTGACATGGTACAGAAGGAAGTAAATATCTGAAGACCGTAGATAGAATAGTAAATTATGGTCCACAAGGTGGACAGCGCTACACTTTCGTCCACGTGTTACCAACACAGCGGGAACGATGTACTTTCCTTCTATGTTGCAAGTAACATTTTTTTTCTTATACTTTTGTTCCCTATTTTTTTCCCCTCAACCTCAAATTTCGGCGAAGATAGGATTAAAAATAATTTATCTAGTGATAATGATACTCACGCGGATATCGTCAAGCGCTCCCTGCAAGTCAAATCCATTGGTTTTGGGGTCAAAGTAACGGTATTTCTTGTGTGGTAAGCTGAGCATGTTGCAGATTTGCGGATGGTTCCCCCACGTGGGTGTGGGCAGCCAGATCTCTTTCGCCTTGCCATAATGCTTCGTGATGAACTCGAGACCGAGACGTAAGGCGCCGGTGCCAGAAAGTGTCTACCAAAAATATACAGGGTATATCATTGGGTGCATATATTAGTTACAATTTTAATGAAAAAAGTTACACCTTTCTCTTGGATTGTGACAGGATGTGCGCTTCCTTTGCATCCTCCTCGTGGGAGAGAATTTGCTTCTCGCTGAATGACCCGGAATCCGTTGCTGACTCTATCGCACAGCATTAACGAGAGGAACGTTTTAGTTTAGTTTTACATTTCTGACATACATACATACTATTATTTTGATTTCAAAATTAAACAATGTTTTTAAAGACGTGAAGTCACTACTTCTCTTCTATCTTCTTAATCTCTTTAATAAGATTTTAGAAAGCGGCACATCCCTGTTTCCCGATCCCTCAAAAGGAAAAACGGAAACTTTATAGTATCATAACTTTGTTATCGGTCTGCCTGTACGTCTGTCAGAACTTGTTTCAGGGAGGCGTTTAACAATCAAGGTGATAGTTATGTTAAACATTGGAGCTCTACAGTCCCTTCGAGCACAGAAAAATCATACTCCAAACGATCCTTTTCTATATTCTATTAATCCACAAAAGCGGGAAACAACCTGTCCCGACATTTAATTTTGGGATAAAAATAGGGAGACTCCCACCAAAATCGGGATGTCTGGCAACGCTGATATAAGCATGCAATCGTAGCTTTTCGGGGAGCCGTCAGTAAGCATGCGTTGCCTTTCATCACCTCACCTACTGCAAGTGAGCCACCGGATACATCGTTGCTGTTAGGGGGTTTTACGTCAAGGGGGTTTTACGTGAACAAGAGTTACCAGTTCATGCTGCCTGATACGGCTACCTTCTACAAATCAAGATAATCTTTTTTATTTTGAGTTAAACTGGTTAATTCATTCAGCATATGTAATCAAAATTTATTTTATTGCGGCAGTTGCTTTGCGGATTTCGTGACATAAATGTTTTGCCAATGCAATAGCGGCTCCATTGCTCTTATATAAAGTCTTTATCTGTGCGCCGCTTGAGAGTATTTTTAGATACTCTCACATTGTAGCATGTATTTTAGGAATTTAAAGATCACCATCATCATGCAAGCAGCACGCATCGCCGAGAAGGCGATAAATCGTTAAAATTAAATTTTGTACTTTTTATAAATGTATATTTAATCAACTAAATGCCCAACAAATATTATGTTTAAATTGTTTAATGCCTTTTGCATCTTTATATTTTTACACAACTCTAGACGTAAGTAGTATTCAAGGCTTAGTAAAAAATTTCTAAAGCATTTACTTCACACCAGTGCTATATGAATTGTTGAAGAGAGATTTATGAATTATGCAACAAATTATGTTTATTGATTCAATTAATACTCACTTGTACAGTGCAATTTGTTTTATCTTTAATAACTTGACTGTCTTCTCCAAAAGCGAGTTTCGCTACGGCATCTGTATATGACGCTTCTCCGCTTATTGGGGCATATTCATGGTTAAGTCCTTTCTTGTGAAGAAGTTCTTCAGCCTGTTAACAATGTTAAAAATTTTGTTGTTATATAACATAATATGGAAGTCGATCTCCATGCAGCGGTAGACCTAGCATATTAAACCGTTAACAGGTCTAGTCTATAATTCTGATTAAAATAGATAGCGGAAAGTTATAGATTCGTTAATAGTCGTTGTAAGTCATTACAATCTGCCCAACATATCTTGAACATAAATTAGCAAAGAATTATTATATAACATGGCACTATATTGTTCTGATATATGTTGCACTAGAAATTGATTATGGTTTCAACATATTATATACAAATCTGTTATCAACAGTAAGTATCCCATACCTTTTTTACAGAAGGCAACACAAATGGTTTGCCTTCATCATCTCTATAAGCTCCAACTCCAAGGTTTACTTTATTCGGATGCACATCCTTTTTGTAAGCTTCGGTTATGCCCAGAATGACATCCGGAGGGCCCATCTGAACATTACTCCACCAAGTGCTAAATTGAAATTGTTTGAATTTTAGAGAGAATATTCTTAACATGTTATTAAAAAATATTGAGGAGACTCTTATGTATATGTATATATAGACCACAAATAATAATTATGGTGAAAATCTGAATAGGATTATTAAGAGACCTAATCAATGTTTTTCGTACAAAAATTAAGATTTTTTTTTTGTATTAAAGTACATTCTTAAAAGAATTAAGAAAAATGTTTCATATTTAATTTAACATGCTTGTTCTTTCAAATGTAAGCATTACAACATAAAATGCATAATGCTAATAATAAACTCCTTCATAATCACTTGCTTTATAATTATATTATATATCATGTGGCTATCAATCACCAAGTAAACAAAATAAACTTCATATTTTAATAAATCAGTATACAGTACAGTAATGAATACTTCTAATGCAGATTGAGGTTCACTTATGATTATTTTGTGTAAAATGGTACATTCTGTACATTTCACTGAGTGACTACAGGCAATGTTAAACATAATCACAAAATTATTTTATAATATTAAATATGGTACTTTTTATGGAATATACATTTTTACAGCCAGATAGGTGACCTTGACAAGGTCAAGGACACTAAAGAAGCTTTTTACTGTTTTGTATCCTGTATAATGTCTTGAACTCCTTCATATATTTTGTTGTACAATTTACATCAGTAAACAGTATATTATACCCATCTGCTATGGTAAATATTAAATCCAGTATTTATTGGCAATATACGATAGTAACGACAGAGAATATTATTAATATGCCTTTAATTAGAACTCAACATTGCAAACTTTTTGCACAATTTTTTTTACTAAATTATAAATATTTGGTAATTAACACATAATTAAAAAAATGTTATCATCACATATATTTATAAACACACAAATTAAATAATTTGTTATTATCATTGTAATTCTTAAATTGTTACGCTTATATAATCAAAACGCCGGTAAACTACCTATTTGATCTCACAGCTGCATTGCAGATTATTGTGTCAAAACTGTTGTTTTTAAACACTTGCGAGGTTAACTTCTTTAGTGCTTGAGCCATTGCAATTATGATGTGGAGCCGCGTTTGATTTAACAATCCAATTGAACCACAGATTCGACGTGAATCACGATAAACTATGTAAGTTTGAAATAACAATTATCAATAGGCACCCACTTTGACTTTGACACTAGCAAGTGAATTTGTTGAAAATTAGCTCACTAGAGGTGTGAAAACATCGATATATCGATACTGGATATCCAATGTTCAAAATCGTGTGTCTAAAACTATATTAAAAAAATAGGGTCGCAATATTAGATGTTGGCATTCTATAAGACTAGTGTACTCTAGCGTATAAGACTAGTATACCTTTTTTGTGTCGCGTTACGTTATTATATGTGTTTAAGCTTAATACGTGGAGTTAGTAAGTATAAGTAAAACAATAGTATATGTATTGTTTTATTTAAACTAATATTTTATGTTTCCTAAGAAGAACTAAAATGTTTATCAGCAAATATTTTTGTTATTGTCTACTTTATTACGTACGTACTGGTCATTTAAGTACACTATGAGTGACCACGATACTTAAATAATGTCATGCATGCATGACTAATTTATACATTGTTCATCAATAATAGCGATGTTAAAAACTTCAAAAAATACAAAAAGAAATAATATTGCGTACAATCTATTAATAGGTAGGAATTTGAAAAACGGATGTTTTTTTTAGTTTTCCCGATATATTAAAATAATATCGATATTATTCTCTTCAAGTGAGGAATCATAGGTAATAAAGATAACGAAAGGAAACAATTCTAAAAAGCGTCCAACTCGTAAGAGGCAACAAATGCGGCTCACTCTGTCTTTTTATTGCGCCCTGAATGCTCCGAAAAACGAACGAAAAAAGAAGACAGAGAGTGAACCACACTTGCCGTTCCTGTTGCGGTCTTGACTTGGACGGCTTCCGTTCTCTTTCAATATTATCTCCATGACTTACCGACGCCAACGACGTTTTCTTGCTGTTGTATACTTGAATGAAGACTATATTATGAATGGAACAGACAATGTTGGCTCTTTTGACAAATACTTTGCTATTTTTACACTTTCGTCCAAAAAAGCAAAAAAAAAAAGTTCGATGTCAAATAGATTGTCATCTGTTATTATGACGTTATCATTTCGTATCGTAGTTTTAGCTACCATTTATTTATTTGCTAATAAAATTTGTTGAAGACAATTATGGCCGCTGAAATAAAACCTGCACCTAGGACACCCAATGACAGATTTTCTACAACGAAGAAGCCGGCCTTGCTTAGCAAATTAGAAGGATGTACCGACGATGTAAACGCCGCTGTCGTAATTCCTGGAGAGGACGGAGTCATAAGTGTTTGTGATGATAAGTATGTTTAAATAATTTTTTTGTGTTTTACCCGTAAATATAATCTTAATTCCTTTGTTATAATATGATAAATTTCTAATTGCAATCCCAAATTACATCTTCGTAATAGTGTCTCATTGTATTCTATCCGTAGAAATTGATGGCATTGTATATTTAATATCACTTTACAGAACAGTAAGAGTGTGGCTTAAACGTGATTCGGGACAGTATTGGCCTAGCATTTGCCAATACATGCCATCTGGCTGCACTTCAATGTTTTATACCCCTGAAACACGACAATTGTTTATTGGTCAAGAGAATGGAACAATATCAGAATTCACACTTGCTGCTGATTGTAATAGAATAAATCCTGTAAGTAGATAAATAAGCTCATTTATAATACACTCACCGGCATGGAAACTTGGCCAAGTACAAAACATATGACAACTTCTTTATTTTTTACTTAGCTCCACAAATTTTGTGTGATCAGAGTCTATCCAGTTCACGTTTTTCTCACAATCAAAAGTGCATTTTGTTCTGTGTTTTTAAGTTTAGTTAAATTGTGTCATTTATTTGACAAAGTCAAAGTTTTTAATTGTGCTCTGAAAAGTTTAAGTTTTGATTTGACAAAGTCTTTACTTGTTATTGTAGTTAATAAACAACTGAAGGCCCTATAAGATCCATAAAAATGCCCTTGTGACCAAGTCAGATAGCACAAGCAGTGGCATTAGTCGAACAAGGTTTGACTGATTGTGAAGTGGCTATTGTCCTAAATGTGCCGCATCCTACGATGTAATATGCACTAAAACAGTATCTAGAGACTAGCAGCTACACCCGAAGACCAGGTAGGGGCGGTGTACAATGCACATCTGCTTGTGACAGCCGCCTTATTGTGTTAGAGATTTTAAGAAATCACTTCCTGACCTCAGTCGAGATCCGTCAGTGGCTTCATATCTCCAGAGGTGTAAATGTTAGTAAGCATACGGTGAGGAGACGTATGGAGGTACAGCCTGGTGCGACTTATTGCAAATCGATATCAAGATCGTCATCCAAAGCATGCCAGACCGAATGCAGGCAGTCATAAGGGCAAGAGGAGGCAACACACGCTATTAAAAGTGACAGAAAGCGACAAAAAGTCAGACACTTTCAAATTCGTAGTGATTTAAGTCTAAAATTTTGTATAAATGTGTTCTTTTACATAAATTTCATCATCAACTCAAAACACTTTTGATTGTGAAAAAAAGTGATCAGAACGTGAACTGGATAGACTCCAATCAGATGTAGCTAAAATTTGTGGAGCTAAGTAAAAAATAAAGGAAGTTGTCATATGTTTTGTCCTTGGCCAAGTTTCCATGCCGGTGAGTGTATTATTTAAGATTGAATAGTAAATATTGTAGATAAAAAACCATCACCATCAATTCTGTTCTAGTTCACCTTAATTATTTTTTATTTTCTCTTTTTTCTGGTCATTACCAGAGAAAATAAGAATTATAGAAAAATATAACAATAAAACAACAATTTACAGGTTTATAAATTTAGCTATTAACAATTCCATACATATTAATTATTTATAATTTATTTCTAGACAAGAGAATACTTAGCCCATACAGCTCGGATAACAGCTGTAATATTTTCACTAAGCTGCGAATGGGTGCTCTCTGTTAGTAGAGACAAACTCTTTTCCTATCATTGTAGTGAAACTGGTCGTAGAATTGGAGGTTACTCTTTTGAAGCTTGGTGTACAGCACTGCAGTATCCTTTTATAAAAAAAAAAATGTAACTATAATTTATGGTTTCTTGATGAATAGATTTTTAGTGTCTGTATAGTTATTTTTATGAATGGTATCCAACAGTATACATCTTTATAAGGCTTCACTTATATATTTTATTATATGAAGCCTAATAAAGTCAAGATATAGTATTTTCACGTTAAGATAACCTACTACACAAGTGTACCTTATGTACACTTACTTTAGTTGCATATCTGACTTTACGTGTAGTGAAAATGCACTATTTTAACATTAGAAATAACTATCACTTCACACTAGAACTATACATGTGAAAAGAGACCTTCCTGGTTGCTACATTTATAAGTTTTGGCAACATTGTTTACAAGCTTTAACAAATTGTTCCAATTGTTATAAAATTGGGTTAATATTTTCTGAACAATATATTTAACAGATTTGATTCACAGTCAAAATATGCTTTTGTTGGAGATTACAGTGGACAGATAACAATGTTAAAGTTAGATAATAATGGAGCAGTGCTAGTAACAACATTAAAGGGACACACTGGGTAAGAATAAAAATGTTATATTGATTAGTGTTGAAGATGAAAATACTTTATCAACAGCCTTATCATGAAGGTTGTAGAATGAATGAACTAGAGATTCATTTTTACTAGTGTGGATAGTTAATTATTATAATAATAAACAATAATAATAAGCAACTTTATTTCCATTTTAATAAACAACTTTATTTCCATTTTAACATTGGGTGGTAACATTACAAATGTGGTTGAGTCCTCCGAGTAGGTTTGATCAACTTGTGTCAGGAGGCCTCGCTCTTCCGACAGACAACAATACTAACGATAAGTTGGATATACAAATTAAAAAAATACATACATGTATGTGTGTGTAGGTGGGCGTGTGAGTGTGTGTATGAGTGGTTTGTTTGTGTGTGTGTGTGTGTATGTGCATATATGTGATTGTATGGATTGTATGCATATGTGCCAAATTATGTGTTTACAGACTGCTTAAGTATAACAACAATTATTACTTATAGCTAATCATTAAGTTTTCAGTCTCACATTAATTAAGCATAACAAAACACACTGTACATCAAGAAACTAAAAAAAATAAAGAAATATTGCAATAAACCTTTTTTTTTCTCTAATATTGTTAGTTAGTAGTTGGGTGTGTTCAGTTACTAAATAGAGTATTTTTTATGCAACCAGTGTTGTTGAAAGTCAGTATATTATTATATGAACTGACCTGACCAGTGCCTGACATAGGTGTCCTTCAATTCCATTACATTTAGTCAAAAGTATTAATATTTAATTGTTATTGATATTTGACACACAAATGATTTCACCTAAATAACAAACATACATAACAAGATAACTCATTCCATTGATATTATAAATCGCCTATGAGGTGAGTCATAATTTAGAATTATATTTTAAATTCAAAATAAATAACTTATTTCCTTTTTCTCTTTTATCAATTGAGAGAAGGAGAGAACAACTTCATT
Organism: Eumaeus atala; assembly: GCA_017140195.1. Classification (NCBI taxonomy): domain Eukaryota; kingdom Metazoa; phylum Arthropoda; class Insecta; order Lepidoptera; family Lycaenidae; genus Eumaeus; species Eumaeus atala. Next base: position 548,477 of record JAFELO010000155.1, read on the forward strand.
GATGCTTGGACTTAACCAATTCCATATATAAACTATTTGCATTTAAAGGCAGTCGAACTGTTTATGAGCAGCAGTGCTAAATGGACCTACACTTTTTTTTGTTGATGAAGGGGAATCCATTTACGGATTTAATGTAGAGGCCCGAGTGTTACTATAGAGATATTTTTTGTTTCAGATCTGTCCGTGTACTAAGTTGGGCAGCATTACCTCAGTTACTGTTTAGTGGTTCTTTTGATCAGACTATCATTGTGTGGGACATCGGAGGCCAGAAGGGGACAGCGTACGAGCTTCAAGGTCACAGGTAACAGATAAACATTGACTTTAATTAGCACACATTTGATAATATTATGTGGTGAATTCGATTTGAACTGCTAGCTAGACTGTAATTAATAAAATTATTTACAAGCTTCATAACTCAAATTGTATATCCCTACCTGTATTCTATTTCCTTATGATATCGAGACAGCAATGAACTTTCTAACTTGGTTCTATTAAGTTTTTCACATTTGAGCTAACAGAAAATAGTTTATTGGATTTTGTGCCAGATTATTTTTAGTCATGTACTGACATGTATTGCGAAACTGCTTCGTAGTCTAGTGCTACGCATATTCAGCCACAGACGTGACGTCCCGGGTAATTTTTGTATTGTCCGAACCGGGAATCGTCCTGGTTCGGACAATACAAAAATTGCTATGTATTAAGGGATTTTACAAATTTTAACAACTGTCCGGTGTTAGTAATTCGGCGGTTTTATACCCCCGGAGAGCACGTTAAGCCTGAGAGAAATCGGTTATCCGTCTATTTGGAATAGGGAGTGCACATGTCTCTGCGCAAATACCTGTGCACTATAACATGTCCTGCGCAGGTGGCTCTTCTCTACAGAGATGGCCGCTATGGCCGAAATTCGGCTAGGATGACAGTTTTACGCCAAATGACTAATATTTCATAGATTATACCTTTTTATGCCAGACTTATTTTAGTTACACTACATGTAATACATTAGTCATAAGTCAGTTTTACGCAAGGTGATTCATCTTCTTTTGATTAGACGTTTTTATGCCAGACTTATTTTAGTTACACTACATGTAATACATTAGTCATAAGTCAGTTTTACGCAAGGTGATTCATCTTCTTTTGATTAGACGTTTTTATGCCAGATTATATTTAGTTACAGTACATGTATTAGACTACTTATCTAGAAAAAGCTTGGAGATATCCACGTGACACTGGTCAGGGATAAAAAATATAAGTACGTTAAGTAGCCGAACGAGCAGCCGGAGCAATTTGGTGACTATCGACGCCCATAGACATCTATATTACTGTTGTAAAGATGTATCGAAGGAAGGAAGGGAAGTAGTCTCCCGTCTAGCGCCACCAAAAAACACTTTGCGGCGGTATTATGTGAGCGAGATGTACCTCACCAGTCGTGCTACCCTATTCGACTGCGACGCAGCATGGGCAATGCATCTTAAAACTTTTTTCGTATCACAATTTCATATCAAAAATATTGGGTTCTATATATTGGGCCAGTTCAGTTTTCTCGGAGATTTGGTACTTGTTATTTTTGTAAAATCCCTTTTCCCAGTCTTCCGCACTGAAGGGACTAAGCGACTTCAGGATCCTACACTATAGTAAATATAAAACAAAACGAATTCTCTTTCAAGTACTCAGTGCCGGATTTATGGTATCTACACACAATGGACCCCATGTCCGTAATTACCCGCTCTCGGTACATAAAAAAAAATGTTAGCAACGTCCTTTATATATTGGAGCAGCCTCATTATGTTGGCGGCCCTAGGCATTAACAACTATTTTAACACGACGAAATATATTGCGAGTAGAAGCCAATGTATTCTAAAATGTACGCATGATTTGCAGTAACAAAGTGACCGGGCTGTGGTATGTGGGGGGCTGTCAGCGGCTGGTGTCCGCGGGCGAGGACGGCGCGCTGGGCGTGTGGGAGATGGGCGTGCAGCGCCGGGAGACGCCGACGTGGCGCGAGGCGGACCTGTGTCAGCTCTGTCGCGCCCCGTTCATATGGAACGTGCGCGCTATGATGGAGAAGAAACAACTCGGTGAGGATTTTGTGTATATATCGCAGTCGGATTGTCTAAATCGCCGTATTTCATTACGCTATTGCCACTTTAAAAACAGGGATGTTTTACTTTGTGGCGGGTCAACGATTAGCCGGATTGAATACGCCTGAGTGAAATTTCGCCAGAAGGGTTTCGCCGTTACATGATAATGAGTAAGGCTAACCTTATTGAAATAAAGTGAATCATCAACCGCCTTTCTGACACGTTTTAGTTCTTAATTTTAACATTCGCGGCGTTGCTTGGCATGAGAACAACAATGGCGTCGATTGTAGAATATAGAGAAATAAAAAATCTGCACAGATGGTTTTGAGTGTAGCTCTAAGCCTTCGTGGTTAGTTTATTTTTTTATTAGGATTCATAACGCTAGGCCTAATTTCATACTTGTATGGATCACTATCATTGCCTAAAATCAAGAGGCTCAGGCTAAACGTCAGCCGCCATATTGAAGAACGTCTCGCAATGATAAGCCGTTAGCCCGCTCGAAAATAAACGGCCATGGTTTTGAAAGTGGCTAGCCGTAATGTTATACTGCGATTTGTATAACACGACTACGATATATAAAATGTCTTTATATATAAAAATCTCTTGTCGCGGCTTTTGTCAGCGATACACACCGAAACTCAATAGTTGAAGCTAGTTAACGTACTACAGTTATTAAAATAATTCTCAATTAAATAGTTACCTTTATTTATATTACGTTCTTGTCTTATTTATATTTGGTGATACTTTGTTTAAAGTAATTTAAACCCCAAGAGAAGTGGGTGTGGATGAGAGTGGCCTCGCGTGTTAATGTTGGCACTATATCAAATTTATTCTTTTTTTAAATTAAATAATAGAAATATTTTGACACATATTTTTCATTAAAATTTGTCTATTCTCAGCCATTCCTATAGGGGATGTATTTAAAAAAATTGCACCTTAGTGACACTTTGTAAAGTACTGCCTAAATTAAATTTCCACTGTTGGCAGTGTTGATGAGTCAGTTAACCTTCATATACGTTACGTAGATAAACACCGAACACTGACCGAATTACCGATAAATATGGAAAGTACTTTACTTAGTAAGGTTGAAGAGAGATAGAATTTTACCTGACTGCGGTAGAAGAGTGGTAATTACATTGAGCCATCTAAACAATAAATACTAGGGGGGGGTGAAGATTATATTATAAAATTTTATAATATTACGCGGGTGAAAACACGGGGCGCTGCTAGTCTAAAATATATATAGAATAGTAAATACTATTCAAATCGTAATACTATATATACCTAACACTCCTTAAAGTATTTAGATGAAATTAGAAATATGTAACAATTTGGAAGTACATAAAAATGTTTTTATCTCGAAAAGAAATACAGATTCATATATGACTGACTAGCTTTGTAATTGTCAGGGTAATATCGCCAATTCTGTTACGGTTCGTTTGTCTAACTTAAACTTGTGGACCATTAAGTACGTTTCACGTCGAAAATATCGTGGGTAATTAATCTTGCCCTAATAAATGGAAGACTGTTTTGTGACTTCCACGGTAATCTTGGGACTCACAACACCGTGTTGGCTTTATAGAAATATTTACTTTAATACGAGAGTGGATTGAAAAGTACTCATAGCCTAACACATATTCATTCAATTCGCATGCGGTGCTTTCCTTAAATAGTGGTTGCACTTAGTTCAATCTATAAAGCTAGTAAGTATCTTTAAGTACCAGTGTAACATACATTGGAAAGTCTAAATAAATAAAAAAAATAGATAAAAATCATGTGTACCCACTTTAGTTAGTTCAGTTCAGACTAATTAATTGTGTAAAGTTCGAAACTTGTGCGATAATTAGTTGTGATTCTATATTTTTTTTTAACAAAGCAGTCAGACATATTTTTGCAAATGGAGCAAATCTAGCAGCGTGCCGTCATTAAATACCTTCATTAGAAGGGGCTATCACCGAAAACCATCCACGATGTCAGTACTTTAGGATTTTCTGTTCTATCTTATTCATCCGCCAAAAATGGATAGCGGGATTCAAGCGTGGCGGAGAGAGTGAGAAAGATGAACCCCGCTCTGGAAGGCCTTCGACGTTCACTACCGACGAACATATTGAAAAAGTATTTGATTTAATTATGGGAGACCACAGTTTAAAAATTAGAGAGATAACCGAGACTATAGACATCCCTTATGATCGAACTCAAAACATCATAGTCAAAGAATTGGGTTTCCACAAGGTGTCAGCGAGGTGGGTTCCGCGACTGCTTCCTGTTGAACAAAAAAGGACGCGATTGACTGTTTGGACTTATTTGAAGCGGATGCAAATGATTTTTTGAATCTGTTTCTTACAATAGACGAAACATGGGTTCACTACTGTACGCCAGAAACAAAAGAACAATCCAAACGGACAGGAGTAGACCTGTTTCACCACCCCCTAAAAAGGATTAGGCGATGTTGTCGGCAAATAAGGTAATGGTTTCAGTATTCTGGGACTCAAACGGTGTGATTATGATTGATTATCCAGAAAGGGGTCAGACTATAAACCGATTACTACTATGTCTTACTACGTCGTTTACGAGAGGAAGTAAAAGGAAAGCTTCTAGGAATGCTCAGAAGAAAAGTACTGTTTCATCAAGACACCCGTATTTACACGTCTGTGCAATCAATGGCAGAAATCGACTGTTGTGGCTTTGAGCTATTACCGCGTCCGCGTTATTCACCTGATCTGGCACCGTCATACTTTCTATTCCCTAACCTAAAAGACCTCGGGAGATCAAAAATTTTCGACAAACGACGAGGTCAAAACAGCGTAGATGCATAGTTTGACTCTAAGGAAGAATCATTTCTTTATATTTTCTATGACCCCGTTGGGCAAGTCATCGGCATTGCTAATCAAAATTAGTGTGCCCGCCAAGCGGGTATTCTGGCATTACTCAAATCAAAGTACTAGTTAGTTGGTTAGTTGAGTTAGTTTGTGTAAGGAGGATATTTGTTAGACGCTCTGATTATAAGTGCAATTAAACACAGTTTTAGGTGCTTTTGTGTGTAATAATGAATAAAAATCCATCAAAAGGTAAGATACGATAGTATGTAATTTATGTGGTGGTAATCGACATTTGGTATTTTATGGAACATCTTATTTTACGTTTTGTGTTTATAGATCATCACGAAGGAAAGGATAAGAATCTCGAATATAGCTGTAACCAGGCATTTTTTATCAATATAGATGGACAATTTAATGGATGTAGTCAAATTCAAATTGTTTTTTATTAACAGATCATAAATATCTTATTACAATTTATATTCTTACAGCCTACCTACCTATAATGGCGTACAATAGTTTTTTTATAATTAATTCTTAAATAAAATTTAGACAATAAAAATCATTATTCGTGTATTTCATTAAATAATTATGTATATACTTTAATAAATAATAATTGTTTTCTTTTAAATATTCATCAAACCCTTAGTAACGTTTTCTTATTAAAAGATGAAATAAATTATAGATTCATTTATATTGTTCAGTCGATATTGTTCAACATATCAAGAAAAAGGAAATTGGATGCCTTTCAAAGTCTTGAAAAACATCTTCTCCGAGTATTTTTGTGACAAAATATTAAATTTTAGAACCGATAAAAACGAAGAACTGCCTATATTCCGCAATTTTGACTTTGTCGGCGAAAACATATTTTGGTCACATTATAGCTGGAACGCTCGTAATTGATCGTATTGAGATAAAACGCTCGGTCCAAATTGAATGTATGTTACAAAAATATTACGGGAAATACACAAATATGTAGTAAGATTATTATTTCTGATAAATGTTGTCGTAATCAGACGATAATATATCGATTGATGTATGTACATTAACGTGTATAACACACAGAGCTGTCCAAATAAACGGGACACCTGTTTTAATGTAGGATTGGAAAAATTACTACAGGAACTGCATGTTAGACCGATTAAAGCATACAGAATATTGTGCAGATTTTTTTAAGATTTTGCGTCATATGAAGTTTTAATAACTGTAATTCATTTTACGCGTAGGATTAGAGCGAAACTACAGAAACGAATGTAAAAATATTTGTAGTTCAAAACTGTTGACAACCACTTATTTGTTACAATGTGTGCACCCTCTTATCGAGGTGGTGGCATTGTATTAGAATATTTTTTTACATATTATTTAAACTTCTAATTTTTGTCGTCACTATTAATTTCAATAGGTTTTAAACGATGGCTTTAAACGATGAAAACTAAATAGGAAGTACTGTAAACAAATGTAAGTCCCGCCAAGCGCGCCACCGGCATTTAATGTACAGCCTGGAGAACCCGCACGGCGGGTTACTGGCACTGAATGCGATATGAATGGGAGATGGCAAAAGTGCATCGAACTTCATGGTGATTATGTATAAAAATAAAAATATAACTGTTTTAGTATGTGTTTATTTTCTTGGCTAGGTAGAATTCTTTTCAATCCACCATCGTAATGTAGTAAAATAGAAGAGAATATGCTACGGCCTACATCCAAAAAGCATGACGCATCGCGACGATTCCACTCAGTGTGCGTGGTGTCTGACACGCCGTCATCTATACTTTGGGGAGACGACGAGTATAATGTGAAAGAAAATCTGTGTCGTGCAGGTCTGCGGCAGCACCACTGCCGGTGGTGCGGCGCGGCGGTGTGCGGCGCGTGTTCACCACACCGCCTGCCGCTGCCCATCATGGGCTTCGAGTTCCCGCAGCGCGTCTGCACCGCCTGCTACGATACGCTGCGCCATGAGCCGTGAGTCACACTACACTACATCATACTGTTTAGGTCGGCGGCAGTATCACCCGCGCTGGTGCGGCGCGGCAACACAATACACATCAGAACAGTACTCATTACGTTAAAGTGCGAAACTTGACAGATACATCTTTACGAACGTATTTGACTATACTTATAAAATAACATATCCTGACTGACTGAAACATAACCGCCGAGCATTAACTATAACTGTTAGACGGCTATGAACTTTGGAAAGTTCGTTATGTTGCGTAAACAACACAAGTAAGGCATTTGGAATTTCTATTTTTTTTGTGCCTGCTCTATACTGACTGAAATGTCCAGTGCAGCTTTATCAGCTACTATAGGACATGTCGGGCGGTCTAGGTAAGATTGTGGTCGATAGGGGGACAGACGGGGGGGGGTCCGCAGATGGGAAGGATATATCACGAAAGTTATTTAAGATTATCTAAAGTGACTATTATTATCTTGGCCAAGGGAAACGGGTCCCCTCGCCTCCCTCTCTGACGAGGGGGGCAGCTCACGCGCGGCAGCTAAAGTTAGCCTTGCATTGTCGCGGGGGCTGGAAGAGCTCGTTGAGCTATCGTGACGGGAGAACCGACTAACCGGTATGGCGAATCGAATAAGGTACTGGAATTATCGTCGTTCCGACTATATGAGTCGAATATAAGAGCGGGTGGTAGGCTCTTTAGTACCTTATTCGTTATACTGTCTGGTCCCGGGGCCTTTCGGCATACAAGCTTATATTATCATCAGTGGTCGTCGGTCGTATAGGGTCGCCCTCTGCAGGTAAAGAAAGACGGTGCTCTACGTTCCTATGGACCACCTCCACGTGGGACTGTTTTGGTAGTACTCCGATTGCACTGAGTCTCCAAGGCATCGACCAATAATTCGGCTTTTTTTGTCATCTTCTATTGCAGGGAGACCGGAGATCTATCCGGGTAACAGGGGGCACAGTTTGCCACTTCTCTGTTTTAAATTCAGCGCAAGTGCTAGGGAGAAATATGCCTAAGTAACTGCTCTCATCTTTTTTGCCAGTAATCGTTTGCTTGGGACTTCCCCTCTGATTCGAGGTGTCGTAAGATCACGCGGTAGTCTTCCGTGGGTGGGGTATTATTTACAATAACACTATTGTAAGTACGTTGGCTCGTTTATATCGACCGGGACTCTTTAGATAATATTTTAATTGTAAAGTCTATACGATTGGGGATATCATCGAGGTGGGTCCACTGCAAGTTTTCAAGATTAACCTTAAGAGATTGTGCTCGATTATTTTTGTAGTGATATCGATGTTTTCCTGCGGACCAAAGACAAAACGAACCGGCCTGTTGTCTTGCGTCTAGTTCGTATAATGTCACCGCCAAGCTCACATTTAGATGTACACTTTTTACGAGGACGAGATCTAGGAAACTATTGCGTTGAAACGTCCGGGTTGCGACTAGGGCGCACGACGGTTCGGCTCAGAGAGAGGCGATAAGGGGCACATGCAACCGATATCGAGGAACCTAGCGAGAGTATTGCCGTTGGCGTTTTTAGTGAAATCACCCCAGTTAGTTTGGTGGCTGTTTAAGTCGCCGGCAATGATGAGCTATGGAGATCTATTAGCATTTTTTGTCGCTATGAAGAAGTGTTTTGCTACACGGTTGGTAGGCTGAATCTATAGTGTAGATTGTATACTACTATAGTATAGATTGATAAGTTGTCAAGCTGAGCTTTAAGACGGATATCTCTGCACTCTGTCTAAGTGGCGGGGAAAAGGGACACAGTTAAGCGTACTCTTGGACTAGATGGCCGTACCGCCTTTTAGGGGAATTTCTGACACCAAGGGAGTTAAATAGGGCTTGAAAGTTGGTATGGGAGTCCGTCATCTTTATGTATATATATTAGTATGTAATAAACATGATTTTTTATTTTTGGGATATTAACTGAAAGTGAGTAGTTCTATTAGTTAGTAGTAATATTTAAGCATTTCAGCATGTTCTACACCTAAAGAGTTAAGTAAGGGTTGATATTTCGTGTATAGTTCTCAAAAGCCATCCTTTTTCAATTCTACAACAATAACAGTAACGTGTCTGCATATTGTCTTTTCACTTCTGGAAATAGGATGCAGGTATTTTGGCGTCGCGTCGGTCGTTCACAAATAAGTGACATACACATTTACACAACACGTGTGTATGACATGTGCTTGCCACCTCTGCAATTAAATAAAAATAATATGAAATGCATATATGAACATAATAATTGTTGACGTGAGAACGATCTTGGACTTTCACGGGAACATTCCTATTAAACGAACACGAGTTAATGCACCTACTGCTAATTAGCCTTGTATTTTACTACAAGCAGTCGGAATCTTTTAGCACAAGATTATTCGCACACACATATCAATAAGTAGGCAAGCGATACCTACATTGCGCGTGTCATGCTAATATTGATTCTAATAGTTATTAAGTAAACTCTTCGTCATTATCAGCAGCTTGTGATCCATTGTTGCATGGAACTTCCATCCCGTTTAGAACGTAGGTGTTCACTGTTAGGGGTTTATGTGAAACTCGACCCCTAAGGGTGTATTTTTGGGGTTGATAGTTTGTATGAAACTTTGTTACTACATGCTTACCATCAGTGATGTTTTCTCCAAATTATACGCGGGTCTAACCGCGGGGCACAACTTTAGTTAGCAGTCATAATAAATTACTAACTTTGCCTTAAAATTTTGCTTTACTTTATTTTTCTGCACGTCTAGGGCTGGAGCTCTAACTAAGCATAACCTTTTATTTATGTGTAGCTGTCGTCTCATAATCACTGGGACAAAAATGGGCTTAGACTATAAATACTTGAATTATGTATCGTTCAGTTCAGCGCCGGGACCCACATAGGTATATACTCACATAGCTATACCTACATAGGTAAAATAGTAATTTCCGCCCAGAATTTTGATTACAGATCACATGCCTTGTGTGTTAAGTGGCAGTAAACATTTAATATAGTAAAGTACACCTATAACTTATTAGTTACTATAATTTTATTTACTAATGAATAAGGAAAGCGAGCGATGGGCTTCATCAATAATAAGTAAGCAATGACGCTATCTTCTTGGATAGAATATACTCTACTTTGGCCTTGATAATTGGAATTGTTGTACTATATCTCGGGAACTTAATGAAGAGAGATAAACGTGTATGACTATACCAAAAAAAAATTGAAAAGCTTTGTATAGACGAGGGAGATGACGTCTTTAAGTATTTTCAGTATATCAAAGGTCATTCATGTCGCCAATCTCGTAGCACACGTGCTTCTTCTGATGTTATTACAAGCCAACTGTTCTGAGTTGGCAGCCCAATTCCACCGCGACGTGAACTTTGCGCAGTCACTCCATGTCGAGTTCCTGAACGCAGTATCTCACAGATAGGTTTAAAAGGACCACATTAAAAGCCGTTTTTTATATTGTATCTATCTATGCTTTTTGGTCACTATAAGCGTAGTTTTGATTATTTTTTGGTTAAAATTATGTCTCTAGTGAGTCCTTACTTGTAGGTTATAATGTAAACTAGACACTACGGTTTCTCAAAAAAGAGGTTCTATAGGTATTTCTCTGCATGCATCGGCTGCGCATCTCCGGAACTTCACGTATTGCGGATGACTGTGGTCGATGGGTGACTAGGTACTTATCATCAGTCGAGGGCACATCCAAAAGCACAAGTTCTGTGACTTTTTAATTTCCTTGGTAAAACCAACTCTTATTGCGTCCAACTTTGTTAGTTTTTTTTACTTGTCTTTGCTGACGGAACTACCCGGTGCAGCTTCATTGGTTACTATAAGACACGTCAGGCGATGGTTCCACAGGTAGAAGATCCTCCACCGTCCCGTAGGTTGTTGTTTGACTATGTATTCCTGTAATGTGCTGAATGTTGCAGCCGTGAGTCCTTGGCGTCGTTCCACGACATGAAGCACGCGGTGGCTTCTCTGTACGTGGACGAGGCGACGGGCCGCATGTGCACCGCCGGCAAGGACCGCGTCATTAAGGTTTGTGCATTTTTTATAGTATAAGTGGGCAAACGAGCGATCGGAGCATTTTCACAACAACCGACGCCAGTAGACATTTGAATTTTTTGCTATGCATATGCGTTGCCCCCCTTTCCTCCTCCAATGGGTCACATTATATATATCTATATTTAATTATAAAGAAATAGTTTGTCGCGTGTATGAAATGCGCTAATGTTAGATATTACGGATATATCTAACTGCTGGACAAATATACCATATGGATAATATATATTTATAATATCGTCATCGACTTTAGCCAGACAAGCTGTACTGGTTAAATGGCTAAAGTCGGTTTCGATATGTCTATTTTTCCATCGAATCACGGCGGTCGAGTTGATCTATTTAAAGATGAAATTTCATTTCTTGCTATAACAGGTATGGGACATCAGTATGCTCCTCGCGCCGTCTCCGAAGCCCGGCACCAGCGAACAATAGACGTCGGAAAGACAACTCCACTTCGATAACATAAGATCAACATCAGGTTGTAAGCGCTTCGTGTTAAGGTACAGCGTATGATACGAATAAAACACTGTTATCTATCAGTTGTATTAAAATTGTTTGTTCTATATAACTCCTTATGTAGCTCGTTTCTCACGTGGGCCAGATAATTGTTGGAACATCTAAACGCTCACGGTCAAACGGCTCGTCGTGCTCGGCTATTTTAGGATGTGTTCGGAGTCGCTCTAGAGATTAGTCATTCTAGCACAGCCTCCCGAAGTGTGAATCGAAACAATTCCATACATAGTTCAGCTATTTATTACAAGACTGAATCTTTCAGGTTATTACGAGATCTTGATAAAAATATAGAAGTATTGTGCAAGTGACCAGAAAATATGAAAACAAAGATGGCAATAGTGATTTTGATACTGGTTATAAGAATGTTAGGTCCTACAGTGAATACATTTATACGGTAACATCTTTAAAGCTAACCTGAATAATGTGTATGTGTACAATTATTGAAGGCTAAAAATATGAAAAAGAATTGCCTGTCAGTTCCGACATGGGACTGGAGTAAACTCCATAAAAACGAACAGGATTCTAGGTAAAAGCGACGCAGCGCGGTAAAGTGTTACGCTGGTGTTACTTCCGACATTACGGTTGCACATAATTTTACTCATTTTTTGTGCGTAATAAATCTTTATTTAAGGATTACTCCTTAGATATAGTTTGCTTTGTTTTATACTAGCTGACCCGCAAACGTTGTTTTGTCGGGTTGGGTAAACAACCCTTATCACTGGTGGTATGAAAAATAGATAATAGCCGATTTTCAGACTTACTGAATATGAGTATGCACATAAAATTTGGTAAAGCTATATTTTATATAAAATATAGTTTGCTATATATTATATATAATATATAACACATAGTGATATACTTGATATTTTGTTACTTTTTATATACTTCATAACTATCATAACATCAATTACAAAAGTAATCATTTGTAAGCTTAATCAGTAAATTCTGCTCTACTTCTCAACTACTACTCTAGATCTTAAATCTATTATTTGCCATCGATTTTGTATTTTCTGGGTTTATCTTGCGTAGTGTATTATTGTTAGTAATCATCAAAAATTGGAATATTTAAACGTATGCAACTTGGGATTAGATTTAGTAGCTTTGAATTCTATTAATTTACATAATGCTACTTCTGCTTTGACGATAAATGAAAATTGAAAATTTATATTGAAGGAAAATATAATATCTTATTTCAGTTATTAATTTAATAAAATAATGATACACTTATAAACAGAACGTGTTTCGTCTTTTATCAGCAAATAACATTCTATTAGATTGGTTAACTTGAGTTTTACACCGTCGAAGTGAAATTGTTATTCGTTATATATATGTTAATATGGAGTAGCCATTTTACTAATTTCGACTCTAGTTTCCGTATATACAACATATATTATTCGTATACAAGTATTGAGCGTCTCGGGGGTTGCGTCGATACGAACTTCAATTCTTGTCTTAATTCTTCCAGCTATTTGGTATCAATCATCACCTCATGCCATTTCTACCCACCACCAACGGTCATGAGAGGTCCAGTGTCACGATAATTTCGTCTCAACTCGTAATTACTACCTCTAACCAATTCCTATAACTGCAGCCGACATCAAAGTCGAAGATGTAACCACATTTATCCGCTCGCGTTAATCAATATCCTCCGCTAAATATAATTTGATGCATAAGTATGCTTTAATTGTTATAAATATAGCAACCAAATATATTTTAAAATAAAGTGTCGAGTTACGAAGTTCTGCTATTTGTATACTCGCATCTCGGCGATAACATTCGCTGTTTAAATTATTACGTCCGAAAGTTAATTACTTAAAAAACACTGAGCTCTATTGATATATTCAAAATATTTCCGGTGTGGACCAAATTATACAACGTGATTGATCAAATTTATTTCAAAGTAATAAATTATATTTTTATCAACTTTATTATAACACACCTTGAAGGTTTGTTAATTAAATTCTACGCCGACTCCATATTGAGATAGTGAAGCTCGCCGAAGTATTTCTTGTACACATTACATTAGACTAATGTAGATACACTGGAATAGGCTCTTAAATTTATTTCTATATATCGAGATGGGAATTAAAATGTGAATGCCAAATGTTATTATTTGTCAAATTATATATGTATTAATGGATTTGTTTTTAATTACTAAGTATATTGTTAGTCTTTTTGCACCGCATGTCAGCCGCCGTTGGCCCCTGCGCACGTAAACCGCGTGTCCGTGAGCGGGCAGCCTGATAGTGGACTGACGGTGTTCCTACTTCCTTTCCCTCTCGCGACTTTGATCTCTCACCATTTCAAACGTATTGAAAGTGTGTCTACTGTGTACAGTTTACCTACTTATAGACAAAAAAAAAGTTTAATTAGGTAGCTGTTAATTAACGACATATAAAATCAAAATTTCTCTTATATTTGTTTTCCTAATTTTAATGTTTTTGTATATTTTTATCGAGTCATAGCTAGATAGACTATCATGTTAAAGAACATTAGATTGTTTAATTTTTTGCTTTTTGTATTTTAATGTTTAATATTTTTATAAGTTACGTATGCTTTTAGGATTATGGTAAGCCGCCCACTGCGCTATACAAATGGATTTACTGTAGTTGGTATCCGTATTTGTCTTCTATCGTGTGGTTCTGTGAAGCCTGTAATTATGTAAATTATATATTACATTTTTGTTATTTATAGGTTTGGATTGAAAGATTTACAGATCATTATAAAACTTTCATGTTATAAAAATAAATATTTTTTTATTCACGAAGATATTTTGCGTTTGTCGAGTTACACTGTAAGATATAGTCACTGTATTTATTAGATACGTTATATCTATAAAATCGCTTAAAGTTTATATGCCAATAAAAATTATGAATATAAATTAGTCTATTATTTAATATGATTACATGTGAGGTAGACGATGGAGTTGACAAAGGTAGTGTAAGTTCATGGCAGTGCAGAGGCCATCGTAATAAATATTAACTATCCGTATATTTACAAACTGAGTCATATTAGTTCGAAGCTTATTTTCAGCCTTAACAATCAGGTACACCGTGTATCTCTCTCGGTTCCTCCTCCTTGCGAGCAAGCCTTAGAGTTTCAGTGGGACCGGAGCCCCCCGCCGTCCGCACTCAACCTGGGCACGAGTACTGCTCCGTCGACAAGCATATCTGTCCGTTGAACACTTGCCCCAGCGGGCACGTGAGGAATGTTCTGGTGCCGGTCACGCAGAAGTAGTAACTCTTACATTCTGTACCTTGCTGGACAAAGAATCCGTCTCTCTCACAGTATTCTCCGCCATTTTCGATGATGTTTTTCCTGGGAGCTCCGCATACGTGCTGCGAGGCGTCAACGCACGCGTGCCCGTCGAAGATCTTCCCTCCGGAGCATGACAGTGTGGCTAATCTGTCGCCCCCGGCGCAGTAGAAATATCTGAAATGAAATAATTGTGGTATCAGAGATTGTTCTCTTATGCAGGGCTATTTTTTTAGACTATTAACACCTAACCTGATAACATTTTAATTATTGGCCTTATATCTAATAAAATATTTTGTCACATTAGAAGGTTTAATCTAATTTGCCATGGCCATGGCAAGAGCTGTGGCAAGTTATCATCGACTATAATAGCACTCGACGCAATAATCCCTTATTCCACTTTTCGGTAAATACACAAAGCTTGTCTCTATGTTATATGTAAGATCACTTAGATATAATTAATTAACACTTGTTTACACATCTTAAAACTAGAAGAACAGGTATCAATACTACCGATGCATGCTCTTCTAGTAAATTTTTGTTATTTCTTTTATTATCCATAATGTGTAATTTAAGACATATCTTTACATACATCACCATCCTCATGTTTTATTCGTATACGAATGCTGATAGTCTATCCCCATCAGCCACTCTTATCCTAATTGAACACTCCCGCCTATTGAACGACCTGTATTTGGTCTACCTACTGTACAACATCGGACGTATACGTTGTTTGTCAATAATCAATTTGTACGCTCGGTCAAGAACAAGAATGATATCTACATGCCGAAATAATTTAGGTTTTTGAAATGTTTACCTAATCTTCGAAGTTTATATTATTTATCGAAATAAACAATACTTGTCGTTAACCCACCTTTGACAATTGGACTCTAATTCCGCGTGGTAGCCATTTGCTAGGCCGGAACAAGAGTAATCCTCTAACGGACATATATCAGGGCGGGCGGGGACGCAGCTCTCTCCGTCAAAAGCTCGGCCAGTCGGGCATGCGTAAACCGCCTTCACACCGTCGGAACAAACGTAAAAACCGCGACACCCCGCATCTGAAGTTCGGTATCTCCCATCTTCGCGACGGTAGCAGGAGTCCCGCTCTAAACTTGGGCACAAATACTGATGGAACGGCGAACACTTCACCCCATCGTACACCTCCCCTTCTGGACATGCCAATGTCGTACGCTGTGGACCCATGCAGTGGAAATATTGCGTGCAATTCGTTTCAAGATCTTGGTATGTACCACTCGGCATCCCCACACACGTTTCAGAGTATTCCGGTCCTTTGCAGTAAAATGTTCCTTTAAGCACACATTTCAGTCCGTCGAAAACTTGTCCTCTATTACACGAACCTCGTGAGATCACTCTTTCTCGCCGGCATTCAAACCAAGAAGAGCAATCTCGCCAATCTCGATAGAGTCCGTCCAAGCGATTGAAACATGGACTGCGGGCAGGGGGCGGACAGTGCGCGCGCGCTGCGGTTTCGCAGCCACTGTCTGAGAATAGGAGACCAGATTCACACACGCCTCGCCGGATGACACGGTTAGCTTCACAGACGAAATATTCTCGACAGCCAGTCAGGCGATCTGCATAGGCACCGTCTGCTATCCTTTGGCACATCGAAGCGCACACTGCATCCGAACAGAAATCGGCATCGCCCGCCGGCAAAGGCGCTGACGAGGCTCTTGGCGGTGGGCACGACGTAGTACATGCACCGACACATGACACCACAGCTTTCACTAGACCGCCGCGACAATGCAGCTGGCGTCGACACTCGTGAGACGAATCTGGATATTCTCCATCGGGAAGGCCCGCGCATATTGGCTCATAGCACGTCCCTGCTCCTCGGGAACACGCTTGTCTCTCTAAATCGAACCACGACCCCGGTGGACAGATGTGATCCGTTATGGTGCCGTTATCGCAGCGATAATAATGTCGACAGGTAGTTCCGGGTGTTGCGTACGCAAGCGAGTCGCCGGCTGCACACACTCGCTTCATACATGACATTCGGCGCCAAGGGACACACGCGCCGGTCTCCTCGTTGTACACACGGCCGACAGGACACATGTATCTCCTTTTCAGGATTCCCCCGGAACATCGGACATATTCTCTACATTCAGTGTCGTAGTCAGCATAGAGGCCATCTTTTCGACAATCGATTTCATCTCCGTCTGAAAAATGTTTATCTAAATAATTATTTATGTAAATTAAATATTTGTAATGAGTTGGTAATATACCTAGACTCTAGAAAATAACGGAAAGGAAATCAAGTGCAAGATAATAAGTGGTCATTTAAGAAACACAAACTTTGCCGCATAGTTCACACCTACCTTTTATAGGGATATATTATTAATTTTCTTAAATATATTAAGATATTTTATAAGCAAAACAAAAATACTCGAGTAAATGTCTCACAACTTTTTTAGAATTTTGAATCACATTTCTCTTTTATTTTCTTTTTCAATTTTACAGAAACACTTACTTGCGATTATCGCGAGCAGGAGGAGCGCGGATAGGCTGGCATGCGCACGCGCAGCCATATCGATTGCGACTGCGCGGCCTGCCAAGTGCCGCTCTCGTGTCTGATCTCTGTGGAACGCTCACAAAACGTACTGCGACGATTACGAGCTAGCGTGAGGCAGCAAGACTAGCGAGCTGAGCTCCGCACTTTTGGGTTCCTTGACATTCGCACGCCCCCGTAGTTAATTGATCACTACTCATCCCCAGCCCGGATGCAGCCTCCGAGAGCGCGCTTTACACTATTTATATGCAAAGTTGTATTAAAATATATTCAATACTACTACACATGTACTCGTTACATACAAAAGTCGGCGAACCTATAAAATTATAACATAGCCCGTAGATGCTGTGTACGTGTGAACGGCACAGATCTATCCCACCGGTGGAAAAAATCGTTCGGAATTTAAAAATTGCGCTTATTAGTTTAATTGGGTTACTGGACTAAAACATTATCATCGATTGTAAATGACTACTTGCAATATAGATTCCAGCTTCGATCCGTGATATGTATACCTATGTAATATATATCAATTTACGTTTCTTTCATTTAGGCAAATTTTCGAAACAAATAATCTTATCGGATGCCTGGCTAGAAAAGACTGACGACTAATCAGTCCGTCGGATACTCCATTTTATA
>JAFELO010000155.1:566459-622748 GCA_017140195.1 Eumaeus atala
AATTAAAATAATTGATGAGTCTTCTCTGTGCATGGTTTCAACTCCCAGTGTACTTAATCAATTTTTACTTGTCCAAGCACTGCATTAATTTTTACTCCACTTACTTTAAGACCGATACAAATATCATGTTCACGCTTAGGAATTTGCGCAATGCAACAAGACTGGTAGGTGTAGATGGTGTTATTGTTCATTAATATTAATTAGGTACGTACATATGTCTGATAATATGGTAGGTACTGTGTATCATGCCATGGCATAGATAATAGTATTACTAAGTTAACAGGAATTTTCACATTGTTAACTAGGATGTCAAACAGAAAGTGCTGTAAATATTGCTTTTCTTGTAGGTGAAAATTATTTACGAGTAATAGATAAATCAGTATATATATGCTTTACACTTTATTCGATTTCTTTAGGGATGTAATTTAAGCCTAGTAATTGTGTTTAATATTGTAGAACATAGTGCAATTTTTATGCAATTATGTTGATAGGTAGTTTTAAGCCACATCTTTGAAACATTTTTGCTTGTTATCTGACGTAGAAACGACCAGAAAACACGCATCCTTAATGTTAAACGAGACGCTTCAAGTACGGAGCAAAGATGTGGACAATAAGGGTGCATGTAGGCTCCGATTGCCATTGTCCCCTTATACTATGAATGTATTAACTTGGGAGTGTCCCGCACACGCGAATATAATCTAAGTGTTATTCTAACTAAGATCCTGATAGTTATTTCACTATTATTGTAGGTAGGTGTATAACTCGGCTTATCTTTATCTTGTATCTGTAATTATAAGTCTAGCTTCCCATCCGTGTGAAACGATTAATTATAAATAATATTCCTTGTAAATTGACGCGCAACCGCTAGCGCATATTACTCGGTATTCAGGCTTCTTCTCCGAGAGTCCGAGGACATTACTAAAATTTTATATATATCATACAAAGTTGACATATAACGCATCGATGCGGTTTCATATATTTCTGAGTTGAGTGAAACAACTGGCCCATTGGAGGGAGGAAAAGAGGACAACGTCTACATGATAATAATGCGGATGCCTATAGGCGTCGGTAGTCGTCATAAGGCTCTGTTTGTTCGTTTGCCCGTCTATACAAAAAAAAACTCAAAACTTTGATAGCCTAGCAGATAGATAGCCAGAAATCAGCAAACGGAGGGATCATAAGTATTTTGCAAATTTTGCATTTATTTAGATATCTTAGGAGTCTCGTCTCGTGCGGTTTGTGAGTAACCGGTGGCCCATTCTCGGAGGAGGAAAGGAGGACAACGCATTGGAATAGTAATTAAAATCTGTACAATTAAGGAACCTTCATATATCCAGGAGGATGTAAACAAAATAATGATGAAGGGATCATGCACTAGCTGCATCTCGGAAAAATAGGACTGATTCTAAATTAATACACTATAAGGAATTTAAATCGTCAGTAAAGAAGTCATTATATAACGTAAAAGTATCATACTGTATCTACTTTGAATACAAGCGTGGTAGTTATTCTCATTTAAAAATGTATACTGTAAGAAGTATTGATATATCTCAGATTTATAAACTTAAATCTAATGCTGAAGGGTACGACCATGTTATATTGAATATGTTAATGTCTACACTTCCAAACATTCTTGAGACTATGACTGAAATTAAAAATTTTATGTACTTTTCCTGACCCTTGGAAATCCAGTAAATGAAAAAGATGTAAGGACTATTAGCATCTTGCCTTGCTTTCAAAAGAATTGGAAAAAGTGATTTATTTGCCTTTAATTGACGCATTATTTAGAGACAAACAACATCTTGCGTACTCACCAGTCTGGAGTGAGAAAGCGTTAAAGTACAGCTACTTCTTTATTTAACGTTACTGACGATATTCTGACTGCGAAAAACAATGGTGCACGTTACTTCAAACGCGCGTTTGATTGTATCAATATAAATTTTTTATTCTCTAAACTAAGCTATTTCGGTTTTGATTGTACGCCACTGCGCTGGCTCGATAGTAATCTCACAAACCGGAAACAGCATGTAGATCTTCGGCATAGTAATGGGGCGACTAATTTATCGAACCTGCCATCGTTAAAGGGGCCACAGGGATCCATCCTAGGACCAATATGATTTGTGCGGACATTAATAAATGTGTCTTAAAGGCTCGTAACTTAGGACTTCTCTTGGATAGCCGTCTTAGACACGAGAAACTAGTGGGTGAATCTGTAAAGAACAGATTTTACCGTCTTAAGACTGTACAAAATAAGGTATTTTCTCTCTGGAGGTCTTCTTTTTTATAGAATAGGAAGGCAAAAGAGCAATCAGAGCCTTTTTACCACTACCGACCATCCACATAATTACTATACCGATGCGTTGTCCTCCTTTCCACGCTCTCATCAATGAGCTACTCACTAACTGCGCGAAACGCGGCACTGAAGATTTCACTTTACGGCGGTATTATGTGAGTGAGAGGTACCTCCCCAGTCGTGCCGGCCCAATTCCGTTGAATAGGTGGATGTAGTGACATGAATGACACTACCTCGTTCTATGCAACATGGCACTACCGCCTCCTATGCAGCATGGCGCTACCTCTACCTAAAATATTCGTGAACAGTAAGTAAGTACTTTAGACATTAAATATTCATCGGCACCATGTGCTAATGAATATTTATCAAAAAAAAATATTGGATGAATAGACGGGCCATCTCTACTCCAAGCCTTGGATACCAGCAGAGCCTAATCCGGCGCTGGGCAGGAGCACAATTTGTGTCACTAATGTGCCATATCGTAATCTGTGGAATATGATGGACGATGGTCCTTACTAATATGAAATGCGGCCAAGGTTGGTATGATTATGCTTGCCTAAATATCGATTAGACATGTATTAACATGAATGTATGTTTCGTGTGGAATGTGATCCGTCACGCAACGGAGCGCCTTTTTTTTTTGTTGACGCGGGGAAACGCATTTACGCGCCTTCACTGGCCCTGGGTGGGGTCCAGTGGTGTGTGGGGCTCGCGACACACTATATAGTGCCGAATACCCACAAAAACCACCGCGAGTGCCACCAGTGCCGTCTTTGATGAGGTGCCCCGGAACAACAAATCATCAGGGCACCTCGACGGCAAGTCAGCCCCCGAAGAGACCGACGCCACCTCCACAGATGGGGTTGTCCCGCTCCACAGGACTTTGGGACAGTGCAATGGGGTGAGGTTCCCATCCTCGCACCTTGCCCCGTGCGCAAATGCGCCGCCACTTCTTGCTCTTTTGTCCCCTCTTCTTATAAGAGGGGTACAAAGAGCGGCACCTCCTCCTGCTCTTAAGTCCCCTCTTCTTATAGGAGGGGTACTAAGAGCCGCCACCTCCTCGGTTCAATTGGCTTCGCCCAAGGTGTCTCGGATAACCCCAGGCTACTGAGCCCCACCGCTACGACAAGGCTTGAACCATGGTGGGGACGTAACGGAGCGCCTCAACCAGACTCCACGGGCGGCGGCCGATCGAACTGATAATTGATTGTATCTCAATCGATTCAACGACTTTATTGATATGGTCTCGTTTTAGTTCCGTATATTAAAATTGATTCTTTATGGACTGTTGTAATTATTAATTTGGGAGATTCGTCAAGGTGAATAATTGTTATTAAAATATTGGGTTTCCAAATGAATAATTACCGATTTTGGGACGTATGTGTTTTTAAAAATAAAATAAAGGGCCTTTTTTAATTTTAGTTATGTTTCTTAAAAGTAGAACGTCGATAATTTGTACTGCGTGAATAAATCCTAATGATTTACTATGAATTATTAAAGTTAATGCACTACCAAAGTTCTATTGCTACAAGCTTGCCAAGTTCACATGAAATAAACATTGCTTTCACTGAATTTGACTACGAATATGAGATGATGCTGCACACCACCGCTAGACTATCATCAAATTTGTATGATTTATTAACATTTATTAATAATGGGTAACGAAATACATAACCTTTCTACGTATTATAGGAGCTTTTTCTAGATACTGATCACCGACGTTTGATTACGATTTATTATAGAGTAGTACGAATTATTGAAGAAGTGTAGATTAGATGAAGATTCGATTTTAGAAAGCTAAAGGAATGTAGTAGTTGCCTGCTGGGTAAAGCATTTTTTAAAGCATGAATGTTATTTTCATTTTACACACACAAGTTCATTCAATATACACACAGATATTTGCGCGTCACCCAAATAATCGGAATAGATTCCTCGGACACCAAAACATCCGGTAGAAACTCGACTTTTGAAAAACCGAAAGAAATAACTCCTATTAGGACATGTCCAATTTCCACTTGGAGCGATGATGGTTTTTTATCGTACTAGTAGTAGATGGCCGTTTGAAATAAAACAATATAATAGTATTAATTTTTTTATCAATTTTCATTCAGACGTATAAAATCTTTGTTTTGTCTGACGCGTGTCGCACCCCACTCGGCTAAACCGCCGTACTGCTTAGGGTAATCACGACGTATTCGCGCTAGTCATACCATCCCCCAGTCATGATAACTCAACCAGCTGTTCAAGCCTCCACGATTAGTCCCCCTCGTTAGATAGCGAGGACGAGGGGAACTAGTCCCCTGGGCCAAGATAATAATAGTTGCATTAGCTAATCTTACGCACGCATCCTTCCCATCTGCGGGAAAGACGGGGGGCGTCCCCCCTATCCACCACAATCTCACCTAGACCGCCCGACGTGTCTTATAGTACGGTTACTATGAAGCTGCACTGGACAATTCCGTCATCATGGCGCAGTCAAAAATGTCAGTTTGTCATCTGCTACGTTGTCGTAGCAGATGACAAACGTACCACTTAAGGGAACATCGCACAAATCTATAGCTTAAAAGAATTTTGTAGTTCAATCGTTATGTGCTTTGCTATATCTTAAGTAGAGTTACCATTTTTAGGCTTCTCTATGTTTATTTCCGTACCCAAATAGCCAAAAACTTAACCCTTATAATTTCGTCATGTTCGTCTGTAAGTCCATTTTACGGGTTAATAGGAGACTATGGGTACTGTATGTTTAAAATTTGAAAAGTTGATGTATTTTATGAACCCATTATCAACGATGGAGTATAATTTTGAAAAATAAAATTAATAGGCGTAGCGCTCTATACATGTAACTAAGGGATGAAATAGAATCGGGAGGCCATAGTCGTCTGTGTGTTAGAAGGACCTATCCAAAAGGATAGGTTTCGCTAAATGATATGGAGGTTTCTACGAAGGTTGATTATATTGATGTCTAAAGTTTACGCGAATGTTACTCATTACAATAAAACTACTTATATTAAATCGCGGTTTATTTATTACTTAACTAGCCCGACGTTTCAGAAGCTTTACAGCAACAATGGTCACAGGTGGAGTCCACCCGTCACCATTGTTGCGTACAAATCACCAAATTTAAAGACCACGGCGGTCACCAATTGTTTAATAACTTTCCTAGTTTTGTTAGAATAAATATTAATTTGAACATAGACATTATTCAAGTATTTATATCTAAAATATCGGAACTATATCTTATACTTGTTATCAAGTATTTCTTTTTGTAATATTTTTTATCATAAATGCGATTTATAAACTGCTTTATCAGGAAAAGGGTGAGAGCTTCAACGGTTTGATAAGCTTCCACGATAACTTTAGCCATTGATTACGATTAATCCTTTCCCTTTTAAGTCTCTACTGTTAGAGGAACTGGCGCCTCCTCTACAAACGCAGAAACGAGAAACAGATCAACGTTTTATGTTATATCAATTAGAACCGAAATAGGTATTGTATTAGCATAATCAGTAGGTGGTATATATACTCTTTATTATATAAAGCAACAGGTTTACTCTTCGGCTACTGTCTTATCGAATAATATATTCCTCAATTAATATCAAAAGACAGAAGTGATGGAATTGGAAGAACGATAGAATAGAACAAAAATAAAGACTATTGAGATTAAAAAGTGTATGATCTAGAAATCTGTTGCATGTTTCTTGTGGTCCAAATTCAAGAGAACAGGTTTTTTTCGTCAGTTGGACCGATTAAAGGTTACTAATGTAATTAACATTATAATCTGTGCTAATACTGACGGTAATACTGTTGCAATACCTAAAATTCACGGGTCTAGCGAAGATTCTCTTTATTTTGAATTGGGGAGACAATAAGAAAACATACCCTCCTCTTTTGCCGCAGGTAGCTAGAGGTATACTGAGTAATTTTAGGGCGTACCCATCTGACACGGGTTTACGTTCGCGCGGGAGTTGACAATAAGTTTACAATGTTGCCATAATGTTACTTTATTTGTAATAAAAACTTTTTTGGAATCGCGTTATTTGTATGATTTTAATAAAACTAATTAGATTTTAAACTCTACCGCTCTGAGATTTGTTAGTAACAGGTAGTAGATGTAAGTACGCTACAATCCAGCATGCGCTGTAGCAGAATTAGGCCGGTAAGACGGCGGATACTGCGAGGTACCTCTCGCTCACTTGACACCACCGTAAAGTGACAACTTTACTGTCGCATTACGTGCGGTTGTGAGTAGCCTATAAAAATTACTAACTTCAAACTATAACATTTATAGTTGCAATGACAATTTCCACTCCAACTGCTGTGTTTATTGTCTGAACTGTGAATGAGTTAAAGATAAGTTAATTTGCAAAAATATGTGGTTGTGGCTTTTTACGACTACCGACGCCCATGAACATCCACATTATTACTATGCCGAAGCGTTGCCCTCCTTTCCCGCCCCCCTCAATAGACCACCGGCTACACGCAAGCCACACGAAATACGACACTGAAAATGTGACTTTACAGTGGTATTATAGGCGCGAGAGGTACCTCCCCGATTGTGTCGGCCTAAATACGTTGCATAGGAAGAGGAAGTGACATGCATAGTGCATGGCACTACATCCTCCTATGCAGCATGGTACTACCTCTCTACTAATCTATAGAAATATGTATATTATGCATATTAATATGCTGTTGTAAAATCGGGGTGTGGAGTGTGCGCGCTACTTCGTACAGCGCTTACTGTCTCTAACACAATAGGAGACTACAGTAATCCCTCCCTATAATATAATAACAAGACCTACGGAGTAAAATATATCTATGTAAATAATTGAGATAATATTATGCTGATAACAGCTGTGCCTCACAGCTTTCATTAGCGCAAAATATTTTCCAAAGAACCACGTATTTTTTGCGAGATACTTACAAATTGTCTTATTATTATTATTCCAGATTTTAATCTATATTTGTGTCAAATATGTAAAGTAGTTTATGCGCGGGCGGATTAATAAATATACAAGTGAGTATAGAACTCAATAAAATTATTCAATAAAAATATTCGCATTTAGGTACAGATAATGTTGATAGGCTATCCTATGGATGGGACAAGTGAGAGGACATCCGTGCGAATCAATAGCAAATAAAAATATTATAATGGATGTTTTATAAATAAACAATACTTTTTTGCGTAAAACCACAACTTTTTGCTCCTAAAATATTGCTAGGAAAAATTAACGAAAATTGTCCATTAGTAAAATTGGGAATCCCGTATCGGGAAATCCCTAAGTGGCTTAAGTAAACTTTAACTATACTTGCAAGAATCACTATTGATTCTTGCAAAAAATGGAAAAACACTTTTGGCGGCGAGCTATATGGCAATTGTAATTATTTCGACCTCCGTGACGTAGTTTGATGACTTGATGAAATGATAAACCGATGGCTAGTGACCGCTAGTACTACTTACCGCAACATAAGTGTGTTTTTTACGTCAAAAGGAGACAGACGACAGTCGGAGCCACCCGTTGTCTTCCGACGTCCATTAACATTCGCACGATTAATGGTTATACAGATGGGCTGTCCTTCTTCACCCCATCCCCCAATGGGCTACCGGCTACTTACAAACTGCAGGAAACGCGTTAACATAGCGGGCATTTTACGCCGGTATCATGTGAGCGAGAAGCTAAAATATAATGCTAAGTATATACTACACAATCTTGCAATCTCGTTTTGAGTAGCTAATAGTAGAACACTTCAGTCTTCTGTTAAATTTGTACTTACTAAGGTAGAGGTACTTTGAGCTTAAATATTGTGAAAACGTGATAAAATATAATTTTATATTTAAATTCAAACTAAGAAGAACTATTAAAACGCTCAGTAGGGTAGTTTCATGACCAGATAAAAAACATAAGCTGCGTGTAAGTTTGGTTTTACAATGTTCCGATACGTTCTTAATTTAAGTAAATGTAGAGATATGATTTTTTTTAATCTTTATTTCAAATTTGGGGTTTTATCCTTGTGTTTGGATGCCACAACCATGGTGACCTGTGGAAGTATGATCATATCGTGATTATAAAAGTTATTATAATGTGCTACGAAACAAAATGATTTGCACATGCAGGCTGCATCGCGGGCCACGACCGGATCATGTCATGAGCAATCAATGCCTTTAAACAAGGTCGTTAAACTCACGGAACGTACCTATTCATACATTTTTTGCATATACTTTATTTGCCGTTCCAGTTTTGTATTCCATTAAATAGTTCACTTCGTTGGCACTGTGTAAAAACTCTTTTGATAGAGAATGGAAACTTACAACATATTTTTGCTAATTAACGTATCTTTAACTCATTCATAGTTCAGACAATAAACACAGCAGTTGGAGTGGAAATTGTCATTGCAACTATAAATGTTATAGTTTGAAGTTAGTAATTTTTATAGGCTACTCACAAACCGCACGTAACGCGACAGTAAAGTTGTCACTTTACGGTGGTGTCAAGTGAGCGAGAGGTACCTCGCAGTATCCGCCGTCATACCGGCCTAATTCTGCTACAGCGCATGCTGGATTGTAGCGTACTTACATCTACTACCTGTTACTAACAAATCTCAGAGCGGTAGAGTTTAAAATCTAATTAGTTTTATTAAAATCATACAAATAACGCGATTCCAAAAAAGTTTTTATTACAAATAAAGTAACATTATGGCAACATTGTAAACTTATTGTCAACTCCCGCGCGAACGTAAACCCGTGTCAGATGGGTACGCCCTAAAATTACTCAGTATACCTCTAGCTACCTGCGGCAAAAGAGGAGGGTATGTTTTCTTATTGTCTCCCCAATTCAAAATAAAGAGAATCTTCGCTAGACCCGTGAATTTTAGGTATTGCAACAGTATTACCGTCAGTATTAGCACAGATTATAATGTTAATTACATTAGTAACCTTTAGTCGGTCCAACTGACGAAAAAAACCTGTTCTCTTGAATTTGGACCACAAGAAACATGCAACAGATTTCTAGATCATACACTTTTTAATCTCAATAGTCTTTATTTTTGTTCTATTCTATCCTTCTTCTAATTCCATCACTTCTGTCTTTTGATATTAATTGAGGAATACATTATTCGATAAGACAGTAGCTGAAGAGTAAACCTGTTGCTTTACATAATAAGGAGTATATATACCACCTACTGATTATGCTAATACAATACCTATTTCGGTTCTAATTGATATAACATAAAACGTTGATCTGTTTCTCGTTTCTGCGTTTGTAGAGGAGTCGCCAGTTCCTCTAACAGTAGAGACTTAAAAGGGAAAGGATTAATCGTAATAAATGACTAAAGTTATCGTGGAAGCTTATCAAACCGTTGAAGCTCTCACCCTTTTCCTGATAAGGCAGTTTATAAATCGCGTTTATGATAAAAAATATTACAAAAACAAATACTTGATAACAAGTACAAGATAGTTTCGACATTTTAGATCTAAATACTTGAATAATGTCTAGGTTCAAATTAATATTTATTCTAACAAAACTAGGAAAGTTATTAAACCATTGGTGACCGCCGTGGTCTTTAAATTAAGTGATTTGTACCTGACATACATTTATAGTCTTGGTCAAACTATGCAGAAGCTTAAAAAGCAATAACAGCTTTTTTGGCCACAATCCTATTGACTCCGATGTATTGGACCTTCGCTTCCACAGCATAAGTTCAGGTCAAAAGAAAATACATAGATAGAGCAGTTTTAACAGAACGGAGTGTTGGCAGAGGTCACACTAAAAAGCTTTAGTACTCTTGTATTCTTGTAGTGTAGTGTAGTTCATTCATCATGGAATCCACGATTCGTTTTGCTTCGAAATCTACAATAACTGCAAAATTTATCAGTATTTGTTAAATCCTCGTCCTCTACAGCAAGAGTTTATTGGCCGAAACTGTGATTGATCATTAAAAAAACCTGTATAATATAAATAAAAAATATTTTTATTGTGGGACATTCATATCGTAGCATATCCTTATAATATTAAGATGAGGTTTTAATATCAGTATAACCATTTTATATTATACAACGAAGGATTTAAGCGTTGTTACGTACAATATATTGCGGATGTTTCTTTTTTATTCGCATTCCAATCTTATAAATGTTGATAGGAGTTACACAAAATATCAGCTGTTACAACCTCATCCGGGTTTACGTTATCAATAATAACTGGGTATAATATTTAATCGATATATTCGTATCGCAATACAGTAAAATGTTAATAAGAGTAAAATGTAAAAATTTTGAATGTAGTAAAAAAACTACCAGATTTAGGCGGCTTTAAAAAGGCGTTCCGATTTCTAAACGCTCAAATGTTTCAAAACCTTTTTATTTTAATGACTTCAATTGAAGAGTGTAAGAGCTCTATCTGACGTGGAATTGGCACTTAGCCCATATGTTATGCAGGTAATGTTATATTCGGTTGAGTACCATGATACATATGAAAATAAATTTATATCTAATCTTCTATATCATTGATTGTTCTAGCATTTATTTTTATAGTATGTCTTGATAGATTCATTTAAAATTTTATTTTAATTCTATTATAAAGTTTACATTCCCTTTCCAATGTTCATTGAACTCTCCTAAAAAACTTATAATTGTATCTATTGTTCACCAGCATTAGCTGGGAACACTAGGGAGTAGGTACTAAAGACTGTAGATCATATTTTAGAACGCTAAAGAATCAACATGCTACATAGGCCATATTCTCTATAAATAAACGTTCCCATTTAAGCTTTAATGGCGAACGGTAGTTCTATTGACTAGAATATGGCTCGACACGCTCCCGCTTCCAGATAAGCTCTCTTCTCGGTAAAATAAAATGCACGTAGGGTTTAAACATAAATAGCAAAGTTTTTAAGACAAGTTAAGTTTATATAGATAGGGATTTAGTTAGTTTATTATAATAAAAATACATTACAAGCTAAATCCATTGCTATAATAATTCTCAATCTGTCTACTCCAATTACTATATCAATTGACATAGTCAACTTCTGACATATAGTGCTTATATGTGCTGCGATAGAACCTTTAGATCCATCCTATCTATACTATTTTTATATTATATCCTATAGAACTATCCTATTGAACCTATATTACTATTTTATCCTCTAGAACTAAGTAAAAAATGTGGGAAAATGCCAAAGGTGTTAAATTAAAAACAACAACTTACGAAGTGACATCCGGCCACAGTGACCTTTAGTATCTATAATGGGCATTTCGAACGCGGATTTGAGAGAAGCGACGTGCTGTCTAGTTTATTCACTCGTGTGTATTATTTTTGAAGGTCAAAATTGGATTATTCAGAAGAATTGCATCTGTCACAACCTCACAACTTTGTTAATTGGTTTTTCGAATGAAATATACCATTAATTTAAAAAAAAGGATTAAACGATATGATCATTAAATGCCCACGTCAGGGCGCAGGTAAATTGTTTTAGATTTAACCTATTTCTAGTTGGAAACTTCGAAGTGTAAACTTGCTTAAGAGATCTTCTTTCTTTTTTTCTAACTCTGTAAGTTTAATCGTTATGGATAATATATAAAAGGAATATTATAAAATATTAAGCACAAAACCGGTTAATTTGTATCATGTTATAGAAAATGTAAAGTGAATATACTTAGGTAATTGTAAATGTTTGTTTATTTAGTGTCTACGTTCGTACCTATGTACTGGAAGGCTCGCACATGCACAATATTGATCTCGACGCGAATTTGTTGTTGTCCCTTAGTAATTTAAAGAAAATTAAAATGTTAAATAAACTGTATTTGGTAGATGTTGTATTGATTGTATTAATGACTGTTGCTACCTTACTGTGATTGTAACGGTCTCATAGTCCACGTGTGTGCATTGCGTAGTCCGAAATTAAATAAAAATTTATTTATTTAAGCTAAAGTCTTTAATAATTTCAAGTAAGTTCAGATCTCAAGGAGCTGAAAATGTTCTTTCACAGAAAATTATCCGTGTCAATGCATGAGGAACATACGAAATATAACGAAGCCTGTGCCTGCAATAATGCAAATGACACTTTTTTTGTCTCTGACAAATGGACAACACAGAACAACAACACATCATCACGCCAGTTCCCTAACGGGGTGTCATGTCACGATCATTACATGCCTGCCTTGCCTCCTCCACTTTCATATCCTCTTCATACAAACACGTCGGTTGCGAAGAAGGTGACGAACACCAAACCCTTACAGTACCCGATCAATTCGATCGTGTTATATCAGTCTGGTTCTTCCCCGGTACCTACATCCTTCCACATTCTCATTGTATATCTGTTCCGTTAATCTTACATCCATCATTCCTTCTACGTGTCCGAACCATCGGAGCATGCACTTTCATGACAAGTGGACGCAGCGCATTATTGTATTACGTCCAACATTAAAATCATGGCATAAAATATCACAAGGGACATTATTTCATAAATTAATCGAATTTAAAAAAAGAAATGGCTCGTCGACACGGAAGCTTATGACGAAATAATCGAAAACCTTCCAGTACGACTAGTTAATGTCGATTAATAAATTCACATACCACATTCTGAATCCGTTAATTCGTCTTAAGCAAAAAAGTCGCCCATATCCTTGAATGCGATATTCGGTTTTGATCTACTCAGGTATAGTTTTTGTGTCCACGCCGCCGGAAGCCTGTTGAGGGATTTGTGAAAAATATGTTGAGCAGAAGTACTGACCATCAATTTTCACAATAGCACAATATTGTATGTATATAAATGTTACTAGCGATCCGCCCCGACTTCGCTCGTGAATAAATCGGTACCTTAACAAATGATATGTTTGATGACAAATGTAAAAACCTTCCTCGGGAATCACTGTATCTATGGATGAAAACTGCATAAAAATCCAATCTACTGAACAAATCTACTGATTTTGAGAAAATCGATCCCATACAGACAGACAGCTTTTGGGGACTTTGTATTGTAATTTTTTTTAACTGTAGGTCAGCTTAACATAATAAAATTACTCGAATTATCTAAATTTGAATTTCTACTACAATTAAATCCTTTATTTTTTATGAAATCTCGAATCAGCGATCGTACATTGATGTAATATAAATTACTAATTTGATTATAAATTACTGATGATGTTTATAAAAGTATAAATTGCTAGTTTTTTAAATTCATATAACGCGATTAAAAAACGGATCCTAAGCACCACCAGGGAATCATTGGAACTAAATTAATATATTTTATTAATTTAGTCCAATTATATACTTATATGTAATGTATTTAATATTGTCAATCCATATTATAGATTGACAATATTGACCTATACGGTGGAATGAAGATTTTTTTGTTGATTTTAAAATTATGTTACTTTGTTGTAAGTTCGCTAAAAGAGCAATATACATATTTAAACTTGAACTCGTTTAACAACTGCTATGTACAATATTTCTAACGAATAAATAAATCGGTATACCCATTTTCTACATAATTAAGATACGTTTATATTTCACAAACACTAGGAAATACAAATACATGACGGCATGATAAACAACGCATGCATTTAAATTATTCCATCAATACAAACAATGTGCTTGGAAGCCGGAACTAAGCACTCTTTACATTAAGCAGCTGCACCGCTTGAAACGTTTTCCGTTTAACTATTTCAAAGAACATGTATAGCGCTGCAAACCTTAGTAAGACCTTTAAGATGTGCGCAGCGATTCATCAACAAGGTATTTCTGCCATACCACGGTTCATTGCCATTCGCATGATACATTGTTGTGTTACAATGCATGCAATATGATAAATTTGTGGCGAATAAAAACGGGTTGTCTGTAAGTTGGTTTACTGACTATATAATTTTACGTGATAACGCTACTCTAACACAACTGTGTACAATCGCCCGATGCAGTTATAGATACCACTTGTCACTTTCTTTTGCCTACTCCATGCTGACGGAAGTGTCCAGTGCGCCCAACCATCAAGCCTTGTCGTGGCGGCAGGGCTCAGTAGCCAGGGCTGAACTCACCGATCTCGACTGGGCCTCTTCGCCTCTCCTCTCCAATGAGGGAGGCAACTCACGTGCGGCAGCTAAAGTTCGCCTCGCATTACCACTTCATAATAACTTCGTCATAATAACTTTGCATAGTCATCCAATTCCCTAGGAACTGGATTACTATGCGAAGTTATTGGAATTGAACTTATCGTTTCAGTAAGCACAGACTACTTTTATACTAATTTTATATACCAGGGGCTATTCATATACCGCATGGAAGGCGTCAGCATAGCTGTAGGTTTTTATTCCTTTGGCTGTAATGAAGCATGGCACTGCCTCATACTGGGAATTATTTTGTAACAAGCTGGTACTACTGCCCATCCACCTTGTAGCTGAGTGTCGTCCATATTGCCGCACTTAATCGACAAGCAGCTCCAAAACCGCGTACCACGCATGGTTGAGCAATTTATCAGTTTTCGCAAAATAAAAGACCGATTCTTGCATAACGTTTAAACGATGAAATTACGTAATGTTAATTTTTCGGTCCACAATGTCGCGTATGACGCAACTTTTTTGGCATAAAATAAAAATTAAATCACATCTTGCAACATCGATTACATTAATAACGACAATTGACACCTACGTAACTCCTGTCCAGTCTGTCCTTTTGCAAGAATCAAGATACGCAAAATATTTATTACTGTAGGTAGGTACATAACAGTAACGGATGTGTTTCACCATACATTCATGTCGAACGATTGGCATGCCAAGGTCTTTGAGGATTTATGTTTTAAGTCGTGGCATAATCGAAATATCGTACAGCACTATAAAATGGTATAAAAAAGATTTAAAGGGTTTATTATATAACATTATTTATATAATAATTTCTAGTGGGTAGCGCTCCGAACTTCCGTTCCGGTGGTCCTGGTTAGCCTGTCATGTTACCAATGAGGTTTTTTTCACTTGAGTACTTTTTCCGAGTGCGCTTATGATGAAGAAGGACATCGCGACGAAACCCGGATTTGTATATTCGAATTCGACCTAATCTGCAATTGGTCCCTATTTCCCTTCTGAGTTACAGAGGTCAGATGGCAGTCGCTCTGTGTAAAAACAGGCGGCCTCGTCGAATCCTCTACATTATGTGGTCGATCATATGATATAGAAAAGGGGTAAGGCTAAGACGAAGAAGAAGAACATTTTCATTAATAATTGATTACGTAATGTATTAGAATATGAATGTAGAATGAAAACCAGGGAATATTCGCGATAAAGGAAGCGACAATGAAGTCGTTAACGTCTAACGATGGTATCGCAAAAATAAAATTGTACCTTACTTTAGTAATTTCTTTACATTTAAATGTATGTAATTATATCCGTCCATATACACATTGTCAATTATTAACTGTACTGGCCTCACTCTGGGAGAGATGTGTGTGTGTATGACTCGCGGCACAGAATACCGAATCGCTAAGCTACAAACCCCATTAGTCAGGGACCCGTATGTGCCAGATGGGACCAACTTCGACAAGGATTTGCCGCACCACGGAACAACCGAAGCAAAATCCGTACAGTGCCATAGGGACGGAGGAACATTCTGATTCGCCCTTCAGTTTGTTTGTCTCATCTTTCGAAAAGAGTGATGCAAGAAGTAGTCTCCTCGTTACATTGACTTCACTAATGGTACAGTTGCCACTACGTGTTTAGCTTACGGCGAGTCGACCAAGCTTATTCAATTTTAAAATTTGATAATGGGTTAGGTAATTAATTTTGCTATTAGCTGTGTAGGTAGGTCCTATGCGGCAAGATTTAATATACTCTTGTTGAATATGTTTTTAACATGTATTGTTCATTTACTTCTGTATGTCTCAATTGAAACACCAACATTCTTTATGTTAGGGGATTAACTTGTAATACTCGTATATACTTAGGTCAGGGATTAGGGATTTTAATTCAACAAGAAACATTTTCATGTAAAATGTTTCCAAGACAAGACTTAAATCTCAATTGAGGAATACCTTGCATACCTCAAGGTTATATGACTAGATTATTGGAACTTTAGCTTCAGCAGAGGTGTTCCTCAAGGTATTGGATATTTTACTATTTAATACACATATTTTTACCAAATTTTAGGTTACTCGTATATTAGGAAGTTCATATCGTTGATAGTTGCGAGGTAACATGAGCTAGGTATTAAAAGCTTATGTCATATATAGGTCTCAGACCAATACAAATAAAACTATATACGAGTAATAATAACTCAACCTGTTATTATATAACAAAACTTTTATTTCCTTAGTATAATCCGGACCAGTGTTATGAGGGTTCAAATGGAGAAGAAACGCTTCGGGAAAATCGTCGCTTCGCTTGCTCGTCTTGGCCGGTACACTTCCGTGCCCCCCGATAAAGTTACTTGTTTACTCGACTTTTCGAATTGAAAAGTATACTTAGACTTTGAAATATTCAAAATTCACTTTTTTATCATGTTAAAAATAATACAGTGAATTATATATTTTAGTTTTCTAGTAGACCACAAAAATTGCTACAGGATAGCTCTTACCGCATATCAGAGTTGCACGAGGATTTCCTCATAATATATCATGCAGGACGCAGCCATGTAAATGTAGAGGAGCTCATTTCATGCCATGCATGCAACAAGGGCACTGCCTCATACCTGGCTCAGTTTGCTAAATTGATTCAACATGCCAACTCTACGTAGGGCCACACGTTTCGTTCACAGATCATAATTCTTGACATTTTATTCATTTTGAGGAAGGATCATAAGTTTTTAATGCATATTCATGACTATTATGTGCAATCAATTTGTGGCGCCAATGTCAAGACAGTTATTAACTGGTTGTTTGTACAAATTGTGTGACGCTACAAAGACGGATATACTTCTAATGTCACAGATAAACGACATTCTCGCGTTCATCGATGACTATGAAAGGTGATCTTCTTTTCCAGGGATTATACAAGGAATAGAAAAAGATTAGAGACAAATTCGGAGGAAAAAAAAAACAGAAAATAACAGTAATATTTTGAAACGCCTAATGAACTAGAATTTCATTTTTGCGGTCTCCATTTGCTTGATTGTTCTTTTTCATAAAAGTTGGGCCAAATTCTATATTGTGCCTTATACGCTTTTACATATTCTAGTGAAGTGAATGGGCCTTGTCGAAGACATCATGTGTGTACATCCGCGGAAAGCCGGTTTCGTATCTCAACAAAATAACACATTTCTTGGTAAATCTTTAGAAGAAGATAACCTCGTCCGAAAAACAAACAGGATTTCAATATTCTATGTATCGATGGATTTGGTTACTGGAGACAGAATTTTGAGTTACGTTTGATACGAATTATGTCAAAATTCTATATTCATTGGCCAAATGCGTCGGTAGATAATGTTGAAAACGGTCGTTATACTTTAACATGGAGAAATATTCGTCGCTTCACTATTATAACGCCCTGGCTGGATTACAGTCCCACCGTAACAGCAAAACAAAGGAATAAAGTGCGTTTGAGTCTGCGCACACACTTCTGCTCTATAACATTATGACCTGCGCAGCTCGCTAGACTCTTTTTAGAGGGGCGCCGGAGCGAGGAGGACATAATTTTTTACCCGAAAGATAATAATAATAATAATGTCGTCCTACACAATTTTCATCCACGGCGGCTGGCTCTGTAGAGATTAGCCAACGGCGCAAGATATATATTAGAGCACAAGTGTGTCGCAGGCATAAGTGCTCTGCATATTTCCTTATTCTCATATTCCGATGGGACGGCATTTCGACACGACCGGAGAGAAATCAGGTGCAGGACCCGAATTTTAGAATGCGTGTAGGTAGGTTATATCGCAACATCCGTACACACAGAAATAGTTTATTTAAAAAAATCGTATACACACACAACATTCCTTGTAAATGTTTATTTAGTAGGTGGCAATTTCATTAAATTAATTATTTGGCGACTTTATGACTAAGCCACGCAGAATTCAGCACGTGAAAAATTATTTGCCTATAAAGAATAATGAACATTGGGTATTTGACCTATCTATGACGAACGCAAATAAAATCAGATTAAGATGTAAACGTAATCAATAATTACACCTAGATTATTACGACACAGGTTCATATAGATAACATAAATAAATGGGTAAGCCACACAAAAACGCGTCTCACAAAGACGCAAGAGATAGCAAACATTGCTTACTGTATGTCTCTGTCTTTAACAGCTATGCGATGGTAAATTTAAAAAGCTCGAATAAATTATTTTTTTGCAAACATTATTATATTCAGAGCTAAAAAATAAAACCGCGTCATGAATCTCTCTTTACCTCATGATATCTGCAAGCGAGACAATAGTAGTAATGTATTTCTCATCATCCTTTCCTGTTGAATAATACGACTTCTCTACTCTAACTATAATTATTACCTCATTGCATAAGTCTGCAGGATGTGAGGTAATGTTAATAAAAAAATATAAGTATAGTAATTTTGTACGAAAAGTAGGCTTGCGGTTTGGGCATAGTTAGTAAGCATAATTCGAACTAAATATTAAAAATGCGTTTGTAACTAAATATACAAGATTGGTCATGTTAACAGAAAAGGATAATATAATCTAATTCTAAAATATTTTTGAAGTAATGAATAGCGGCTTGATGATAATGTAGACAGCTGTTCAGCAAAGCATATATAGTAACATTACTTTTGTAATGTACAACGACATCTATGACACGGGCATGACACTACTATTAAGTTTACCTAAGTAGTACCGGAGGCTTTTATAGGCTTTCACGGCTTCTAAGATCTATCTGTTCTATATTGCATATATTACAGGTTTTTAGATGTGTCGTTGCTGAATGCTTTGCTTCACATACTACAAGTATTATTGATCGTATGGTGAATAATTCACAGAAAAATCATCATAAAATCAATTTATGAAGTTATATTAAAAATGTTTTTGTTGCATATGAATAGATGGCGCTGTGTATTTTGTTGATATGAACTATATATATTTACACTACATACATACAATTTATTTATTTTTTTAAATTAAATTAACATGATTTTATTTATAATGTTTTGAAAGATGAAGAAAGTAGCAATCACTATGTAGTGTAGAATGCTGTGAAAATGGCGGTCGGTAAAACAGTCACCCCGGTCCGGTAGGCCGACGTGCGACACGCAAGCGCTACAGGTAGGTTAACATTTACGGTCCGTCGCATCTGGTCGTTTGTGCGCTCACCGTCGCTAAGTTGAAATAAAAAAAAATTGATAAAACTACGAAATGTTTGGTTATATTTGACGTGTGGTCGTGTGTGTGATCAAACTTAGTGCCAATTGTACCAAGTGATTGTGATATGTCGAGGACGAGAGTTGGCGCTTGATCGACTCAGCGGATCATAACGGTAAATTTCAGATGACATTGTTACTTGCCGCTGTTTACTTTGCGGTCAGGTGATTGAGAAATATATCCTGAGTGACCTTGAATTCATACTGAGTCCTAATTAGAGAAAACATTTGCGACGATAACTATGCATATTAATTAATTCCGTTCCACGTAGCATAGTGATGTTTACATGTGAATTATGACACCGAACGCTGATGCGCGTGAGGCTGCGCCGCTTTGAATCAACACAATTTCTCAAGAAACGTGAGATTTGTCGAGTTAGCGTAACATTCGAGCCGATACAAAATTTACCGTTGTAGTGGAAAGTCTCGTATGTATGTTAAAAATTGTTCACGTTCTGAAATTTCTCTCCCTGATTCTTATTAGAAGATATTTACTTTTAGAAACCTGCGTCGATTCATAATTAACATACAATGAGACGCATCAATGAAATGCAAAACATTAGTAACCCGTGCTTACCAGTTGAATACGTTAGTTACTATTGTTGATTGAATCAATTAAGAAAGAATTCAAAATTGGACCGTTACTTATCTTCATCAGTATGCATTACAAAGCGAATCTAGAAAAGTGGAACGTTTGATGAACATTACGACTCGTCCTTATTGTATTGTGAAGTTATCAATTGTTACATTTGAAATATAGTAATATTCAAACAGACAAATTGAATTCTCATTCTCTATACATTATTGGAAATATATTGCATAATGATAAATGGAAATGTTTACGACAATTATGGCAAACTGTCCACTAGAGATATATTTAGTCAAAGCTTAAATGCCAAAACATGAGTCACTAGCTAATGAGATTTTGCTGGCTCGTATTTCGCAAGCTCAAATGTCAATAACCCAAACGGTCACTAAAAGAATTAGAAAAATATATACAAACTTGCAGAATACAAGGTTTATGACAAGGAGAACATATATATATATTATTAGTTCTCGGTAAGAATTTTCTTATCCCTACTCAAAAACTAGTCAGTAGCGGATCATAGTGCAAGTTAAATCCTAATAAATATTGTCTATAGATCTCGTTGTGAGACGTTCCGTATATCTTCACAAAGCAAAAGAAGTTTCCCGGTTCAATTTAGGAATTTTCGGCTGAAAATACGAAAATGTATCCCAACTTCTAAACGTAAAGCTCTAACAAGTGCATTGCGGAATTTTAACAGATATACAAAATTTGAGGCTACGGAAATTTCCTAAAGTAAAAAAATGTAACTAACTAAAAAAGGTAACAACAATTATTGACGATAAAGATTGATTCCGACGCGTAAAGAGCACATTCCGGCCACACGCATTCCAAAAACAGTCAATGCAATTTGTTATATGTAATGTGTAATTGCTGTCAATTTTGTTACTTTATTAATGCTTTATCCCAAAGTATGAGAATTGTTTTATTTCATATATGCGAATTTCTATTGTGTTTAACGACGATGCGAGGTACACTAACCCTAATGTAATGTACACTAACCCCGACGCTCATCCCTTATCATGTTAGAATATGA
Organism: Eumaeus atala; assembly: GCA_017140195.1. Taxonomy (NCBI): domain Eukaryota; kingdom Metazoa; phylum Arthropoda; class Insecta; order Lepidoptera; family Lycaenidae; genus Eumaeus; species Eumaeus atala. The sequence goes on from JAFELO010000155.1 coordinate 587,655, forward strand.
TGCCGTCGTTCAGTTATTGATTATGACGACTCTGCTGAGACACCTAGACATTGTTAGAACTTGAACCAGGATAACTAATTAAAGGCCAAGGCTCATGAGAGCTGTCCATAACTGGGTTTCCCTGCAATACTAGAAAAAGGCTAAATAGGAATAGACTGTTATTGATGATATGAATCAATTGAGACAATGCCTTTGGGCCGGTTTCGGTTAATATTATAGTGTCAACAAGTGATATGATTTCTTAACTACCACATAAGTGCTTTACTTTAGTAGGAACATGTGAAACCGGCCCTAAAACTCACTTTACTCGCACTCTACAAACTCGACAGTATACCTAACCACTATTGACGCAAGTACGGCCTTCTTGCTAATCGTGTTTAAATACGGGAGTTTGTTAACACTCGAATAACAACTTTAATTCGCAACGTGCTTATAAAGCCCTTATTGCTCAATAAACATTCTGTAGTCCTCTACATAATGGGATGTAGAATAGAAAAGAGTTCAACGTGCCGCTAGCTTTAAATTCGACCTTTTTGTGTATCAAAATTATTTGGTAACTGTAAATCATCGACTAGGTTCTACGACGATTAAGTTCAAATTGTATAATTATAGTGATCACCTCGATTATAAAATTCTATAATTCGGTATGGATAAGTGTGTATCACATAAATAGAATGAGCCCGAATAGTTGTATACATTACAGACTACAGAACCAGTGATTAGTTGATCCCAATTTTCTAGTACTGTGTGTACCACTAAATGGGACAGGTAGGTTTGAGGTTTTTTTGGTAGTCGAGAAACAGTCTAACCTAAGTTTTAACAAATGTTCTCTATCATCTCATCTACAATCCATGGTATGTTAGTGAGTAAAGAAAGCTTACAGAGTAATTTTATTTAAAATCTAATAATACATAGTATTTTGATGGCTGGGTCGTGGCAGTGAAACTATAATATTACTGCTGTTAAAGTTTATATTTTTACCGGTCACGCTCGCATAAATCGGATATTGCTGATCTATTTATGCTTACCGCCACCGACATGTATGTATCGCAACATGCATATGTCTGAAGCTAAGTCTTTGCTAATCCCGGAATATGCGATTGAGTGTAGTCCAATTCAGCTCCATGAAGAAATAAGATTGCACGTCCACCGCTAAGTTCCCCTTTGTCGTGTCCTCTGTTTGAAAACCACCCGAACGTCCTGAGCAAATTTCGGCATAGGCACTTGAATTTCAGTAAAATTGTTTCGCGGTTGCTTGACACTGAGGAGTGTCTTCTTGGACACTTCACATTGAGGAATGATTTCGGCTCGCTTTGAATCTTTTACTGAATTTACAACAGGGAGTGTTCAGAAAAAAATTCGGCTTAATAACAGCATCGGGTAAATTCGGATATTCCGGTATTTCCGAATCGATATGATGTGGTACTTAAAGAAAGGAGCCTCATCATATTTTACAGGTCGGCAAGGCACTTACAAAATCTTGGGTTTTGGTTGTAAACTCGCGGTGATGGTCACTGCATTCGCCCTTTAACCTATTTAAATGTTCAAAAATAAGCCTTATGTGCATAGTTGTGTGGTTTGTTGTAAGGTTTCTGTTGATATGTGACATTATGGAGAAGAATGTGTGCGGTCATTGGAGAATTGTTTGTTACTTGCTATTTATGAAAATTGACGGTCCCTACTAGGGACTTCCTAGTGATATTAAATATGGAATATGCTTCTTGAAGCGTGTAAACAAATTTGCCTATCTCATTTTAATAAACGTTGTGACTTGTAATTTTTATCAATCACTTCAAAGAAAGTATCAGCTTTATTTCAGTGTCAAATCAATTAGCCACTACTTATATTGTTGTGCCAATTTTGATTGAATATTATAATGCCAATTTAGATTTTGATGATTTTGGATATCAACGCTTTGTTCAAGTAGAATGCACTTTCACTAGGAGTGTCAAGACGCGTGAGGAGACGTCTGACTTGAACTTTTATCGACGTTTATATTAAAGCCACGCGGCATCGAACAAGTTCAAGTCCAGGAAAAGGAAGTAGCGTCGTCAGTTCCGCCAGCACCACAACTTGTCTGTTTGTTTAAAAAAAAAAAGTGATTTAAATGGCGATTTCGGGTGCGTAACCTGAAACATTGGAGAGGCCGTCGGGGGTCATGTACACTACGATTATGGTACAGCGTAGGTCAGGCCACAATGGTGGAGAGCGTACGCTCACGATCCTCAGCATTGAGGGGCCGACACTTGGGAACATTTGTTTATTGGGGTTGTCTACCAACGATCGATTTTTTGATGGGATTCTTGATTGGTTATTCCACCGTATCGGATTCCGTCCGTGTCTTCAATCAAAATAATTGGAATGTAGCAGCCCTCCTGAAACAAATATATTGACAACGACCACTATCAAGAGTCAAGGACTCCCATGGGTGTCACTATCGACATGATGCATTTTCCTACAATTTTATGAGAAAGATTGGTATGCATTTATATTTGTAATTCTTTTGCCTATCGGCATCAGTATACCCGGTTTTGTTATTGGTTACTTGAAATTCACATGACTGGCAAGGTTGATGATGTTGATGATGGTATTGTAAAATAACTAGCAACGTCTCATAGTTACATCCATGAAAGTTTTTGTTTCGTAGAATATCTACCGAATATACACAGATTTTCCTAAAAATAGGTCGAAACCTTTTGGAAGAGATTGTTCACAAATGTTGAGTCACGAGATTTTATTAGAAGATGAAGAAAGTAGATAATAGAACTTTAGATTATATCAATTTACGGTACCAAGATGATTATTCCAACTCTTTGTATCAAAATGAACCTTGTGATACGTAAAACCGTATTGATGTAAGTTCTAAGGCTTCTCCATACCGCATAGGACGTACGATACCACGAGTTAGTATTCGTTTATGTTAACTCTATAGCCGTTATAAAATATCTGATTTCAGACCTAAATTATTTTAACCAACTCAACATAGAATAGTATCGAGAACATCAAGATCAGATTCACAGATAGCACTCTACACTGGTTTGCGGTTTCTCCTATATGAGCTATAGGAGAAACCGCAAAAGCTTTGATTTTTGACACAACATTATGAGACCCCTCTCCATCCTTGAGGGGAGCAATGCATGACTGCGCCAGTGATCCAGCCCCCTATTCGGATAAAGCTGCACATAAGCCTTTTGCAGGCGTGGCCAAAAAAGGTCAATAATCAAAAAGTCTGGCTTTAATATAAAATTTGTTGATTTCATTATCACTGACCATAAGTTTCAATCCATGATATATTTCGTAATTTTTGGTCAAATGCTACAACAAATTGGCCGGTCCATCCTGCTATTCGGTTCGGTGATATGACATAACTCGACGCATCAATGCAGAATTGGGATTTAGGTTAGCGGTTGGTATATTAGTTTTTCAAACATGAAAATTCTCTGAAAGTGCTAACGTAAATTTTGTCGTCAGGTCTACAAGACGAGCGATGAAATGTAGTCCGGGCATGTCTACTAAGTTTCCCCTACAACTTATTTACATCCTAAAAATATTATAAAAGCGAAAATTTGTATGTACATCTGTTTTTCTTCCTCTCAAATATTACTGAACAGATTCGGTTGAAATTTGTATCAGAAAAACCATCTTGTGTAACATAAAAATTACATTTTATCCGAAAAAAAATAATGAAAGGTTTTATGCGGCCTACGGCTGGTGTAACCAAATATGTGGGGTGAGAAGAAAAAATGAAAGTGAACTAATAGTTTCAAAATGGTAACACTAAGCAGGCCTAATAATATATACATATATTCGCCTTATGAGAGAAAGTTAGTTTCTTATTAGTGCGTAACCCTTATCTACACACATTATAAAACAAAGTACCCAAAAGCTGTCTGTCTGTATGTGATCGATTTTCTTAAAATGTACTGCACGGATTCTTATGCGGTGTTCACACGTGGATAGAGGGTTTCCCGAGGTTAGGAGGTTTCGGTGTATAGTTTATATATCAACAATTTATTTTATTCTTGTATATCATTATGTTATTTCAGAATCCAATGTAGTTATACATTTCTCTGAGAAATTTCATTCAAACCCTTTCTATGTTTTTAGAGTGAAATAATCACAATAATACATTCAGATCTTTGCATTTATAATATTAGTAGTGAAATAAAATGAATGATCTTTTTTATATTGGTATTCAGTACTTACACTTTCTCAGATGCGAACACTGTTTTCTTAAGCGTCGTCGAGAGATCTCGATCAAGGTCGTTTGTCTACGTATTTACGTTTATGTGGCACGTACTATCATTATCGTGATGTTACACTATATATTTATACAGGGCTGCATGAAAAGTAGTGGTGAATATTAAAGGACGTTATTTTTCAGGTCATTACTGATGGATTTGATTATATCATATGGTGTCCGAAACTTAACTCTTGTGGAACATTAACTATTAAGGTTAGGTTAAGCTTTTGAAGATCATTTTAGAGACTGCCACGTCTTCTAAATAGTTACATTGAGAAGATCATTTTAGAGACTGTCATGTCTTCTAAATAGTTACATTGAGAAGATCATTTTAGAGACTGTCATGTCTTCTAAATAGTTACATTGAGAAATCATGGTCTAGATGATCCAATCACAAAAAAAAAAAAACGTTACAAAAGTTAAAATAAAAGGATTTTTGGTAAAAATCTTTAAGGTTAAGTATCCTCCACAAGGGTACCATATTATATGACCAAAACCATCACAAAAAAGTATCGTCCTATAAAATTCAGTACTACTTTTCATGTAGCCGTGTAAAGCGGTTTGTCTAGATTTTCTTACTCCAGCACCTTGTTGGCTCCTTCTATTTACGTGTGTTAAATTTAAATTCAACATACAACGTCTAAAGATAACGTATCAGAAATAATACCCGCGTTAACGAGGTGGCATAAACGTGTTTAGTTTCACGATGGAACTCATTAGAACCAATTTTGAGGCCTTTTAATGTTCAGATATTGAGGTCGTAAAAATGTCTTGTATCAGATTTTATTTTAGATAACAAACATTGAAATGGGATTATAAACAATGACTACAGTATCAAATTATTGTTAGATATTTATCATTTTTAAGACTAAAGTTAATTTTCCAAAAAAATATTTATAATCTGATATTTCACATAAAAATATTTTTCCTTTAACACTTTAATTTATACATATAAGTATTATAAAAAAGTGCCCAAAAGTTATCTATCTGTATGCGATCCATCGTATTGCGGTCTATGAATAGAGCGATTTCGGAGGAAGATTTTAGTGTATAATTAGCCTCTGTTATTTATGGTACAATATACGGGTATGAAGCGATGTCATGCAAAAATAAAATCGCGGGTCCAGAATTTCCAAGGAAACGTACAACATCCCCTTCTTGCTGAGAAATAAAAGTTCATTCTCTTATTGAGTTGGTATTTTGATTAATAAGATTATATATATATATATATATATATATATATATATATATATATATGTACATGTATTTGGAAGGTGATAGGTATATTATAAAATGAAAATGAATTTAAACGGGCCCACTACACTTTCTCCGTTACGTGACATTTCCCTTACATGTCACACTGTCACACGCCCGTACTGCACATCGTTATATAACTGAATACATATTTAATTATTATGCGTCTGCACAACTTGGTTGCAGATACCTAAACGTGTAGAATAATTCATTAATTAATTCAACTCTTTAGTTATTGCTCAATTGCTCTGGGTATATGAGAATCACTGACGATTTGACCGGCATAATGATTTCATTCGCTGGTTAAAGATTGTTTAACTTTGACGTACTAGTTTTCATAAGATTTTTTTTGATTTATATTCAATTTTGGTGGCCTTGTAGGTATGTATATATTATAGTGCCGAAACTTTAGGCATGTAGCGTTAAAAGCTTCAGCTTAATTACCAATTGCACTGTTTTAGGTTTTAAAATGTTGTTAAAAATTATATTCACATTACCTCTACTATATACATAATACTAATGTTGTCCTAGCGGAATTTCGGCGGCCATCTCTACAGGGACTTGCCAACTGCGCAGGACATATTATAGTGCACAAGAGCGTGCGCAGGCACTAATGCTCTCGTTGCTCCTATTATTTCGACAGGACGGCAATCTGACACGACCGGAGAGAAATCAGGCTTTAGACAGTTATTAGCAATAGAAAAATCTCAATAACACTTTGGCCCCACGCGGGACTCGAACGCAGGACCTCACGACTGTGGTTGACCATGCTAGTGGTAAATAGACCATGAGGCAGTCAGACCTCAATTACATATGTAGGTATTAATAATAAATATATTCGTGAATTATATGTGTTGGATTGTACACTTACCCGATGTATTTATAAAGTGTATTCTCACTTTTTGTGAAAATATGACGTAAATTATACAATGATGTTTATTACACAGTTTCTTGACTTTGTTTTAAAGAAATTAACTTTAGTACGATTATACGTTTTAAATGTTTTAAATAAGTTGAAAAAACAATTGAAGGAAATAGTCCGGGTCAGAACTAACACACATTTCCCTATTAATGCTAACTAGCGATCCGCTCTGGCTTCGCCCGTGTATAACGGTAACAATCCGTACCGTAGCAAATTAGGATAAATCATGAAAACTATGTCCACGGCTGAAACCGCACGAAAATCAGTTTAGTAGATCTTGTGAAAATTGATCACATGCATTTAAGATATTTAGTGTGGCTAAAAGTCGCCGCTAATCGCTGGCCCGCCATAAATAAAAACGGCCCTGGCTTCTGGAAAATGACTAGCCTATGTACTAGTATGGCGATTTATACAATTCCACTATGACATATAGACTGGGTAGATGTAAATCAATATAACAGAAACTATTAAATAGTGGTGACATAACGTCTGTCTAGAAATAAATATTTAAAAACCATCAAGGCGATTGTTCCTACACGTTAACACACCTCTTTCAGTAAGCGATGCAAACAGACATCGTGTATGTGTGAAAGTTGATCGATTATATTTTTAAAGGATTATGTAATCCTCACGAACACTTCCAATCCCATATATATAAAAGCAGTTGCCAGAGGTGTGTGGCCTCTAGCCAGTAGGCGCAACTTGCACGTAATTAACCAACGGAATGACGACAGGTATTTCCGTGATCGAATGCAACGTACATACTTACACAAGATCCGTGCCATAATTGTATACCTATATGCTACTGAAAGTAATATATTGTCCAGTTTTCTGGATAACGGGTGTGTTTTAAAAGAATTCTGATATGTTTCTGATTTTAGTAAGAGGTAGTGCTATGCTCCATTCCTGCAGCGGAATTGGCCCGGCACAACCGGGGAGGTAAGTCTCGCACAAATGATTCCATAAAGTGATGACACCTTTTCGTGCGGTTTATGGGTAGCCGTTGGCCCATTGGCAGGGAGGAGGAAAGAGGGACAACGCATCGGCATAGTAATTGTGTGGATGATTATGGACATCGGAAGTAGTAAAAAGGCGACAGTGGCTCGTTTGTATGCCTATATAAAAAAAAAAAAACAAAAAAATTTAGACAAATTCGTCACATAAGGAATAAATAAATGGCACATAAGGAAAAAAAACGTTAAACAGATAATAAAAAAATCGCGCGTTCACTGCCGTGAACTTTAACCCATGCTATATGAGATGACAGTTTAGCGATCAATGAGTTTGTATATGGCTATCGGACGGTATTATAAACCACATTCGAGGTCAAAGAACTTGCCAGCTCTGTATTATGTACCCTCTCTACGCGGCCGTAACGATATTTCGTGACAGAAAAATACGTGATACCTTAGCCTATAAAGAAGATTGAAGTGAAGGCGCGTAAATGCGTTTCCACGCGCTAACGAAAAATAAGAAAAAAGAAGAAAAGGAAGAAAACAATAGAGAAAGGCGTTATAAAAAATCGTATTTGATTTTCGATACAGCACCAGTGGACTGGTGCCTAAACTATAATGAGATGACAGTAGATAACTAAATATCCGTACAGAACAGAACAATTACGTCTCTCTACAGTCGGTACACATTGCATGTTGTAAACTGTACCGCACGCACAGGCGTGTTTCTTTATTTAGCTGGAATGGAAATATTCAAATGAATGTGGGGATATAATGTGCGCTTACAACGAGCCTAGTGAACCGTGACCGACAGGTGATCTGCGGACACACGCGGACATGCACACGTTACACAAGTTATCCCTGTGGACACAAGTTATACTTTTTGCTTCAATACATTATTTTCAAAAAAAAAATTTTTTTGTAAGAGGTATTGCCATGTTATATTGCAGTGGAATTATGCCGGCACTACCGGGGAGGTACCTCATGCTCACATAATGTAAAGCACAGCTAGTAATAATATAGCCTATGTCACTATTGAATAATGTGGATTTATATTTATTATTATTAATAACATGGCGGGTACCACTGCTGAGCGAAAGCCTTTCTACTCTCTTTCCACACCTTCCTGTTTAGAGCTATTGGGCCACTCCTTCCGAAAGGAGTCCAGGTCATCTCACCATCTCCGTCGACGTCTGCCGTGTGGTCGACGGGCATTATGGGGGGGCCCAAAGATACCTTTTAGCTCAGAAGTTTGATGACAATGGGCAGCCGTGGCCAGCCCAGTTCCACTTACACATGGCAGCCGTCCGAGTGTCATCGGTTGTCCCCTGTTTTGGAGCGTATTTTAGTATTCCTAACCCAGAATATTTCGCACCATGGATAGACTGGGTAGAGAAATCAGGCTTTAGACAGTTATCAGACAGACAGTGAAATCAGGCTTTAGACAGTATCCATGTGCCAGAGGGCAGACCACGAGGGCTGCTGATCTGCTGAAGTGTCAGGGACCACGTTTCGGAGCCGTATATAAAAATGGGGAGTGTATGTCGTCGTTATGCGTCCATCTTTCTGTTAGTTAAAGACTTTTCATAATCGAATAAGTATTACCCAATGTTACCCTACCCTTTAAAGGGTAAATACTTAGTAGGTTAGAAACTTTACACTTTTATAATATACCGCAATGGAATCCGTTAAGATTACTTTCATTGCAATGATTGGTATTCGTCTGGTTTGTTACTGTATACTCAGTTCATCAAAATACTTCCTTACTCTATGATAGACAGATGTTTCGAAATCTCTTATCTTTACACGAAGGTAACATTACCTTGGCACAGTTGTAGCTGGCTGTACATCACTACCCGCATCATTATAATTTCATACTTCTCACGAAATATTAAAATACACAATGACAATGCGCCTCGCCGCTCCGCATACAAAATGTAAAAATAAAACTAAATGTGTACAATCTACGAGCGTTTTGGAAGATCTACAGACCACACAGGTGAACGATTTCTGTGTGTTTCCCTGTTAGGCCGGTGGTGACCACTGACACGCGACAGTTATTATGATTCATGTATATACAACATTTTGTACCATAGCACATAACTATTTGGAACTTGTGAGCATTTACAACATCCTTCTAGCCGAGTTTCGGCTATGGCGGCCATCTCTATAAAGTTTGCTACTTAACTAACCAATTGCGATGTGCTTATTATAGTGCACAAGCGTGTGTACGGATACAAGTTCACTGTATTCAATCATTCCCCTATTCAGCTTGCTCGATACATCGGCAAGACCAGAGAAATTGGGCGCAGGACCAGAGAAATTGTCGTGGCGGTGGGGCTCAGTAGCGTGGGATGAATCAAGACATCTTGGGCGAAGATAATTGAAGAGCCCTCCTGTTCGATTGGCTTCACATAAGGTGTCTCGTGTCTATTTGTACCCTTTTTATAAGAAGAGGCGACCAAAGAGCAGGAAGAGGAGCCGCTCTCTGTCCCCTATAGTAAGAAGAGGGGACAAAAACGCAAAAGGAGGCGGCGCTTTTGCGCACCGGGCGAGGACCGAGAATGAGGACTCCACCTCATTGCAATGTCCCAAAGTCGGTGGGGTTGTCCTGTGGTGCGGGACAACACCATCGGTGGAGGTGGCGTCGGTCCCTTAGGGGGCTGACTAGCTGTCTAGATGTCCTGATGATTTGTTGTTCCGAGGCACCCCACCTAAGGCGGTACGGATGACACTCGCGGTGGATTTTGTGGGCATTCGGCACTATAATGTGCCTCGAGTCACACCCAGCACTGGACCCCGCCTAAGGCCGGTGAAAGCGCGTAAATGCGTCTACCCGCGTCAAAAAAGCAAAGAAACGCGTGACTTAATTGCAGGGTTTAGGTCACACTGCGCTACAAAGAAATGACTATGAATTGACATGGCCATAACTTTATAACCGCAAACACTGAAAACACGAATCCGAACCGTAAACGACGAGCTTTTGCTATATTTACTGTAATATTAACAGCCTACACGCTCACCCTGTCTTTTACCACGATACGCTCGTTAAGGCGTATTTGCGGTAACTGTCGTAGCAATTTGTCGTATCGTTTGCAAAAAAATAGGGACATGAAGCCAGAGTTCAATGATCGTCAATATTTATTTGAAATGCGCTGTAGCTGTAACGAATTCTATTAGATTTCTTACCTTGAAAATGAATGGGTATCAATATCCCATCTGTAACACTCTCGAGACAGTGGTCTTGGTCAACATGTCTGTGTCTGAGGGCTGGTACAGCTCGCCCTACATGTTATTATCTAGACATGTTACACGTTTATTCTTGTCTCTATCTATCTACGGATTTGGCTACTCAAGATAGAATTTTGACATAAGCTGGAGCTTACATCATAATTCTATGTCTAGTAGATAAATCCACCGAATGATAGAATGTTGAAAGGGGACCTAAGAAGTTTACAATATAAATAATAAAGAGGAGTAATTTTATATTTATTACATAGATTTATATTATTATTTATAAAAATCATAATTATAAATTTCACAAAATGACATTACCATAAAATCATTTAAATTAGTTAATTATTACCAATTGATTGTAGTGTACGGATATATTTTTCTAAGCCTTGGAACAACACAGCACATTGGAGAGATGAACGGCCTAACATAAAGGACTTCCGCCTCCATTTGTTCCGCAGGCTCCCTTACGAGCACGCTCGGTATATGAATGCGTCACGCACGCACCCGTCACCGTCCACGTAAAACCTCTCAGTAACCTTTACACTTTGTGACTTTAATATCATCACATCATTTGGAAGACTAACTTTGTTACTTTATATTGTAAACAGTATACTTATTGAATATGTTCTATCTTAAGTGAATTTGGCACCTTTGTGCAAATAGATACAACCTTTAATCTAGTGTGTAGATATGCTTGTTAGCAAGTTTTACGTTATAAATGATCGTTTGTAAACAAAGTTATAATTTATTTAGTAATATTAAACGCTAAGGTTTTCTTTAAATTATTCTGGTCTGTTTTATTCATTAGTTTGAATCAAATTGACAAATTGGTCAATCTATTCGTGTCGAAATGTATATTGGTTAATGTATACTATCTATACTATTTATTTATAAAAACCAAGGGAGAGCCACTGGAGATAGAATTTTGTTATAATTCTCATATGAAAAATTACAAAATTCTATATCCTCTAAGTTCCGACTGACATTTGAAAAGATAATGTTTGTAAAGGTGAGAAAATACGACGGGACTCAAATATGAACCTATCATTTGTTTAAACCAACGCAAGTGTCGTTTTCACTCGTGTTGAAGGAAAATACATGGGTCATTATCATTCATACAAAAGTGTCCGTGTTGTTAAGTTGAAAATGTTCCGTTTGTGATCACTTCGCAGAAACCAAACAATCAGCACTTAACACCTGCACTCGGGCACTATAAAGCAAAATATTATACCAACAGATTTTTTTTCTTTTTGTGTGCCTTTGTAATTATGGCGTCTCGAAACAATGGAAATGCAAGCACGTAAACACCGAAATGCAAGAGCACTAAAAGTTGAGACTTAAATTATACAGATATGTACTTTTCCTGTACTAAACCGTCTGCCTCTGAGTTGTTTTTTGAGCGTATGCACAATATATTTGTTAGCAACAACACATACGGTAGGCAGATAGAACGTTAACACATTCGTTAGCAACGCTTTTCTTTCTGTCTTTGTGCTTAATTGCGCATATATAAATATGTCAATAAATATGACTAAACTAAATTATACTATAATAATAAGAAATTCGATTCATAGACCGGGCGTTTCCTCCTAGAGAGGATGAAATAAGAGAAGGTAAATTAATTAATATCATTAGACACTTATATTCAAGGGGGTTGGTTTCCCCATAAGGCTGCTGAGGGCTTCGGTGAGATTTTAGTGTGATAGATCTTTCCTTAAAGTAAAAAATGCTGAATTTCACAAATCATCTAACTCTATGATAACATATTAACAGTTGTTTGATCCTGTAATATTTTTCAAGACAGCAGAGATAGTGACTAGGTCAAGTTCACTTATAATTCACGACATTTGGCAGGGGAGAAGCGCTGGGTCGGACCCGTACCACTCGGGCAACAATACAAGTTCACTTATAATTCACGACATTTGGCAGGGGAGAAGCGCTGGGTCGGACCCGTACCACTCGGTCAACAATACAAGTTCACTTATAATTCACAACATTTGGCAGGGGAGAAGCGCTGGGGTCGGACCCGTACCACTCGGTCAACAATACAAGTTCACTTATAATTCACGACATTTGGCAGGGGAGAAGCGCTGGGTCGGACCCGTACCACTCGGGCAACAATACAGTCATTACTGCTCAAACGATAAAAATATCACTTTTTTTTAGCAGTCACTACGTAATTTGTGTACTAGTAAGAGATAGTGCCATGTGCATCGCCGGAGGTCCTCCGGTCCAATTGAGCCGCTCTGCAGCTCTCGCTCACTTGATTCCGCCGCGTAGTGATAGCCATATACCTTATGTGGATGTCTACGGATGAGAGTAGCCGGGATCAATTTAAAAACAAAGTATTTCTTTCACAGGTCGGCCGGGGACCACATGTCGGCGCCATCATGGTGATCGTTACCAGAGTAAGTATTCATTATAAAATCACCGTACAATTTATGTGGCGTTCTGTAATCTGGACTTCTAGTAAGTGCCCCGGAACAACAATCATCAGGGCACCTCGACGGCTAGTGAGCCCCCTAAGGGACCAACTCCACCTCCACTGATGGGGTTGCCCAGCACTACAGGACAATCCCACAGAATTTGGGACAGCGCAATGGGGTGAGGTTCCCATCCTCGCCCCTTGCCCCATGCGCAAAAGCGCCACCTCAAGTTGCTCTTAGGTCCCCTCTTCTTATAAGAGAAAAGATGCAAAGACCCCCCTCGGACAATTGGCTTCGCCTGGGTTCACCTCAGGCTACAAAGCCCCACCGCCACGACAAGGCGTGAACCATGGTGGGGCCGAGACTCAACCCTGTCCAATGCAAACCGATAGAGCAAATTTAAAATTATCCCAATAGGATGCTTGTTATACTTTTGCATGAAATAAATATATTCTTTGGAATTGTTTAGCTAGCCGTGTCAATACTGTACAAGTGGAAGCACTTATAACTTCTAGTTCCAAGATCAAAGTTCAATGTTTCTCAACTCACTTACCTTGAATAACATTAAGTATTAACCCATTGATGCTGAGACTTTATGCGTATATATGTACCTAGGTATACTTGTTCTAGCCGCAGAAACTCATTTTCTATGTATATATATTATTTTCTACTATATTTATATCCCATTGTATAAATATAAGTAACAAAGTTAAATCCGGATTACCTGATGGCAAGTTGAAGTACTTAGATATCTTCACAACCAATTAGTAGCTTTTCTCATGCCGGTATACGCCGGTGTTATGTGGGCGACAGAATCCCCGTTCCTGCCTGTGCTAATCTGATGTACCAGGGACATATAAAAACACTGCTATTATTTACAATTTGATTTTGTCTTAATGTTTATATATTACTCTAATGAGTGGAGTTATATATACTCACGCACACATACACACACTAATGTATATCGATTGCTTCATGGTCTAGTGGTAAGCACGTTCAACCATGACGGGCGGCCCCAAGTTCAAATCCTGGGTTTGGATCAAATTAAAACTGATACAATTAGGACTTTTCAGTTTTTAACAATATTTGGTGGTTTTCACCAGCGTGCCTCGGAAAACACGTTTAGCAATCGATCCTGCGCCTGATTTATCTCCGGTTGTGTAGGATTGCCGTCCCATCGGAGTAGGGGAGAGCAACTTGTGTGCTATAATTCTGTGCTGTCCAGATAACTCCTCTAAATGTAGGTGGACGCTATAACTGAAGTTCGCATAGGGAGAGATTATTATTAGGTTATATAGATTGTATCTGTATTGAATAAATATTATTTATGGATAGGTAGGTGCAGTCTGTTTATTTCCAAACATGGGCTCCATAGGTGAATATCAAGACAAACCAGATTTTTATGCACAGATACAATTTCGCAGGCGACTTCTACAGATATCGGACAAGCTCCGAACAGTTCGTTTCGCACTTGTGGACCCGCAACGAGTTTAACGAGAAGAAAATATTAGGAGTAGAAAGTATATTTATTTGATTAGAGTATAGTATCTTTCTTATAAAGTGAAACTTTTACACAGACCCAAACGCCTAAAATAACAAACAACAGTAGATAGTAGTGGATAGTAGTAACAGGCTCTTCGAAAAACATAAATCCACCCGATGCATGTCACGTTGTAGGCTGCTACGTCAACCTAGCATTTCTACGTTGATATACTTAGCAATTTATGATATTGTAGCTTATGTTACGTCAGAGAGCTCTCAGCTAGTCTATATTCTTATATTCTTCATATTTGCCACGTGTGTTATAATATAATAAAAGTTTTTCTGTGTCATTCTAGTAATACTATAAATGTGATATTTATGTTTATGTGTACAAGAGCTAGAGACAAATTTGGATAAGGTTTTACACAGATCTGGATTACTTAATTTGGATAAGGTTTTACACAGATCTGGATTACTTAATTTGGATAAGGTTTTACACAGATCTGGATTACTTAATTTGGATAAGGTTATACACAGATCTGGATTACTTAATTTCACTTTTTATCCTGACAAAATGACTGTATTGAAGGAAGCGGAGCATAGCTCGTACATTCATAAATTACGTCTTAGGGTTCAGATATTTGGTTCTAATCGTTCAGTAAACCGTTGGTAATGTCTTACAGCCGACCTATGCCCTCAACGTCGATGGCAGATGGTGTGCAAAAACCACGTGGCCTGAGAAATTGTACACATTAAATCGAGAGCGACAGTGAGAACGAACTCGTGCGGCCGATGGATTTGCGTGGGAGATACGAGTTAGAGCGATGGTTTCAATTCAAGGAACCTGTTTGTTGATAAAAATATCACGGTCTTACACTGGACGTTTTGTCCTAGCTGTTTTGTACTTATTGACATATTGTATGAACAGCATAATTTAAAAGTATATGTCAGATAGAACCTTAGTAGTAATTGTTTTTTTAGTAAGTGATTTTTTAATAGATTCTTATTGTAAAATAGTCTTATGGGTATTTGGGCACAGAGATCATTTGAGCGTGTGAACTGTGAAGGTTATCTTACAACTGTTTTTCATTTATTCACATTAACGGATAGATTGTTAATATATCAATAGTGCAATATCTTTACATCATCATTATCATACCAAAACTAACAGACACTTGAATTGATCGTTTAAAGATATCATCACATGAGAGCGAGAAGTACCTCCCCGATGGTGCCAGCCCAATTCAGATGCGAAGCAGCATGGCACTATCTCTTATTTTATACATATGTTATTAAGAGAAATAAGCGGATATTAATCAAGATTTTCACACCATCGTTCGTTAAACTGCGGCTCTCGAAAGAACAAGTAGATGCGTGTTCGCGTGCGTACAGCTCGTAATATTTTAGGTTACTGCCGTTATCTGATATCTGTGCCAGCGTTAATTTATGGTAAGAAATATGGAGCAAATGTATGTTTTTTTATTCGCAATACACGTTGATCGTTAATGATACGTAGATGAAAGTGAGATTTATTGAGATATTGCTAGGAGATAAGAGAATAAATTATCTGAATTCATAAATTTAACACGAAACTATCCTACGAGTTGATGTGTAAAAGTTTAAACATTTCATATATTCAAGGATGGACCACAATGAATATGTAATATTGTATTGTTTACTACAAGGACTTATTCATTAAAAATAATTACGTCAATACAAATCGTTTACTAAACCATAAACTATATTTACTTGGGAACGCCACTCGGCTCTTCTAGTTCAATCGCCGAGCGCCCTCGGACTAGCCGGTCAGTGATAACGTTATCACATTGAAACTGCATTGACTTCTTAATGCACATGGTCATATGTTTTATTTTTAGTTTACATCCGACATTCATTTTTTATACATTTACATAGAGACACGATGTTAAAGCGCCATTATGGATCTAGATGTAACATTTGAGGTATGTCATTTCTATACTTAACGATATATAAAAATAAAAAAACATTTACTTATAAATTTAGAGGTGCTAACATTGTTGACTTGACGATTATGTGTGTTTTATATATTCTATGTTTTAGAAGTATTATTTTATATATGATTGATAAATGGTTTAATAAAAAGCCAAACGTTCTTTTTTTAAAATAAGTAGTAGCAAATGATATGAAGTCCCCAATGTTTTTAACATGACCATAGATTAAAGACACAATCATAGACTGTCAGTAATAATATTGTACAAATAAAAGTGCTAAGTTAGTGTAGTGATATGCACGAGCTGCTTGGTGGTGTCACGACAGATGGGACGTTGTATGAAATCAGTCGATACAGTAAATCTTCATTCATTAAACATCGCACAGCCCCTGTTACGACTTGTATCATTCTTTGCAATCTCACGTGACTGGGTCATCTTATACCCCCGCTAGGGGGCAGAGAGAGCTGTTTCAGGATTTTGGTCCTCTTCTGGCGGCATCTTACTCCATTAACATGGAGCGGTCATTGGGGTGTCGTGGGCGGTCTGCCCCACCGGGTGAGATCGCCGTCAGTCCCGGCGAAGGCCCAGCGAGTGGTAGTCAGCGACCAAGGACAGTTGTTACCCGCTGATCAGGCGGGCGAGTGAGCCCCGCGGCTAGCTGTTAAGAAGGAAAAAAGGGGGAGGAAGGAAGCTATTCCCGTACCGCACTTACGTGGTAGGAACCCCACTACGGGGACTTGGATAAGAGGGAGCGAAAAGGCAATCTCAAGTATTTGTAATATTGCTAAATACCGAAAGTCCACCTTAAACCATTAGGGGGATGGGGTAAAGTAGAAGTCATATTCACTTGGTAGTGGGTGTTGGTAAGCATAGAAATAATATAGATACAGTAGCGATTAGGTACTGACCGTCATGATGCCTCAAAAGAGAACGTAGATGAGAAAGTCATTATTTATCTATCTAATTTTGCATGCGCATTACGCAGGGAGAAATGAATGAAAAAAGAGAGACGGAACTATATTTTGCTGTCTCATTCGATTTAGACTGCTGCGTTTTCCTATGGTCGGTGGTCACTAAAAGGCTCCGACTGCTCGTTTGTCCTCCTAGGCAATAAAATATCTGACTTTTTATTGAATTCTAGTAGTCTAGAACTAATCCTTTCGGAAATTTTATTATTGTAGTAGTTAGTTTAGTATACTAGTTGTAGTTTTACAGTGTTCTTTGACTTATTGATGTCTTAAGTTAACGCGAATGTTACTCATTACAATAAAACTATTTTTGCGGATCCTATCGCGGTTTATATAATTATTTCGGTTCTTTGACTGTCGGGACTATATGTGTTCTAGTTACTTAGTTTAGTTAGTACAAGTTCCTTGGGTTCGGATGTTTTTAATATATTTTTTATGCTCATGGTTTTATTGAAGCCTGCTTCTATTTTACTTCATAGTTGTCTAGGAAAGTTAGTATTGTAATTCAGAGACGCGTGTCTCTGAATTATAACACTTACCTTTGACTCTCCAGAACACAAAACAACACAACCGCTATACGTTCAAAACAAAAAACTCTCAATGAAACCAATATTTATATTAAAAAGTTTAAATAGCACGTTCATAACAACGTAGACGATTATTATTAGTAACTTTCACGCCACAAGATGATTATCTGCATACGACGTGACCGGCCCGTCAATTAGCTCTAACAAACAAGGACGCACTTTCTATCAAACTCAAGGTATCATGCATAATCACTGTCAACTTCCGGCTGCGCACTTGTACAGGCTTTTATTAATTTTATACACATTCGTAGCTACGGAGCCCAAAACGATAGTGTGGAAATTCATTTGGAGTTAAGAAGACTGATGAGTTTAGTGGCATTATGTATTTGTAAAGGCACATTGGGCTGCGGAAGCTTCGCGATTGATCCCAAACTATGCACCAAAAACTGTTTCTCCAGTCCATCTCTAACTCTCATGCGCTTGTCTTATGGATACCACTTCCACTAGGGTGAAGGAAACGTCGAAGAAGCCTGCATGCCTGACAAGTGCTTAACACCGTTCTTGCCTGATTTCTTACACTCAAGAATAAGGGCACGTGCCTCTCTGATCAACAGGGATAAGTCTGGCATTATGTTACACAAAACTGTTAATTACTCGTATCTCTGCTCGTATTCTTTGCGGTGTTACTCGTATATAAATACGCTCTTGGATAACTATTTGTGGTAATGATCTCGTCTTTTGTCCGGTGAGGACTGTTCAACATTGGCGCCGTATTACTTGTTTAGTTTAGTTAGTGACAACTTTCGACGGTCCCGTTAGGCTGGGACACGACGACACGTGTACTAATGTTGACGTATGAATGTGTTCCAGGGTGATTACATATGGATCGAGCCGGTGTCCAGTCGAGAGTTCGATGTGGCCATAGGCGCGCGCGTGCTCGCCGCAGAGGGCCGGCGGATCAGGGTCCGGGATGACGACGGCCAGGAGCAGTGGCTGCCGCCGGAGCGCCGCATCAAGGCCATGCACTCCACCTCCGTGCACGGCGTCGAGGATATGATCTCGCTGGGAGATCTCCATGAAGCGGGGATATTAAGAAATTTGCTCATTCGCTATAACGATAACCTAATCTATGTGAGTAATACATTTATTATCAATACTCTTTTTTTTGACGCGGGGAAACGCATTTACGCGCCTTCACTGGCTCTGGGTGGGGTCCAGTGGTGTGTGGGACTCGCGGCGCATGATAGTGCCTAGTACCCACAAAAAACACCGCTAGTGCCATCAGTGCCGCTCTTGGTGAGGTGCCCCGAAACAACAAATCATCAGATCCATCCACCTGCAGATATGGGGGTTGCCACGCACTATAGGACATCTCCACCGACTTTGAGACAGTGTAATGAGGTGAGGTTCCCATCCTCGCCCCTTGTCTCGTGCGCGAAAGCACCGACTCCTGTTGCTCTTTGGTCCCCTCTTCTTATAAGAGGGGTACCGAGAGCGATTCCTCCTCCTGATCTTTAGCCCCCTCTTCTTATAAGAGGGGTGCAAAGATCCCCCTCGGTTCAATTAGCTTCGCCTGGGCACCCCCAGGCTACTAAGCCCCACCGTCACGACAAGGCTTGAACCATGGTGGATTTTCTATTCCTTCATTCTCGTATTCTGGTGGGACCGCAATCCGACACGACCGGAGAGAATATAGGCAGGACCGACGCAAGGGGGTGTAACACCGCCAACTTCCTAACTCTGGACAATTATTAGAATTTGAAAAATCGTAATAGTACTTTTTGTATTGGTCCAACCCGAGATTCGAACCCGGGAACTCACGTCTGTGGCTGAACATGCTCACCACTAGACCACGACGCAGTTAACAGTTCCTGAACTACATATTGCATAGTACATATACAAAATAATGTTTACTGTCACTTGATAACGTAATCACTTAAAAAATAGACGTTCCAGCGCCTGAACTAGGTAGTCGGATAGTCCCGACTCCTGTAGTCGGAGCTTTGGAGTGTTAGTCCTACTAGTGTTAAAATGTGAAAGTTTGTTTGTCTGTTATTCTTTCACGCGAAAACTGCTAGGTAAAATTTGTCACAATTATAGATTACTATCTGAAAAACCTAAAACTATTTAGGTACAGAAAAATGAATTGGATAGGTTTTTACGCAGGTAAAATCGATGGGCATGGCTTTCAAATAACATAAGCCTTTCGGAAAATAACTAGAAAGTTTAGCTGTATAGTTTGGCCACTTATAACAACTATGTTTAATGTAGTTAGAAATTTATATGGCTTTGTATTAAATGTTTGCTAAACGAAACACGAGTACAAACCATACAATTGGGTTAGTGGGTAAAGTTTGGTAAGTGAATGACCTTTTGTACTGGCCTCGCTTCTGTGTATGCGTGTAGCATATGCGGTATGCATTGACGTACATAAATTGTGACAACAATTTTTGCTTTGATTTCGCGATATGACATTTTGAATCTTAATCATGTGGAACAACGAAATACTAATAAGTAAAAATAGAAGTTAGAATTCTAACTTGGTGTTTCACATATTTTATATATGTGAAACACCAAGTACTTAAAGAATTATAGAATGAATGAAATGAATGATTGAAATATTTTTTTATAGTGCACATTTTAAACAAATCGGTAAAGAATAATGTCACATTATCGGTAACTACACTACCAATGCAACAATCGAATATATTAGCCATTAGTTCATACGCGGGGTGAATCAAGTACCCGAAACTACAAAGAAAAACTTCGATATTTCTTTAAAACAATTTTACTTTCCAACGTAGTTTCTTTGTACCTCCAAGCATTTAGTCCAGCGCTTCTCAAATGGCTTTCTCCAACACCAGTTTGATAAAATGATTTCTCTAACCCCTCAAAATACTCGTCTACGGCGACAATGACTTAATCATTTGATGATAATTTTCGGCTACCAAACCAATTCTTGACATTCTGGAATAAGTGGAAGTCGCACGTGGCCAGATCTAGGGAGAGGGGGGGGGGGGAATGTGGTAACAATTCGAACCGCAATTCATGGAGTTTGACAACTGCTACCCTTGACGAGTGCACAGATACATTGTCGAGGTGGAATAAAACTTCCTTTTTGGCAAAATGAGGCCGTTTCTTTCGGATTTCTTCACAAAATATTTGAAGCAAGCTTGTATAATATTCTAAAATAATCACTCGAGCATCCCAAAAAACAGGCGCCATTACTTTGCCGGCCGACAAAACTGATTTTGCTTTCTTTGGCGCAGGTTTTCCGCTCTCAGTCCACTCCTTAAAGTGTTTTTTGTTTCAGGAGTATAATGATGTATCCATGTTTCATCTACTGGCATATAATGCCGCAAAGACTCGTTAGTATCACGCTTAAACAGCGCCAAACACTTCGACGAATCTTCCACTCCACGTTTCTTTTGGTTTGATCATGTCCGAATTCGTCACTTCATTTGGACGGCCAGACCTGTTGGCGTCTTCGCAGTCTGTCTCCTGCGTTTAAAATCAGTTACCCAGGGGTGAATTGTACTCATGCAGGAGCAGTATTACCTAATACACTGTCTAGCTTGACTTTAATCTGGGTTGCTGTTTCCCTTTTAAGACGTAAAACATTATTACCGCACGAATTTCGCTTCTTTCCATTGTTGAGAAAATTTACGTCAGAGAAAGTCCTAGGACCCCTCACACAAATTCTATCAGTTCGAATAAATTCAAAAATGGCGTCCTATTTTCGAAAAGATGATAGAATATAATGCAATAAATTTTGTTTGCCTATCTTTTTTTAGGTTCGTCGTTTCGGCTAGTCATCAATCAGCCCTCCTATGAGAAACTTTACTTTACTCATATATATATTATAATACCACATAATATGGTACTTTGTACCTGTTACATATCTGAGCTACTGATTTCTCTATCTCAGTTTTATTTAACAATATATCAATATAGTCGTTGCATTCCATGTTATCATCATCATCAGCAACCACAGCCAAAAGACGTCACGACACCGACAGTTCACCGTAACAAGCTTTCATCCAGCGGCTACTCGCCAACTTATTCTGTCCATCTAGTCCACGTCTGGTCACCGGATGAACTGATTGGCCTTCCAGCATTGTCCCTTTTGGTGCGGTATCGCCATTCAAGAACTAATTTCTCTATGATTGTCGAATTGATGGTTCTGCGAGGAATGTGGCCTGCTTATTGGCGTTTCAGCTTGGTGACTTTGTGAATTATGTCAGGTACTTTTGTTATCGTGCAGATCAGGCCTCGCTGAGAAACACCGGCCTTACTTCTCTCCTTAGCACGCCGTTTTTTTTGTTTAGCATTTAAATCAAATTTGTGGAAATAGTATAAAGAGTACTTCTCTATTTAAGTTACCTTTACATTTAGCCTGTCAAAAAAAAATGCTATTATATGTAAATGTTTTCAGACATATACGGGTTCTATATTGGTAGCAGTCAATCCGTACCAAATACTGCCAATATATACCGCAGACCAAATTAAGTTATACAAAGAACGAAAGATCGGCGAACTGCCGCCGCATATCTTCGCCATCGGGGACAATGCGTACGCGCATATGCGCCGGTACGGGCAGGACCAGTGTATAGTCATCAGTGGAGAATCAGGCGCGGGAAAGACTGAATCTACTAAGCTCATTTTACAATATTTAGCAGCTATAAGTGGGAAGCATTCTTGGATAGAACAACAGGTATGGATTCAGTTTAGATTGCCAAACTTTAAATGCTCTGACTGATGTCAGAGAACTTATCTCAAGGTTTTCAAAATATAATCAAATTTTTTGTTTATACATTTTTAATATAATCTTACTCTTTTCAACCTACACAGACTCCCTCGCTCATATGATGTCGCCACAAACTATTCGTAGTGTTTCCTGTATTCTGTAAGATTCCGTTATTGTACAGTGAAGGTACGGAAAGTGACATGTCTGCAAAACAATGCGGATGTCCATGGACGTCGGTAACCATCAAAATATTCATATTTCTCGCTTGCCCTCGCTCCCTTATACTCAAAAAACTGTAGTACGTTATTTAGGTACCATAAATACTGAAAACACCAGTCTAACAAATACTGGCCGATTGCAGTCTCAACTTGACATGTTACGCAAGGTTAACTTTTTTAGATGAAAGAGTTGAGCCACAGGAGCTCAGCTGCTGCTTGATGATTTAGAAGGCAAACGGTGAAAGTAGAGCAGGGGAATAATTTGTTAAAATTATCATTTCAGATATTAGAAGCTAATCCAATTTTAGAAGCGTTTGGTAATGCAAAGACAGTAAGAAACGATAACTCATCTCGTTTCGGCAAATACATCGACATACATTTCAACAATAACGGGGTGATCGAGGGTGCTAAAATAGAACAATATCTACTAGAAAAATCAAGGATAGTCCATCAAAGTACGGATGAAAGGAATTACCATGTTTTTTACTGCTTACTGGCTGGATTATCTAAGGACGAGAAAAAGAAACTAGATTTGGGTGAACCGTCTGAATACCGGTATTTATCTGGCGTAAGTACCTTTATAATTTAACCATTAGTGCTGTATACTTGTAATCTAATTATAAAAATTACTACTAATATACTCTAAATATTAGTGGAGTATTATTTTGTTTTTGACACTGAAATCAACTAGTAGGTTAGCGCCCTCTCATCACAACGGGCAGTAACTGAAAATCACTGGCTCCAGCTGATACTGATACATATGGACTAAGTTACTTGTCAATTTTCGTTGCCACATCACATATATATACAGCAGTATGACATATCATCACATCAGTATTGTTAGCAATAGTTAGGTGTGTTAGAATAAGGTTTTCTTTTCTTTTCTTTTACGTACTTATTTTTTCTATTTTTCTAATTCCGTTCTTTTGTTGTTGTGCTGTTTGTAATTTTAAATAAAGTTTTAGCTAAAGGTAGAAATTAGAAAGCTCTGTATATCTCGTATTTTCAGGGTAACAGCTTCACCTGCGAAGGAAGAGACGACGCAGCCGAATTCGCTGATATTCGATCCGCAATGAAAGTGCTCCTATTCACGGAACCGGAAATATGGGAAATATTAAAGTTACTTGCGGCTGTGTTGCATTGTGGGAACATCAAGTATGAAGCAACGATCGTGGATAATCTTGATGCCACGGAGATTACAGAGCAATCGAATGTCAAAAGAGTTGCCCATTTACTTGGTGTTCCAACGCAATCCCTTATAAGTGCACTCACTAGAAAAACACTATTCGCACACGGTGAAACTGTAGTATCAACTCTTAGTAGGGATCAGTCTGTCGATATCCGAGATGCTTTCGTCAAAGGAATATACGGCCGTCTGTTCGTCACAATAGTGAAAAAAATTAATGCCGCCATTTATAGACCAAAATCGACCATGAGAACAGCAATTGGCGTACTGGACATTTTCGGTTTCGAGAATTTCGATCACAACAGTTTTGAACAGTTTTGTATTAATTTCGCAAATGAGAATTTGCAACAGTTTTTCGTACAGCACATATTTAAATTGGAGCAAGAGGAATACAACCACGAAGGCATCAACTGGCAGCACATCGAGTTTGTCGATAATCAGGACGCGTTGGACTTGATAGCGCTGAAACAGTTAAACATAATGGCCTTGATAGATGAAGAGTCGAAGTTTCCTAAAGGTACAGACCAGACTATGTTAGCCAAGCTGCACAAAACTCATGGATTGCACAGAAATTATTTAAAACCAAAGTCGGATATTAACACTAGTTTTGGATTAAATCATTTTGCTGGAATAGTATTTTACGATACGAGAGGGTTTCTGGAGAAAAATCGGGATACATTTAGCGCGGATCTGTTACAAATAATTCACATGTCCACAAATAAGTTTCTGCAGCACATATTTCAGGAGGACATAATCATGGGATCAGAGACGAGGAAAAGAACACCAACACTATCGACCCAGTTTAAAAAGTCGTTAGGACTACTGATGACAACACTGGGCACTTGTCAACCATTCTTCATTCGTTGTATTAAGCCAAACGAATTTAAAAAGCCCATGATGTTCGATAGAGGACTTTGTTGTAGGCAGCTGAGGTACTCGGGAATGATGGAAACGATCCGAATTAGACGAGCGGGATATCCAATTAGACATAGTTTTAAAGAGTTCGTCGAGCGGTACAGGTTCTTAATATCCGGGGTACCACCTGCGCACAAGACAGACTGCACAGCAGCAACGAAGAAAATTTGTGCCACAGTTCTAGGTAAATCCGACTACCAGCTAGGTCACACCAAAGTGTTCTTGAAGGATGCCCACGATCTATTTCTGGAGCAAGAAAGGGATCGTGTGCTCACACGGAAGATACTAATTCTTCAAAGATCTATTCGCGGTTGGGTGTACAGAAGGCGGTTCTTGAGAATGAGAGCAGCCGCTGTACTCGTTCAGCGACACTGGCGAGGGAAGTTGCAGAGGATTAGATACAATAAGATGAAAGTAGGGTACGCAAGACTGCAGGCGTTGATCCGGGCTCGGGTGCTGGCGCACCGGTTTCGACATCTACGTGGCCATATTGTGGCGTTACAGGTGCGTTCATACAAATACTTTTTTATTAATCTAGACATCAAACTAGACATCGCGTCAGCTCCTATTCCTCGGACCTTTCGAGGCTAGTTCTCATTAGTAATTGGCGAATATGACACGCCCTCTCTCTTTTTTTTATAGGAGAGGGGGCATACGGGCAGGCTCACCAAGTTGACCTCCGTCGCTCATAGCAACAGCAGGAGATCCACAGATGCGTTGCCAGCCTTTAATCAATATGTAGGCCCTTTTTATTTCTTTTGCCAAGTCGAATCATATTCCTAATGCCGAGGGTAGCAGTCTGTACAGAGTTGTGCGCGGTATAAAATTCCCGGTAGAACATAGGATTGTATGTGACTGAGATCTAGAACGACGTGTCCTATCCTACCGCAGGTATTCCGTAGACATCCTCCCAGAATACTTGCATGATAAACAAAGTATGTGTACACTGCCAATGATTCCATGTAAACAGCGCCAGATAAAGCTCTGCTGGGGCCCGGGGCTTGGGGTTGAGAATGGCCCCTTACTCATTCAATAATTAATTTTTGATAAATATTAATTAGCACATGGGCCTGTAAGACTGTACCCCGGGGCTATAGCCCCCCTCATTCCCCCCTGTATCCGGCGCTATATGCAAAGCTAGGAAATATAGGTGACTAGAAAGACATACCTAATCATCGGTGATTTTAATTGCTCTTTTGTTAATGCAGGCAAATGTCATAAGTTGGAATCTCTCCACTGATCATGAGAGTGGACAGATTGAGAAAGTTTCTTGTTTTCGTATCCCACAAAAAAAAAACACAAAATTTGTCTATCTGTATCTGATCGATTTTCTCAAAATCTACTGATTAAATTTTCATGCGGTTTTCACCCATATATAGAGCAATTGGCGAGGAAGGTAAAGTTTATTTGCAAAATTAGCAGTAAGCAAAGTTTTGTGTACAATTTGTTGGCCGGGGTGCTTCGCTAGTTTAGAATAAAGTATAATTACATCTTACACAACTTTTCATGAGGTGATGTCCATGGCAGTTTTTTTAAACATAATTTGTATAATTCCAGGCAGCGGCTCGAGGATACTTGGTCCGGAGATCGTACGGTCACAAAATGTGGGCGATCGTTAAAATTCAAAGTCACGTGAGGCGCCTGATAGCCATGCGTCGCTTCAGGCGCCTGAGGCAAGAGGCGAAGGCTCACAACGAAGCTCTTCGGCTGCGCAGACAGGAGGAGCAACGGTTGCAGCATCAAGGCAATACTCGTGCAAAGGAAATCGCGGAGCAAAACTACAGAGTAAAGTCATTTATTTAAAAAAAAAATCATACTGCTCGTGTCATCAGCCAATCAATCATCCTCATCATCAACATCAGCAGGAAGTTCTACATTGCTGCACATAGGCTTCCCCCAAAGCCACCACAGGTGACGGTTACGTACCACTTGCAACATTTCACTGCTAGCCCTGTTCACATGTTAAAACAAACATAGCAATACCGCTAGAGATTTATACTCATGAATATAATAATAGAGTTTGCCTCTGTGCACGCATCACGCAAAAGCGTTTTCGCATTGCCCGAGCCCATCGGCGCTAGTGTGGGGTCCTGCTACTTTGAATTAGCAGCGCATGCTCCACTTATCATCTACTGAACAGACGCAGAGAGAACACACTACACCTCATACTCAATAATGTGTCATACATGCCGATATAATCTGTGACATAATGTAGGAGTTATCAAATACGACACGAACTGACGATACGACACGAATCGACGATACGACACGAATCGACGATATGACACGAATCAATTTATGTTACAAGGAATCAAACAAACAACGTTTACAAAAGTGTCGTGCGGTTTGTGAGTCAAGAGCAAGCCCATTTCAGAGGTGAAAAGGAAGGCAATGATATATAAACAATGCATGATTACTCAATTATGCTGATGTTCACGGGCGTCGGTAGTCGTAGAAGGGTTCCGATTATTCGTTTGTCCCCCTATACAATAAAAAAAAAACGATTACAAATCGCACTGATTCGGAATCCATTTTATATGCTGTATTCGTTGTATTTTTTCGCTATTTCGCTGTTATCGAATGCTAATAGGGTTAGGATCATGTGTTATTAGACCGATACAATTACTGTCTGATACGTATACAGTGGCTTTCGAATAAAAAACGAGGCAATTTTATCCACACATAAGCGCTCACCTATTAGAGATAATGATTATAAACAATTACAAGTCCGGCGAATCTAATGAGCAGGCTATGTTAGAGATATCCTCAGGTGTAACAGTTTACGTAACACCTGGTCTTAATCGACCGTGTAGCTTGTTATATAATTACCTACGACCTGGATGCGGTTGGATTGCACTCAGCCATTGAACCGCCGCATCTGTTGCGAGCAGTACAAAGTTATATATAAGCAGTATAAAGAATACGCGTATTTTAAGTGTGAGATGTGGTTCAGCCCTGTTGAGCGTGAATTTGGTGATATAACGTATAACGATGATTTGTTGGATTTCAAATGGAAAAACTATGCTTGGGCAAGTACACGACGTATTAAAATTCACTTATTTTTTATGATCATGATAATAGTCTTTACTTCAAATCAGTTTTCAAAAATTAGGGCCCAAAGGCCACCGGCCATTCAGTAAACGCAAGAAACGCGACACTGAAGATGTCAATTTACGGCGGTATTATGTGAGCGAGAGGTATCTCCCCGGTCCTGCCGACCCAGTTCCGTTGTATAGGACGATGTAGTGTCATGCACTATGCATGGCAGCACCTTCTCCTTTGCAGCAGCATGGCACTGCCTCTTCCTAAAATAAGTATGTATGTTTGTGATTCCGGTGTACCCTGAAACTACTGAGCGAATTCGTACGATCTTTGATACAGATATGTATGTTACAATCTGAAATAAAATAAATCTACTATTTATTTCAAAAAGAATTAAAGCTTCACTTAAAGTTTCGCAGCACGACTAGTACCTGTACCAAGTATAAATCTATATAAGTACTATAAAGTTGAAGACTTTGTTTTGTTGAATGCGCTAATCTCATGAAGTACTTGCGAAGTTAGACTTACTAATAATTAACCGGGAAACGTCGCTATGACACATAAGAGCCGAACATGTAAGTTCCGCGGGTGAAACCGCAGATCACTCATCACTGTTATCGTATCAGAGTTCTGTACCCAAGGGCTTAAAACAAGACCTTATTACTATGTCCATTTGTCTGTCACGAAGCTATCTCATGAACCCTTATAGTTAAACAGTTGAAATTTTTACAGATGATGATTTTCAGTTGATGCTCTATAGCCACAAATACTAAAAATTGTTAAATTATAATTATATAACTGAAATAAAAACAACTTATATGTATTATTTGTCTACCACGCAAAATATAATACTTACCAATTTGAATATCTTGTAATCCATGAGTCTCGTTGATACGGAACCCTCGGTGTGCAAATCTGACTCCCACACGGCTGTTTCTTTTTATTCGTATAAAACTGGGTAGGCCTCTTATATAGATCGATCCAATGCACTTTCTTTGCTTGCACAGAATAAATTCAGGTCCGAAAAAAACGTACAGTAATATACTTCGTCTGGCCATAAATACTGTTACAATAAAAAATTTAAAAATGTACATTCGAATTTGGAAATTGGAGTTGAAAATGTACATTTGTATTTACTCATTTTGACGCCAACACACTGTGCAGTATTTTGGGATATTAAAGTGGAGTGGGTGATAAAAAGATCAGAATCGCTGTGATTGCATTACACAGAGAAGGTATTTAGCCAAATGCAATTTTTAAAACTCTCCATACACTTGGTATTAGTCAAACGTTTGTGTACCGGGCTATTCCTAGATACATTGAGATTTCCTCTATTTGTGACGGTGAAAGATCTGGCCGTTTACGTAGTGTTCGTACGAAAAAAGGTGTTCAAAGCAGTAAGTTAAAGAATTCGAAGAAATCCTGTCCGAAAGCAAAAGATTTTATCTCGGGAAATCAAGATAGTACCTAGAATCACGTCGCGTATTTTAAAAGATGACTTGCAGGTCACAGGAGACGCACGGGTCATTTCTTAACTGATATATTAAAGCTCAATAGGATGGTGAAATCGAAACAAGTGCTCATGCGGTAAGTGAAGAAGTCAAACACATCGGCTTAGTAATTATGTGGATGTCCATGGGCTTCGC
The DNA here is from genome assembly GCA_017140195.1 of Eumaeus atala. Classification (NCBI taxonomy): domain Eukaryota; kingdom Metazoa; phylum Arthropoda; class Insecta; order Lepidoptera; family Lycaenidae; genus Eumaeus; species Eumaeus atala. Next base: position 617,391 of record JAFELO010000155.1, read on the forward strand.
CCCCTCCCCCCCATTCTATATAAAAAGACAAAAAGAAAACTGCATCTCCAAGGTGGCTAGTATTTTAAAGTGGTGCTAATTAGAGCATATTGTTTCTATATCGCGTGCTCCGGAACAATTTTTTTATTTACTCAAAATAGTTATGCCGGAATATCCAGAGAATGGCATATAATTAATAATATTAAACTATTATTATTATATGTTTATTACTTATTATATTCTAACTTTAGATGTTATAAGCTACCTTTCTCTTGCTTTAAGTTTGTAGAAAAAAACAACAATAACAATAGAAAATAGGTATTTAATACATTTAAAGTTTTATTATAACCATTTATGGTGACTTTTTTTGTAAAACTAAAATGTTGGTTATAGCTAATTTCAGGATGACGGGTTTTCGTGAACGGTGTGCTCTCGCAACGTAAAAATTTACTCTTATCATTTTTCTCTAACGCGCCAAAAAGTGTAACTTCAAGAATCGATTAGATGCTGAAAGTACCTAAATTATCAACTTTCCTATAAGTACATATGTATAACTAAAAAGCGGAGTATTGAGTCATTTGACCTGCGCAATTACGAAGTTAAATTAATTAATTAATCAATAAGTACACATTTCTAGAACAATAAATATTTGTAAGCTCTGTGATATGTCATCTCCCACGTTTAATCTATTGATAAGAAATAATCGGTAATGTTAAACAAGATTTTTTAAAGATAATAATGAACCGTTTTTATCTGTCATGTATTTGAATTTCCCTAATCGATACTTATGGTCGTGCGCATTTCTTAATCATGCAGACAATAGCATCATCTACATTTTTCAGGAGCGTATGTATGAACTTGAACGTCGAGATGCAGAATTAGCGCTGGAAGAGAAACGACAGCTGGAAGCCAAGAGGACCCTGCTGCAGGAGGCGGCGCGCAAGCAGGACGAGCCTGTAGACGACAGCAAGCTAGTGGAGGCCATGTTCGACTTCCTGCCAGACTCGAGCAGCGAGGCGCCCGCGCCTAAAGACACGTCTGTGTTCAGTGATTTACCTCAGCTGCGAGCCGATCAACAAGAGGCAAGTATTTTATTACGTAATATGATTTTGTTTATTTTAAATATAGGATAAAACCTATATTTTAAAATTACCTATTCTAAATACCTACTTTAAACACAAAACCTACAAAAAAACGATTACCTAAGTGTACCTTGTACCTGTAGTGTAAACCTGTTTACCTTGCTTAATAAGTTAAACAGATTAAGAGCTTTGTGATGTCATTACTTAACCAGGCAACTGTTTGCCGAATAAGTAATTTAAATAAACCCACTTCTGTTACTTGTTTTCTTTTTGTACTAACATCTAAAGAGTTGTCTAGAAAACATTATCAATATTTTATGACAAATGTTTCAGATGGTGACGCCGATGCAAACAACATCAGAGGACGAAGAGGACTTGTCAGAGTTTAAATTCCAAAAGTTTGCAGCCACATACTTCCAAGGGAACGTCACACATCAGTACTCAAAAAAACCTCTCAAGCATCCGCTACTCCCGCTACACACACAAGGGGATCAATTGGTAACTATTTTTTAATTAAACAAAAATGTAAACTTGAATAAAGAATTATAAAATATTTTCGACCGGTACTATCATACGACCGATTTCGACTATACATACTCGATAATAAATGGTTGAAATCCTTCGTATAATATGTAATTTAAATTAATAAACAGTGGAGTTGGTACGAAAAGAATATTATTTATTTAAGATTCAATTGAAATTTTCATCAAAAAGTGACGGTTCCACCAGATAAAGAAAGTAAAAAGAAAGTCTTAACTTTGTAGTTTCTTGGAAACTACTTATTCCATGTTTGTGTAGCTCTGAATCCTCGTCATCGTGTATGTGGTACCGTCGATCCTTATCTTCTCTTATCTATACAAACATTAAAAACCTGAAGAGTTTGTACGGTTGAAAAGTCTCAGAAGCTACTGGTTCAATTAGCAAAAATATTCCGGTGTTATTTAGGTCTATCGATGAAGGTTGTGAGCTATGTACCACCATTCTATGACAAATTAGAGCGGTTACGCTGACACGCAGGGAGCCGCAAGTTGCAACGTATTGTATTCTAATAAATGTCTCGTCATTAGTAAAAAGGCCTAATAGAATAATTTTATCGAACAGTTGTGTAATTATAAATTCATTAAGTGGTTAATCCCACTTAATGTGTTGTTTTTCTGATAAGTTTTGTGCATGAGATAATACTAATGGATTTTTCAAATTCGTTTTATCTTTAGGCGGCACAAGCGTTATGGATAACAATTCTACGTTTCACCGGCGATCTGCCCGAGCCCAGATATCACACGATGGAGAGAGATAACACATCTGTCATGTCCAAAGTGACTGCCACTCTCGGCAGGAACTTTATTAGATCGAAAGAGTTCCAAGAAGCGCAAATGATGGGCGTGGATCCTGACGCGTATTTGAACAAACAGAAGCCAAGATCGATAAGGCACAAGCTGGTGTCGCTTACGTTGAAACGAAAGAACAAACTCGGTGAAGATGTAAGAAGAAAGTTACAGGTGAGACTATAGATGAAAAATAATTCCTGTAATAAAAAAAAACGATGCTTAAATTACATGTTATGTTTCATAGGACGAAGAGTACACAGCGGACAGCTACCAATCGTGGCTGGAGTCACGACCGACTTCTAACTTAGAGAAGCTACATTTCATCATCGGCCACGGCATTCTCCGAGCCGAGTTGAGAGACGAAATTTATTGCCAAATATGCAAACAGTTGACAAATAATTCATCAAAATCCTCACACGCCCGAGGTTGGATTTTACTCTCGCTGTGCGTCGGATGCTTTGCTCCCAGTGAAAAGTTTGTCAATTACCTCAGGGCCTTTATAAGAGAAGGCCCGCCCGGTTATGCGCCTTATTGTGAGGATCGTCTCAAGAGGACGTTCAACAACGGAACAAGAAATCAACCTCCGTCGTGGTTGGAACTTCAAGCTACGAAATCTAAAAAGCCCATTATGTTACCAATAACGTTTATGGACGGCAACACCAAGACACTGCTGGCAGATTCTGCGACCACTGCCAGAGAACTTTGCAATCAGTTATCAGATAAAATAGGGTTACGAGATCAATTCGGATTCTCTCTATACATAGCTCTGTTCGACAAGGTCAGCTCACTCGGCAGTGGCGGCGACCATGTGATGGACGCCATATCCCAGTGTGAACAGTACGCCAAAGAACAAGGTGCACAAGAAAGAAATGCTCCTTGGCGATTATTTTTCAGAAAAGAAATATTCGCTCCTTGGCATGACCCCACAGAAGATCAAGTGGCCACTAACCTTATATACCAGCAGGTAGTACGAGGGGTTAAATTTGGCGAGTACAGGTGTGATAAAGAAGAAGACTTAGCGATGATTGCAGCTCAACAGTATTACATCGAATACGCCCACGACATGAACACTGAACGTCTATACACTTTGCTGCCAAACTACATTCCAGACTATTGCTTGACGGGGGTCGAAAAAGCTGTAGATCGTTGGGGTACGCTCGTAGTACAGGCATATAAAAAGAGCTACTACGTAAAGGAGAAAATCGCAGCATACAAAGTGAAAGAAGACGTCGTGAGTTATGCTAAATTTAAGTGGCCGCTGTTGTTCTCCAGATTCTACGAGGCCTATCGCAATTCTGGTCCAAATTTGCCCAAAAACGACGTTATTATAGCCGTGAACTGGACCGGGGTGTACGTGGTAGATGATCAGGAGCAAGTGCTACTAGAACTGTCGTTTCCTGAAATAACGACAGTCTCGAGCCAAAAAACTAACAAAGTATTCACACAAACATTTAGCTTATCAACTGTGCGCGGGGAAGAATTCACGTTCCAAAGTCCTAACGCAGAAGATATTCGAGATCTCGTTGTATATTTCTTGGAAGGTTTAAAAAAGAGATCGAAATTTGTCATAGCGCTACAGGATTATAAAGCGCCCGGCGAGGGCTCTAGCTTCTTGACGTTCCTTAAAGGCGACCTCATAATCCTAGAAGAGGACAGCACGGGAGAATCGGTTTTGAATAACGGCTGGTGCATTGGTCGTTGTGAACGTAGTATGGAACGAGGTGATTTCCCCGCCGAGACTGTATACGTACTCCCCGCTCTATCGAAACCCCCACCTGATATATTAGCGTTGTTCTGTCAGGAGGGGGCACAGCATGGTCGCCGTGCGCCAACGAGTACCTTCAATGGTACAGAAAATAGAGATAAGCCTCATAATTTATTAGAGTACGCGATGGATCACTTCAGGCTACCACCGAAGCGGACCACTTCGAAGGGACTCACGTTATCATCCGCTAAAAGAGGGGGAGCCGAGGAATTATGGCGTCATTCCCGGGAGCCTATAAAGCAACCGCTGCTCAAAAAACTGCAAGCTAAAGAGGAGTTGGCTGAGGAGGCATGCTTCGCCTTCACTGCCATCGTTAAATACATGGGAGATCTGCCTTCGAAACGTCCCCGAATTGGGAATGAGTATACCGATCACATATTCGACGGGCCGCTCAAACACGAAATTTTACGGGACGAAATATACTGCCAAGTGATGAAACAACTGACCGACAACAGAAATAGAATGTCAGAGGAGAGGGGCTGGGAGCTAATGTGGTTAGCGACCGGTCTGTTCGCCTGTAGTCAAGGTCTCCTAAGGGAACTGACTCTGTTCTTAAGAACTAGAAGGTATCCAATCGCTCAAGACTCCTTGCAGAGGTTACAAAAGACTTTGCGTAACGGACAGAGAAAATATCCGCCTCACCAGGTGGAAGTGGAAGCGATACAACACAAGACCACGCAGATATTCCACAAGGTCTACTTTCCCGACGATACAGATGAAGCTTTTGAAGTAGACTCGTCGACTCGAGCTAAAGACTTTTGTCAAAATATTGCTCAAAGACTGAATCTCAGATCTAGTGAAGGTTTTAGTTTATTTGTTAAGATAGCGGATAAAGTGATATCGGTTCCAGAGGGCGACTTTTTCTTCGATTTCGTAAGACACTTGACGGACTGGATTAAGAAGGCACGACCGACACGTGACGGCATTACGCCACAGTTCACTTATCAGGTAAAACAAAGTGTCTTATTTTGTCGCATTAAAAGTAACAGCATCTAAATTCTGTTCTAAATATTTTGAGCATCATCAGTCTTCATTTATGCTGACGATCATCATATCAAAATTGTTTACTAAGACTAACAAGGATTCAGATATTATAGATGTTTTTTTATTGAAAACAACATAATGTGATTTCATCATCATCATCAGCAGCAGACAGAAGATGTCCACCATTGACCGTATGCCTGTATATATATATATATATATA
>JAFELO010000155.1:622799-641454 GCA_017140195.1 Eumaeus atala
GGTATGTTCTATATCCTGCTATCTCTTCAAGCTAAATCTACCCTTAATGCAAATGAAAATAAAGTGACAGTTGTTTAGAGTAGGTACAAGTTCGACAGGTGACAGAACGGTGGATGGCGAAGTAAAAAAGAACATAACACAAGTGTAACTTGGGTACTTTGAAGGTATTCTTCATGAAGAAGCTGTGGACGAACACGGTGCCGGGCAAGGACCGCGCCGCCGACGTGATCTTCCACTTCCACCAGGAGCTGCCCAAGCTGCTGCGCGGCTACCACCGCTGCGGCCGCGAGGAGGCCGCGCGCCTGGCCGCGCTCGCCTACCGCGCGCGCTTCGGCGACAACAAGCAGGAACTGCAGGCCATCCCGTACGCACCTCATCTGCTTCCATCCCTCATATTTAATACATTCAACACAACAAACACATTGCAGTTGTCTAATTCCTATTTACTTAACTCTCTTAATTGTAAGGTAAATAGGACTTGGATATAGATAGGAATGATGTTAATGTAATTCGTCATTGTGTTTACTTTCGAATAACATTAAAATGTTGCAAAGACTTACGTCGTGCCACAGTGAAGTGGCAAGTCAGCTAATTGCCACCGGGACCCAATGGTCCCCGTTCAGAAAACAGTACTCACAGGTGGCACATAATACAGAAGACCAATGATTGTTAAACTATTTTGTGACAATTGGGGGAACTTTCGGCCCATCGTAAGATATGGCCACGCCAGCCACCGAACGGCCACTGTATAATATATGATGCTGGCGAAAAATATCCTGAATCTATTTTAGTTATTCATAGAGATATTGTGGAAGAAGAAGGGCTTCAGCTATAACCCTCGATTGTATAAAACGATGTCGAGCAAATCGCAATATCATTGACAATTAACGATATGTTTGGTTACACCGATTTTTTTAGAAGAAATTTACAATTTTTTTATAGCATCAGGGGGCAAACGAAAATTCGGAGCCTTTGACGACTACCGACGCCCATGGACATTCGCATGACTGTTACGCAGATGCGTTGCCCTCCCATCAAACCCCCAATGGGCCACGTGCGACTCACAAACCGCACGAAACGCGTCAGCAACGCTGTCATGACATCAAGTGAGCGAGAGTTAATTCCTCGGTCGTGCCGGCCCAATTCCGTTGCATAGGGTGATGTAGTGTCATGCACCGTGCATGGCACTACCTCCTCATATGCAGGATTGCACTAATTCTTCCTGAAACTGTCTGTCCTTAAACTTCGCATATGATGTTTCCACTTACAGACGGACGCTACTTTATATTTGTATACTTTGATTACGGGCCACTTCTAGTAACGTGACAGTAAGTTAAGTAGCTAGTATAAAGCAATAAATTGAAGAAAATTTAAAAAACCCAAGTGCCTAAAATATATTTATATAACAACACTTCATCCGTTAAAATCCGTTAAGTTAATCAGGCTGTTAAGATCTGATTACGTAGTATTGTATTGGCCTTCTCTTGGTTTCCACAGCACAAGTTCCGATCCGGAAAAAAGTTTAGGCCGGCAGGGAAAATGAATCAACATACATACGTTCGAAAAATCATCACTCTCCTTCTGAAACAGTTGGTTAAAAATAACAATGATATTTTGCTGCAGACAAATGCTCCGTGAGCTGGTCCCAGCAGATCTGATAAAACTACAGAGCTCGGCGGACTGGAAGCGCGCGATCGTCGCGTCGTTCAACCAGGACGCGGGCATGACGCCCGAGGACGCTAAGATAACGTTCCTCAAAGTTATATACAGGTGGCCCACGTTCGGCTCAGCATTCTTCGAAGTTAAGCAGACTACAGAACCCAACTATCCAGAGCTACTTCTGATAGCCATTAACAAACATGGCGTTAGCCTAATTCATCCTCAGTCAAAGGTAAGGCAACAATAATTCTTTGCGTCAATTACAACATTTCTTAACTTTAGCACCACTAAATTATATGCAAGGCATTATGAAATTTTGACAGACTGCAGTGGGTGTGATCGTGGACACATTCTGGTGAATAAAATTTGTCTTAAAACATCCAGACTGTAATTTTTCTTAGATTTATTTTAGAATTTTTTCGAAATTTCATACTTTTCATGACTTTTGTTAAATTCTAAATAAACTATGCAAAGTGGAATTAGATCCAAGTCGGGATAAAAATAATTCGTATTATCTACTTAGTTAGCAGTTTATGTAATTATCTATTCTCACCAGTGGACAGTCAGCTGTGATTGGTGTGAGCTTTCGAGTATGAGATTAATTGTGCTCCTTGTTTAAAACAAACAAGGAGCACAATTAGTCGTTATAATTTTATTTTTTTGCTCCAAATGAGTCCTCGAAACCTTTGGATTATTGCGACTTTATACGTAACATTCTGTAGAGTGTACAATGATAAAGAAACGTTGTAACGAATATCTTACGTGTTCTAAACGTATTGGAGTTGTGTTTACACATATTGAATTAGGTTTATAAAAATCGTTGACCATAAAATTATAATATGCTACCAGTACTTCCGATTCAGCCACATAATGAATAATAATTCCACGCGCTATTCTTCAACGTGAGTGACGATGACGATGTAAAATTGAGTTTTTTTTTTAGGATATTCTAGTTACGCACCCATTCACAAGGATCTCAAACTGGTCGTCGGGCAACACATACTTCCACATGACAATTGGAAACCTCGTGCGCGGCTCCAAACTGCTGTGCGAGACCTCACTCGGCTACAAAATGGACGACTTACTAACCTCATACATATCCTTGATGCTTACTAATATGAATAAACAGCGATCCATGCGAGTGAAGTAATATTCCATCTATGAAACGATTGAAAAAGCCCCATTGTGGAGATGGGGTGAAGGACGAAAATGCATATGCATATATGGTTGGTATTGGGCGTCGGTAGTGTCCAGCTGTCCATTGCTCATTAGAGTCTAAAAAAATGCAGCAAATGTAATTATTTTGTTAAGCATATGCTGTGTTTCTTAAATCAGGAATAGTCCGTGTGTGATATTTTGAGGCTTGCTTGGATTGCGTCCTCTCCCCGTTACCCCTCTCACTTCCCCGCTGCCTCCTGTTCGTAGACAAGGAAGGCATCTTATCGTGCATGAGTAGTAACTTAAACCGAAGCTTTTTTCGAAAGAATGCACTGTGTGTGAAGTTAAATAAATTCTCTTTTTTAATGCTTCGCATAAATACATAATGATTTATTTAAATATTAATTGAAGTGTGTTTTTGTAAACTCTATCTACATATCTGCATAATTCCGTCCATATAACGAGTGATGTGTTATTCTGCATTATTGCTACATCAACTATGGCGTGAGCAGCACAAAATAGATACGCCAACTATACACTATATAAAGCTTGTTCAAGAACACAATCTGAATTTATTTTAGTAATGATACATATATAAAAAGTTTAATGTGTTGGTGCGTCTGCGCACTAAGCGTATAATAAATGCTTAATATGCGTTTATTCTAAAAATGAATTAAAGGAGACGGTCAACTTCAGGTGTAGTTTTGTGCACCTTACACTGTTAATAGTGATTTAATAAAATAGGTGCTGTACACCTAAATATACACGTGCTTACGTCCACAAATTAATAGCTATTACAAGGTTTCTAGTAGATAATCATCAAACAAAATGCCGCCATTTAATAAATGTCATTAATGTTAAAGGTCAAAGTATATGACTTCGCCATTGTTAGTTTTGGCTATCGTGGAAATATTAAATTATTCTTGAGCTGAAATTAAAGTGATTTTATGATTATTTTTTTTTGGATTGACGTCCATAACTGTATCTACATAATTTATTTTGTGACTGGTATAGGAGCAGTCCAACTTTTCATACAATTTCAGACTGTCTCCATTAAATGAATTGAGTATAATTGGCTGAAATAAAACATTAATTTGTACTCATATAATACGTGTTTAATCTTAAACGGATAGGATTATTAATAGGTCAAAAAAGCCTATACTTTTAGTGAAATTGAGATTATTTAGATCTGTTTATAAAATAGAATAACATCTGTAGGTTATGTACTGAGCCTACAAAAATAAACAGGGAAAATGAAAATGGATAAAAACTTACTCTAGTTTATCTTTTCGTTCCATACAGACGAGTGAAATTTTCTTTATTTCGTTTTAAAAAATTCTAATCAAATTTTTTTCTATCCATGTTTTGATTTCATAACTGGATAAAAACTTACTCTAGTTTATCTAGACGTTTCGTTCCATACAGACGAGTGAAACTTTCTTTAATTCGTTTTAAAAAATTCTAATCAAATTTTTTTCTATTCATGTTTAGATTTCATAACTTCGCTACCTAATATGTAATATCCGAAAACGGACATGTGAGAGATGTGTTCTTTACTTGTTTATAAAACAGGGAACCGCACAACATCATCAACATCCCTGTAAGCTCACTTTGGACAGAAATTCCAAAAATAAGCTCTAAGGTATGAAAGGTTATGAAATCGTAAAGTTTAATGTAATTTGACTTTAATGCTGCCTAGACCTATTCAAAATTGTCAAATTTGATTAATTCACGATCATGTTACACGTTTTACATAAAACAATCTACTTAATCACTATTTATTAAAAAAATGCTTCTTTCCTTTATACTACAGTTTATTTCTAATGTAGAAAAATATAACTTAATAGTAATGTAACCAAGTGTAGAGACGGTTATTTAAAGAACGGGAGTTTTTATAATGGCGCGGTTGTTATTGTAAGCGGAGTCATGAATGCGAAATAACAGTAGATTTTTAGCGATGATGTGAATTGTGATGTTATATATTTCCGAGTATGATGACGCCCCAAAAATGTTATACAAAGTTGTTGTTAATGTGTATAAGCTTAGCTAACGAGTCATACTATAAATTTTATCGCTGCTTGTACGACACTTTAAAGGTACATAAAGACACAAACGACACTATTTTATAGTATTTAATCGTAAATCTTAAAACAGCAGAGCTTAAGCCTAATAGACTTTTTATATCAATCTTTATTTGTTTTAAACTATTTTTAATGTATTTATATGTTAAGCATAACGGCAATGTATTTATCTTACTGTAGTAACTATGTATAAAATTATCAATGTTATGCCATGATTTTGGATATAATATTTAATTGTTTAATTTTGCTTAATAAAAATGAAAAATCGCATGGCTGCGTGATCATAAACAGTTGAAAGTGCTTTTTATTCTGTACAGTTTTTGTCTATTTTATAAATGGCTACCGTCACTTCATCTGTCTTGTTTATGAATTAAAGACGAAAATAACTACTAGATATATGCCTTTATCCTAATCCTATATATAGCGTTAGCTGCCCTCGACAATAATAATTACTTCAGCTGATCTTAAATGACTTCCGGGATGTATTTTCCTATCTGCGGGAAAAGTGGGGTCTGCCCTCCTATCGACCACAATCTCACGCAGACGACATCCCGACGTTCGCATAGCCACCGATGGAACTGCACTGGACACTTTTGGAGCGGGGAAACTCATTTAAGCGCCTTTACCGGTCCTGGGTGGGGTCGAGAGGTGTGTGGGGTTCGCGGCACATTATAGTGCTAAATACCCACAAAAGCCATCACGAGTGCCATTAGTGCCGTTTTTGTTGAGGTTCCTCTGAACAACAAATCATCAGCGCACCTCGACGGCCAGTCGGTCCCATAAGGGGCCGACGCCTCCTCCGCAGCAGGCTTGCCACGCACCACAGGACAACCTCGCCAACATTGGGACAGTGCAACGGGATGAGGTACCCATCCGCCCCGTGCGCAAAAGCGTCTCCTCCTGTTACTCTTTTGTCCCCTCTTCTTATAAGAGGGGTACCAAGAGCATCTCCCTCGGTTCAATTGCCTTCGCCTGAGTTAACCCCAGGCTACTGAGCACCACCGCCACGACAAGGCTTGACCATGATGGGGGCATTAGACACTTCCTTCAGCATAGTCAACAAATTTACTCAAACGCTTTAACGATTTTACCACATCGAAGAAGACTTACGTGTGTCTGGTATTTACGTTTACAGTTCAAATCGTTTAGTCCTAATTTTTGAGGCGATATACTTGTAACAGACAGCTGTGCACTTCGCGAAACGATTTACTGGTATATGGAGAGTTCTTTCCATACTTGATGCGCGCAAAGAGTGATCTCTCATACAGCCAATGAGCTGACTGATGGAAGGTAGCTTGTGGGGAAGTTTTATTACAGTGGGCTTCTTCCATGCGCCTGGGAATGTGTACCCTTGGATGTCTCGTATCTATGGAATAGTTTTTGTGAGTTGGACGCACCGAGGGGGCATCTCTAACATAACCGTAAGTTTGAAATTTTATATTTGAGAGAGAGGCCGGGATCACGTTTCATAAGTTCCTATGAACGCTCCGATTATCATCATTGGGAAATAAACAACAACAGCACATCTTTACGCAGTTCTATAAAGGAATAGACTGAGAGGAATCGAATATGTATAGAATATATCATGTTAGGAAATTAATGGCGTAAAATATAAATTCCATTTTCACAGATTCCTATCGGCTTCATATACCTATTATACCCACTGCACATAAATGTTTCTTATGAATTATTTCTAACCGGAGTTAAAAGTAATTAATACGTAAGAATAATAATCCACTTCGCATCATGACAATAAATGACAACTGGTGGGTCACTAGCAAACTGTAGCGTTTATTGAACAGATTTTTTAGTATTTTCAAAACCTATGAAAGATTTTTTAGTTACGTCCTTTATTTTCTCTTTATTTTTTCCACACATCTGCATCTGGAGCCCTTCAAAACGAGACCATAACTGTTTCTAAACGTGCAGCTGTCGTCACATGTCCACTGGAACAAAAATCAACGTTAACGCTATTATTATGTTAGATTACATAAAATAATTGCCGTCGCGTAAATGCGTTGCGGGATAATCGATATCACTGCATAACGATTAGTGACATAACGCTTATACACTGGCGTTCTATTACCTCGATATGAGAATGACATTAATCACAAAGAAACTTACCGACTTTCTCTTTAAGTTATTTTACTTAGTAGATAAGAAAATAACTCAAATTTCGAAATGTATTTTCTGTCTATGCTAATAATCCATATATAATCAGTTTAGAATTGACCTGTATATAGGCTGAAAGTCCCAAGTCATATTTTAAAATACGCGCCATGGTTCTAAGTACCATCTTCATCTCCCTAGATAAAAAAATATTATGTATTATGGACGACCAGACGAAGTGTTACTAATACCAAGCTTGTGGCGAATTTTAAAAACTATGTTTGGCTGTAGACCTACCTTGTGTAATACAATCAGAGCGGTTCGGTTTTCTTTCTCTCCACTTAATTCTCATATCATACATTTTTTCACAATGTACAAATAATATAAAAATGACAGGTTCCAAATTCAAAAGTAGTATTTTGTTTATTTTGAATTGAAACACTATTTATGGCCAGATTAAGGGCCGGTGTTACTGGTTACTATTAAGAAATAAAGAAAGAAAAACATTTATCTGACAACAACACTAAAGACACCAGCTTAAGACAAAACGACATTGTATAATCAAAGGACAGAACAATAAATAGAAGTCAGAAAGCATAGTGTGGCTTTAGGGTGCGCCAAATTGGTTAGGTTTGGCATTAGCTTAGGTAAGCATGCAATGCATGGTAACTAGCGCTGGTTTTCAACGTCACCAATTTACGTCTTCTGTATGTATTCTGTTAAAGTAGCTATATCATTTTGTAGCAGTTCATAAAATATCTTCTAGACTTGAAACATATAGTGCTTACCTATAATCTCCGTCAAATATCTGTGGCAAATGAACATGACGATATCAGAAAGGAATGTCCATTTTTTGCCATTTGGCTACGGAAGCCGAAAACACGGAAACAAAGCCTCATCACCTCCTAGCAAGGTAAGGCACCTTCAATGTATGGAAGAGCTCGTATTCGATTCGGCTACATGCAGCACTTAGATACAATTAACGAGCCTTCGAACGAAAATACGTAACTACATTAGTTCAGATGAGTCATTGCTGCATTATCGCTGAATCGAACGGACAGCTGTTTATGGTACCTACAGCTTACCTGACAAATAGATCTTGCTGCTCCTTTTTATATCTCAGAGGGGCACTCGGATGCTATAAAGATTTGAATTAATCGTAATTGTTTTTATGTATTAGAGCAGGAAAGGAACCGGAGCCGGAAAAACGTAAACCCAATATATTCTACTTTGAAAATGTAGATAGGTTTATGGCAGTCATCATGCTAATAATTTATTGCAGTGCTTAAAGTTAATTCTTGAATAAGTGTTTTAAGATTAATTGCTTATCTACTACCTACCGTTCTGCTCTTCTATTGTACGTAACATACTGTTGTTACTTTGAAAGGTAAGATTACATTTAATTGTCTGAGTTTGGCACCAAATAATTGTAGGTAGGCACCTAAAATTACTTAGAGCTATTCGAACAATTAAGGTAAAAGCGGGCTGTTACAAAAACTGCTAATAAGAACAAACAAAAAATATGTATCCGCAATATACGTGAGAGTCTCCCACGCGGCGGCTCTATTCTTGAATCGCGAAGAATAATGATGCCCCCATTGTCGCAAGCAGCGGGAAGTCATTTATTTAACATCAAGAATATGAGTGTTTAAAGCAATTTCATGTCTGATTTTTCATCTAAAAGTGTATAATTTCGGGTGATTGTCGCTCATTATGTGCATACAATTGAAATGTCAACCAGCTCCGAAGAATTGTCTTGCGACGGGGTGGCGGGGTGAATCTGAATCATACCTCACGTCTTTGTCAGAGGTTTATGGAGCATATTAGTAATTTGTACATATCCTTTTGTTATTACTTTTTTGTAGAAATATAGATACTCTACTAACAAAGTTAAATTCGTTAACTGTCACGGAACATTTTTATAGATACAAATTTAAACAGCTCTATATACCCTTAAGAGTTCATATCTAACGAACTCCTGCGTCACACCCTCTGATGCTGTGCATCCTCGTGATTCCCATTTAGGAATCCCGAAGGACCACACGGTGGTATTAGGTGAGGTATCTGATTATACTGCACTACACTCAATGATTTTATTTATAAAAAGAGTGGAAGGGGGGCCTACTAGGTAACAGGTCCAGAATGTTTATCATAGGTTTTTCTTTGTAACTTAGACAGCAAGTCACAGTCCGGACGTTGACGGGGGTCACCAAAGGATCGGGCCAGACGACTCCCCAGTCCCCTGTGGTAGGAGGCTGGACCACATAATAAGGTCCATCAGACATCTCATCCCGCTAGAGCAGCTTAGGGCTTCCTGGAGGTCCCAGTGGGCTAAGTTTTTCTAGGGAGTATTGGGTACGCTAAAGCGGCGTAAATACTCACCAAAGGTTAAAAATCTTCGTATATTATGTCAAGGTATCAGACATTAAACTGATAAGTAGAAATTATGAAGATAATAGATAATTTACACATAGGATAAATCTACCTTTACCTTTTGTTGCTTGTTCTACTGGCAGCAACGCTATTCAAATTACGTATTATAATAAGTTTATATGTTTCCCAGACATTCTGATACAAAAATAACATAAGACATACATAGCTGTACTTAAATAAAATTTATAATATAATGACCCATTGTTACATGATTTTCGTGTTGCAATGATAAGCTTTAATATTTTAATATTAGGAAAAAATCCATGGAACAAAAACCCACAAATACGACTTAAGTTGTAAAGTTTTACGCCGCCAGATGGCGTTTATCTATCATACATTTACTACACATGTATATTTTCTTTACAAAAATACCAACTATATGTTAGGTCCTTACATATGAAATTGGCGTTTTTCGTACTGGCAACTTTAATAACAATTTTTTTCCTCTTTTTTAAGGGATTCCAAAATCAAATTAGTACAGCATTTACTCATGTATTTATGGTTCGATAACCGTCATTCATTTGTTTTTTTTCTGTTTGCGTCACTCATTTTAGAAAATGGTTTTGCCGTGGCACTAGTGCTGCGGAAACGACTCGAAGGTTGAATGATGTGTGTGACGGTCGTGTTGCAAAAGAAAACACAGTTCGTTTTTGGTTCCAACCTTTTCGTTCTGAAAATTTTACCTGCCGAACAAACCCCGTTTTTGCTACAATACAGCAGTGATACTTATTCTCACTTCTTTAATATATTTATTTTCCATACGCAGGTATTGTATTAAATAAAATTATTAAGCGCAGCTAACAGTGATCATCATCAAATTCATCATTATATGTCCTCAACGGTCCACTGCTGGACATAGAGTTCATTGAGAGCAATGAACGCCAAGAGGACCGATCTCCTGCTACTCGCATCCATCCCGGACTTGCTGCTGCTCGGAGATCGTCTTCCCACCTGGTGAACGGTAGACCAATATTTCGTTTCCTAAACGCAGCCTCCACTCCAGAACCTCACAGACCAAACCCCAACTGCCATCTGTTCTTCTGAGTGTTTGACCAGTCCATTGCCACTTCAGCGAGCCTATTCGTCGCGTGATATCGGATACTTTAGTTCTCTGCATTATGACTTCGTTACGAATTCTGTCGGACAGAGAAACATAGCACGTTCAATAGCCCGTTGAGCCACCGCAAATTTGCGGACCAATTCTAAATTAAGAGGCCCTGTTTCGGCCCCGTAGATCATCACAGGGAGAAAGCATTGTTTGAAGACTTTTTTCTCCAAGCTCTGTGGTATAGGTGACGTGGGAATATGACGAAGCTTCCGGAATGCGGCCCAACCCAACTGAATCCTGCTATCGGCTTCCTTCTCGAAGTTATATGTAATTGTAATAATTGCCCGAGGTAGTCATATTGGTCTACGACTTCGAGAATAGCACCATCGATGTTTACCGGCCTAGGGAGAACGTGTTCGTTGAACGTGACCTTTGTCTTGTGCAAGCTCATCCTAAGGCCAATACGTCGGAAAGATTCATTTAGGTTTTCCTGCCAGCTCACTAACGATTCGGCCATCACAACGACATCCTCGGCGAAACGAAGATGTGGGAGGTACTCGCCGTTAATATTTATGACGCATTCTGCCCAATTTAAAGTCTTAAAGACGTCCTCCAAAGCCTTAGTGAACAGTTTCGGGGAAATAATATCCCCCTGCCACACTCCTCAATGCAATAGGATTGGCCTTGTTTAACCTCACGGAATCAGAACGGACATAAAAGCAGCGTTATACAATGCTCTACTTCGACGTATCGCCAATCGACCTGACACCGCTGAAAAGCTTCTAGAACAGCCCAGGTTTCGACAGAGCCAAAAGCTTTTTCATAGTCCACAAAGGCAAGGCACAGCGCCTTTATAATTTTTTTAACAAAGCAATCAGACGTAGTTTCTGCAATTGCAGCAAATCGAGCAGCGTGCCGTCATTATGGTATGCATAAAAAGGTGCTATCACCGAAAGTCATCCATGATGATATGGTCCGCAGTTTAGGAGATTCTGCACTGTCGTATTCATCCGTCAAAAAATGGATAGTAGAATTCGAGCTTGGTAGAGAGAAAGAGCGTGAAAGATGAACCCAACTCTGGAAGGCCTTCGACGTCCACTACTGGCGAAAATTAAAAAATAAAATAAAAATTTGAGTGATTATAGGCATCTCTTATGAACGAACTCAAAACATCATAGTCAACGAGGTGGGTTCCGCGACTGCTTTCAGTTGAACAAAAAAGGACGCGATTGACTATTTCACGTTTGGAGTCATTTGAAGCCGATGCAGATGATTTTTTGAATCGGTTTCTTGGACATGGAAACATGGACTCATTACTGTACGCCAGAAACAAAACAACAAACGAAACAGTGGAGAAGAAAGACCTAGGCGATTTTGTCGGCAAGTTAGGTAATGGCTTCAGTATTCTTGGACTCGAAGGGTGTGATTATGGATTATCTTGAAAGGGGTCACATTAGGTCACATTAGGTGTCTGTCTACGTCCCCACCATGGTTCAAGCCTTGTCGTGGCGGTGGGGCTCAGTAGCCTGGGGTTATCCGAGACACCTTGGGCGAAGCCAATTGAACCGAGGAGGTGGCGGCTCTTAGTACCCCTCCTATAGGAAGAGGGGACTAAAGAGCAGGAGGAGGAATCGCTCCCGGTACCCCTCTTATAAGAAGAGGGGACAAAAGAGCAAAAAGTGGCGGCGCATTTGCGCACGGGGCAAGGGGCGAGGATGGGAACCTTACCCCATTGCACTGCCCCAAAGTCGGTGGGGTTGTCCTGTGGTGCGGGACAACCCCATCTATGGAGGTGGCGCCGGTCTCTTCGGGGGCTGACTTGCCGTCGAAGTGCCCCGATGATTTGTTGTTCCGGGGCACCTCATCAAAGACGGCACTGGTGGCACTCGCGGTGGTTTTTGTGGGTATTCGGCACTCTATAATGTGCTGCGAGCCCCACACACCACTGGACCCCACCCAGGGCCAATGAAGGCGCGTAAATGCGTTTCCCCGCGTCAACAAAAAAAAATGTGTCTGTTTACGTCGTTTACGAGAGGAAATAAAAGAAAAGCGTGCAGGAATACTCAGAAGATAGTTCATTTCGTCAAGATAACGCCCGTGTTCACACGTCTATTCAATCAATGACTGAAGTCCACACTGTGGCTTTGGACTATTACCGCTACCGCCTTATTCACCTGATCTGGCATCGTCAGAATTATCTCTGTTAGCTAACCTAAAAAACACTTGGGAGGTAAAAGATTTTCGACAAACGCCGAGGTCAAAACAGCAGTAGACGCATATTTTGACTCTAAGGAATATTTTTTTTTCAATGGTAGATAATGCTCTTGATGGGAGATGGCAAAAGTGCATCAAAATTGATGGTGATTATGGAGAAAAATTAAAATATAACTGATTTATATGTGTTTTTATTTTCTTGGCTAGGCCGAATACTTTTCAATCCACCCTCATATAACGGCAGGCGTATACATCGACACTAAAAAAGTTGGTTAATTTTTTAGGTGTCGGTTTTTGACATCGTTGCGTCCGTCTGCCTACGTACAGTTTCTCTCATTGTTTCTCCTAAACGAGGTGAAATAAACAGACACCTAAAGAGTAAAAAAAAAGGTATGGAATTATCTTCGGTGGCAGGAGTAACTGCGCTGGATGCGGTACGCCTGGATATCCGTCCCGGCAGCGAGGTGCAGCCGCTGACCGCCGGCTAGTAGGCGTTGCGGTTTCCACGCTTATCTGTGTCAACGCCCTCTTCGCTCATTTCTGAACAAGAAAAAAATTTTATATAATTAAATACAATAGTCTTTAGTATGAAAATCGATGTCAATAAATCATGAAACTCGAGATTTCTTAGGACCCTTAAATGGAGGAATCCTTATTGTTCTCCACACACAGATGCTCACTGGACACGGATGTTTTGGTCGTTTTCTGTGTGAGGTGATAGGACGAGAGGAAACACCAGCCTGTCACCATTGCGATGAGTTGCGAGATACGGCTCACCACACAGTGGCCGTTTGTCGCGCGTGGCACAGTCAGCGTGCGGCGTTGATGGAAGTAACAGGGTGAGATCTCTCGCTTCCGGTGCTCATAACTTCTATGCTCGGTAGTGAAGAGGGATGGTTGGCTATAGCAACCTTTGCTGAGGTAGATATGACAAGAAAGGAGCAGCATGAACGCAGTAGAGAAGTGGAGGCATCGCGCACTCCGAGGAGCCAGAGGCGCAGGCGAACGGCTGCGCGCAGCAGCCGCTGTCTGCCAGCCTAGGGAGGAATCATTGGGTGGCGAGGCGGGGTTGAGTCGTCGCCCAAAATTAAAGATTCCTAAGCTGATTGATGTGTCTAGTGTTCAGACATGTAAGGGTGAATAAATTTGTGGAGATACAATATCAGCCCTGGAGAAAAGCCCAGAAGGGGAAGAGCGCGGAATGCTAGCGCTTTCCCGTGGCTCCGTCGACAGGTGGAAGAGATGGAACGCCATTGGAGTTTTTAGTGGGTAGTCAGTGTAGCTGTGAGTCCCACATAACCGCTAGGCTACCTCGGGTCTGCAGCGGTAAAAAACATATCCCAATGAAAAAAAAGAGATACCTATAGTAGCAGCTATAAATAAAACGCGTCACGTCACGCAATGTTAAAAATATTTCCTTCACCGTCTAGCACCTGTAACATACTTGTTCAATGCATGTTGCTTACTGAAAATTCCGACTTCTAGTTTCATCCACAACAAAGTTATAGAGCGTCAAAAATGGCCTAAATGCCTTTGAGAAAACGATGGTAGGGCCGTGCCGCTTTTTAGTAGACTAGGCGGGGGCACTTCAATGCGACCAGATTTAATGGTCAACACGGTGCTAGAATCAACATGGTACCTAGGATTAGTACCTTTATAATTTTTTTTCTCAAACAAATTCATTGGTCCCTTGCAATGGATGTTATGCTTGAACCGCGAGGCACAGCTAGTGCATACACGTATATTATTATCAGTCGGTACCTAAAGAGAAGTCTCTAGAATGATGGGTGAAATTGTTTACTAAGATATAATATTTTTATGGTTCCGTAGCTAACTTGCAACAACGAAGCTCATATAATTACGTCATTTCCGTATGTTCGTCCGTATGTCACAAACGTTTTACTCGGACATTATGGGTACACCTACTGTATATTTGATATTTGGAAGGGTTATGAACCGCAACAGAATGATGTTGTATGAATATGAAAAATAAAATGATTGAGGGTTGGTAAGTATACACGTAATGATGAAAAAAAAAACGAGAGAACATAGGCGTGTGGGATGACACTGAGTAGGTCTCTCTAAATGGTATGGAGGTTTCTCAGGAAGTCTTTTATTATGCTAATACTTTGCGAGATATTCGCTTATAAAGTGGTAAAAGTTGTGTGTTTGAGTTTTGAAATACCAAGAGGAAAAATTTAGAAAAAAATGGGATTTTAAAATTAAATGCAGAAGTTCGAACGATTTTTGGCTTGCTGCTACGGAACCCTTCATACGCGAGTTCAGCTCGCTCTTGGCCGGTTTTTGACGTATTTTTTTTTATTCATGCTTGGGGGACTGAGCTGGGGAACGCGTGATGAGAGCGTTACGAAAACGAGACCAGCAAAAGTCGAGAGTGACTTATAAGTTAGTGAAGATAGAAATAGAGAGAGCTACGTTTCGTATATTACTGTAGGAGCAACACAGCGAAGTACGAAGACGTATTCTTCCTCTCATAGCCAGTAACGTTTCGTATAACTAAGGTCTTACTTCAGTCGTGATTTATTTACGTCCTTTGAAAATAATAGTTATTGCCAAGTGCTACAGGATTGGGAGCGGTAGCATCACTTCACAGTGTCCTAAAAAATCTTATAACATATGCTACCTTCCATCACGGGCTACCTTCCATCACGGGAGTATATTGTTTATTTACTGTTTAATTTCACATATTGGGTCTGTATAATGATCACTTATGCTTGTCTTAGCGGCTAAGTTTAAAGTGAGGGTTCGCAACGCACCCATGTCGGAGAAGATGCCCACAATATACTCTGCTGGATACCTATCATTCTTTTGGTTATGATCATTACTTCACAAAGGTACTTAAATTCAGAGCAATTCATTACATTACATTTTTTTGTAATTTTTAAACTCCTTTATATTATAATGGGATTTTGATATGAGTTTCTCTTTAACGATAGCTTTAAATTTATTCATCGACAAATCAGTTATATTATACATGTAGGATTTGTTATCATCGAGACGAACTAATAAATGGTAATTAACTCTAACGATGTACTGCTATGTCTGAAGGAAGCGGACTTATACCGTTACGTCATCATAACTTATCTTGACATGAAAATTACTTCCACATCCGTGTAGTGAGCTGTGGGACGTAGAATCCTTGTCATAAAGTATGTTCTCGATGTTATGTGTTTCCGTCTAGTAATCAATTAACTTGTTATAGTAAAAAAGCCCAATCCGATGTTAATGTTTTTTGTACTGGAACTGGAGCTCTGACTCTTGCCTGGACGAAGATTGTTTCGGAAGGAAGAAGAGGTGACTGTCTGTTACACAGCACCGACTTCGGACTACGAGTACGATCCACTTACAATGACTCCGGAATATTATTAGAAATTACAAAATCCTAATAACACTTATTCTTTGGTCCGATACGGGATCAAAACCTGGGAACTCACGTCCGAGGCTGAACATGCTTATTACTAGATCGCGAATTAGTCTTCTTATAAAAGGGGTAAAGGGCTTCCCCACCATGGCTCAAGCCTTGTCGCAGCGGTAGTAGCCTGTAGCCTGGGGAACCAACAACCACCAAGTGAAGCTAATTGAACCGAGGGGGATGCTCTTTCGCCCTATGCTAAAGAGCAGGAAGAGGCGGCGCTTTTTCTACCCCTCTTATAAGGAGAGGGGCGCAAATAGCATAAGAGGAGATGCTTTAGCGAATGGGTCAAGGGGCGAGGATGTGAACCTCACCACATTGCACTGTCCCAAAGTCGGCGGGGTTGACTTGTAGTGCGGAACAACCCCAGGTGTGAAGGGGGAGTCGGTGCCTTAGGGGCTGACTAGCCCTCGAGGTGCCCTGCTGATTTGTCGTTCCGGGGCATCTCACCAAAGGCGGCACTGATCGTAGTGCTTTTTATGGGTATTCAGCACTATAATGTGCCGCGAGACCCACACACTACTGGACCCCACCCAGAGCTAGTGAAGGCGCGTAAATGCGTTCGCCCGCGTAAAAAGGCAGCCCGCCCGTTTCATTTGTTTTCGTTGAGAAATTCGGGATATATTTTGGGCTAGTGAGCTCACCGTCGCTAAGGCCTTCACTATGCATGATGATGTGATGATATCTTAACGCTACTGCACCCATAAACTTTTACTACATATTCATTTTAACATTTTAATTTTGTTAAGATTTTTTTTTTAACGTTGTATACCAATTGTGAATAGCTCTGATGGTGGGAAGAGCAGCTGTTTCTCATAATATATTTTATTTGAATATAGTAATAACATAAATATGTATGAAGTACTTTAAAAAAAACTAAATCGTGTACCTACTTACAGTCTACAAGAACTAGTGGTTGGCAGAATAATATATTTCTCACGGCCAGAGACGACACGGTAGAGAATAAGATCGGAACCTGAACTTTTCCCACACTCTGCATATCTTGCTGCCATATATCAAGCCCGAATGTAAAAACCATAGACAATGATTCAATTGTGCGCACAGTGCTTTCTCACACTTCTACTCAGATATAATCGTTATATTTAATTAGTACAGGCAAATGACCAATTACTGTTCCGGATTTAAGAAAAAACGCTTTTATGATACTAAACAGTCACTTGTGATCATTTCTAATCCGTCCTGTTTTAAATGGATTAAGGCCAATTTGAGTCGACTTCCGGTTTCTAGAAGGTATACATTTCAATTAGATTGATAATGGGCAATATTGGGAACGAACCTTGATCATCGATCCCTATATTCCAGTCATGAGTCATTCATTAGTGACCTGCCCTCGACGCAGAGAGCCGTGGCCATGAAAATAGTTTATGTAAATAGCTCATCTATTATAAACATTTATATATCCGGACACTTCTCTTCCGCGGGAGAGTTGGGCCCTAATCCTAAAAAAAGCATTCCTATATACAAAACTTATTGGTTATGAAATAGGAATTCCCTTAGTAGATTACAACTAAGCACCACCATCATAAAACCAAGATCCGTGATGAATTATACTACAATTGAACAGTTTTTGCTTTATGTTTTTATAGAAGAAGAAAACACTACATTAGTGATGACTGGCGGCAACGAGTTAAGCGCGTCATCGTTCCTTCGAGCGTCATCGATTATATGTAATCGATGCAGTCACGAAATGCACGTCGCCGATTTATTTTAATATAGATGTAAGGGGTTCAATGGGCTATAATTGGCTAAAATAGACGCATTATATTCACTGAGGGGAACGCATCCATCTTCCCTTTACAGAATTACGAGCATAGGTCGTACTCAAGACCCCATACACTTATTTTATATATTGTTTATAGGCGAGACCATTGTTTTACTATATTTAAATTTTATAACGTTAGATGATCATTGAATACGTAATGTGATAAAATATTAAGCAAGTTGATAAAAAAATTGTACGAGGTATGACCATACTGCGTTGCAGCCGAATTGAATATGTCTATGCAGTTCATACGTAGCCATTATAGCCCATTGGAAGGGAGGAGGTAGTAAGTAAGTAATATTACTGATTGACATCACAGGCGTGACGTACAAGAAAGACCCTGCAAGAAGACGTGTTTTACTTGACCATTAAAAAGAAATATGCTTATCTAAGCCATGTCTTTTATCTTCTATTTCGTTTATCCTGTCTGCTTCCAATGTGAATGATCTCTAAGTAGGGCTTGTTACCGCGCAAAACTGGCGCGAAGAAGGGTCGTACTGTAGAAATTGTCTGAGTAGTAGTTAACCAAGTAGGCCTTGTTAGCACGTCACATAGAGCTGTGTCCAACAAAAGCGGAAGAGTCGCCTCCTTAGTCCTTACCGAACGATGATAATAATAATAATAATATCTGTGGACTTATCACACCACGTCAGGCCAGCCCTGGGCTAAGTACCGTAAGGACTTGTGCTACAGGTGTTAGTACAACGGAAATATATTTAGTATTTTTAAAAATTTTA
>JAFELO010000155.1:641519-651654 GCA_017140195.1 Eumaeus atala
TGGCGTGCAACGCGGACTAACCGCCTCGTTACCAACTGACCCGGCCGGCCGTCGATAATGGTACGTAGTGGTGTGAATGCTATTGTGCCACTATATTGGAGACAATGAATAGTCTACTTTGGCTACTAATTGTGATGCCATCCTATCAATGGCGTAAAAATAGGGTGGCAAGTCGAGCCCCAGCTGGCGGGTCCCCTTTTGGGGGACGAGGGGAGGAGAGTTCCCAGTCAGAGAACAGTAAGCATGGGTAGAACATAACACTCATTGGGTTAGGTTCTCTATATTGGGTCCCCACCATTCAAGCCTTATCGTGGCGCTGGGGCTCAGTAGCCTGAGGTGAATCGAGACACCTTGGGCGAGGCGAATTGAACCAAGGAGGGGCTGATCTTTGTACCCCTCGTATAAGAAGAGGGGACTAAACAGCAGGAAAAGGCAGCTCTTATAAGGAAAGGGGACAAAGGAGCAAAAGGTGGCGGCGCCTAGGTGCACGGGGCTAGGGGCGAGAATGGCAACTTCATCACATTGTACTGTCCCAAAATTGTTGGGGTTGTCCTGTGATGCGTGACAACCCCATCTGTGACGTTGATTGGAAGTGGACCAGGTTCTCATCCCGGCCCGACACGGAACACAGGGGCACTACTGAAGGCGCTGGAGATAGCGCCTCCTTCGTACCCTCATTCGTCGTCGGCAGGGGGAGGCCGCGTCGGCAGCCTCCTCTCTCATCCGCTCGTCGGCTTCCTTCTGGGACATGTCGGTCTCGCAGAAGGAAGCCATCGCCTGGTAGGACTCGTCGCTGCCGAGCATCGCGACGATGATGCTCGACTTTGACAAGTCTCCTCCGACAAGGGATGTCAGATCGTGACGCAGCGCCGCCCATCTCGGGCACACCTCGAGGGTGTGCTGGGCCGAGTCCACCACCGCGTCACAATCGTGACAACGAGTCGTGGGCTCCCCGCGGGCCGTCTTACACAGATACTCACCGAAGCAACCATGCCCGGTGAGCACCTGCGTCAGACGGAAGGTGAGGGGTTTGCGCCTACGGCGCATCCACCGCTCGAGGACCGGGCGCAAGGCAGCCGTTATCTCTCTACTACTGATCACGATGTCTAGACCGACCTCGGCCAGCCGAGCCGCCTCCTTGTATGTCTTCCCCCGGGCATACACGATTCTGCTACGCGAATGACACCCATTCTGGGGAGGAGACGGCCTCGCAGGACCCAGTCGTAGCCGACGTCGTCAGTCTTGGTCTTGATCTGGTACCTATATTCATCCACATTCGTATTGTATATCTTTTTTTACCTTTCGCCAGCCATTCTTCCTCCACGTCTTGCCTATGTCTCACTATTGACTGTTAGAAATGCTTTCGGCGAGATTTACGCCACATATTTTTCGCAAAGATCTCATCTCGACTGCGTTAATTCTATTTTCACATTCTTTCTGACAAATGCTACTCTGAGTTAGAACTTTTATACAATAACTCTGAGATTAGCATATAATTATGCAGGGCAAGATGTGCAAAAAACCGGAATTTTCACCCATTTTCCTAAAATTCACTCTTTCCCCAGTCTGTCCCCTTCACACAGTGTTCTTACAAGAGCTGGGGTGTACCTTCCATCTTTGCTAAACACAGAACTGAGATTTACAAACTCTTACATACGTCCATTTTGGTTACTTCTCTTTTATCACCTACTTAAATTTTACTTTTCTCCTCATTCACTTGTAAGCTACTAGAATATAAATACCTACATTCATAATAAAATAACTAGCGCCCTGCAGTTTTATACGCATCTATCCTTAGGCGTAGAATTCCCATAAATGATAATATTCATAATTTATTTGTAATTAGAAGACCGAAGACAACGTTTCGTGCTTCTAACTTAAAAAAATGAGGGAGTTCCAGACTAACCTTTGTATGCTCTGTCAACTCCCATTTCACCCCTTAGAGATAGAATATCTAGAAACGCTTTCAAACGTATCAACTAATTTTAAGTATGTAGTTCTAAAATATTTTTTTGATATTTCTAACTTAAAAAGTGACAGACTTCCGTATAAACTTTTAAAGCATAATTCAATCTCTACATCATCATTATTGGCCATTGTCGGTCCACTGCTGGGCATAGGCCTCTTACAATCAACGCCAAGACTTCTGATCTCCTGCTACTCACATCCATCCCGGATCAGATATTGCACGGAGATCGTCTTCCCACCTGGTCAACGGTCGACCAACACTTCGTTTTCCTAAACGCGGCCTTCACTATTTCACTCTCTTAGGTGTAGTAATTTCAGTCTTCCTTCCTTAGTGGTGGCCCGCGGTATATTATAGTGCCGAATGCCCACAAAACTGCAACTCATCTGGGAAATCGACGACTAGTCAGTCATCTAAGGGACCGACGCCTCCTCCGCAGAAGGTATACCCCGCACGACAGGACAACCCCACCGACTTTGTGACAGTACAATGGGGTGAGGTTCCCATCATTCCACCTTGCGCCAAAGTCCCTCTAGCTGTTGCTCAGTTGTACAAATAGCGCCTCCTCCTCTTGCTCTTTATCTACCTCTTCGTATAAGCGGTGCAAAGAGCAGCCCTCACGGTACAATTGGCCTCAGCCTAAGTTCACCCAGGCTCAGTAGCCTGGGTGAAATCAGGCAAAACCAAGCCCGTATATCTAATATGCAGCTTTTCGTCGTAGCGTGATGTTGGTTTATAGCCTTACTCGACAAATGTTCTATCCAAAACTGAAAGAATCTAATGTTAATTTACACGTGAACAAATGAATTGAATAATTAGCATTGGATTGTAATAAACTCCCCGGCGACGCGAATACACATACCTATCTAATTGTTATGAGTTCCGCTGGATGTCTGGTAAGAAGATTAACGTGAGAAAATATGTCCATTTTATTTTTTTAGTGTCGGTAGATACTTATCGTTCGTAATTAAAGTTTTACGAACTTTTCATTCTAACACTTAACATCTCCCCGGCTGTTTGCAGCGGTAGATAACTCGATACAGAGCAGCATAGATCGCACAGCAAAATTATAGGTTGTCGATAAATATGGTATAGGCTAACAACTGACTTTCTTGTCTGTCTGTCTAATTGAACATTACGATAAATAAAAATTATTTTAATTATCAGATGTTTACTACCTATATCTACATACTCAATTTGGCACAAAATTTGACATGGAAGGTTATGAAATTTAACATTTTTCATTATCTTATCACATTTGTATGCGAGTGGACGTTTTCCCACGCTCGAATGTGTAAGTATGTACCTACAGAGGTATTTAAAATAGTTGACTATATGTATGAATAGAAAATATAACTCAGTCGAAATATTTAACGTTGAGGATTAATTGTTTATCATGCCAGATTAATGTGCTCTTGTGTTTTTTAGAGTTCCGTATAATTATTATACAATATATATAAATTCCGTATACGTATAATTTTGTTGTCCGCCCATCTGGAACGCGAGCAGAATCTAGTGTGTGTGTGCGTGTGCGTGTGCGTGCGTGCGCGTGCGCGTGCGTGTGCGTGTGTGTGTGTGTGTGTGTGTGTGTGTGTGTGTGTGTGTGTGTGTGTGCGCGTGTGCGTGTGCGTGTGCGTGTGCGTGTGCGTGTGCGTGTGCGTGTGCGTGCGTTAGAAGATATACTTCTTTGGCGTAACAAGATAAATATCTCAAAAATATACATCTTTCGCCTTATTCTCCGTTTGTAGAAAAAACGACAAGGTATTTAATGCATTGAATATTTTGTTCAGAAACCTTTGAACAATATTAGCCAGTTCTCATATACGTATATATAAGAAATAGAAAAATTTTAATGTTTACTTTTATTTTGTTTATTACAATGAAACTTTTTTTACAGATGTCGCGGTTCATTTAGTTATTTTACTAGCCCAATGTACCAGAAGCTTTACAGCAACCATGGTCATGGGCGGACTTTTTTATTTTGTTGGTAACTTTTTTTGAAAAATATAACTTCAGGGTGTCGGTTTTTGTCAGAAAGTACGCCCACATCATAAAAATGTTATTCTCATCATTTTTCCCTAACGCACCAAAACAAGTATAGCTTCAAAAACAAATTATTGTGTGATACGTTCTGAAGACGAAAACCGAGATATGGTTCAAGATTTGTCAGTGTAGGATTGTAAGAAGTATCTATACTTATTAAAGAAATATGAAATATCATAAACAAGTAAAATACAGTTATACAGTTATACGTGACACGAGGTCCTTATAACCTCCCCACCATAGTTCAAGCCTTGTCGTGGTGTTGGGGTTTAGTAGCCTGGGATAAACCCAGGCGAAGCCAATTGAACCGAAGGGGATCTTTGTACCCCTCTTATAAGAAGAGGGGGCTTAAGGATCAGGAGGTGGAATCGCTCTCGGTACCCCACTTATAAGAAGTGGGGACCTAAGAGCAACTAGAGGTGGTGCTTTTACGCACGGGGCAAGGGGAGAGGATGGGAACCTCACCCCATTGCACTGTCTGATGTATCGATTTCCACGTCGGACAAAAGTGTCATTGGAATATTTCAATTTGTTATAACAGCAGGAGTCAGGAACTTGGCGGTGTTGTCATCGACCCTCGGAGAGCACCTTAAACAGTCGGTCCTGATTTTCCTACTCGTGTCGGTCTGTCCTCCCATCATAATTGGGGATAAAGGAAATGGAGAGTGCACTTGTGCCTGCTTACACACTTATTATACCGTCGCATTCTGTTCGTCTCTACAGAGATGCCCGTAGTCGAAATTCGGCTTGGGAGACTTTATTAATAACAAATTGAACCCCTCCGCCAGAGCCGGATATGGAAAACCAGATGCAATTATGTAGTTTATAGACTGCGTGTTAATTGCTTTTCGTTGACTTTCTAATGAAGACAATTGTTAGTCGTCATTGTGATATCGTCATGAGTTGCGTGTTTACAATGAGCTCTGTGTCTATAGTAACGTGAGGTAATTTATGATACACGTGAAGCTCCATTGAAGATCCTCTTCGTCAAAATCACTATCAGCCCTATCATCCATCAAACAACTTTAATTGAGCGCAAAATTGAGTGATCCCGTTAACATGGTTAAATAGGTTAGATGTAGTGATTTTAACGTTGTTTGCGTTTCGCCTACTTGCGATGTCATCACACATGCAAGCTCAGCCTCTCTATTTATGTTAAAATCTCTATGGTTGGTTAACGTGAATTGCGAGTAGCACAATGAGAATGAGCGTTTACTTACATTCGCTACCAATAAGACAGCGGTCGAGCGGTCATCCATCCTTAAGACCTATGCCTAATCGTTATTAATCCTAAATCCTCATGGTGACTGCCGACACCCATTAACATCCGAACAATTAATCACTGTGCGTACGCGTTGCTCTTCTCTTTATCTCAAAAATATATGCCTGGCATTTAGATATGCAGTTATATATTATAAAGCTGGTATTCGTTATTTTTTGCAGAATCCTACATCCTACACTTCACGAAAAAAGCTCGACGGATCTCAACGACCGGAACTGAACTGAGTTTCGCAGATTGCCCACACCCACACAATCAAGCAAGTACCACAGCAAATAATTTAATGTCTACAATATCACTCTAACCCCAAAAAGTGGACTTCGAAAAAGTTTAAAAAGAGTTTACAAGACCCGTCTCGAGCGTATTAGAAGATTAATTTGTGCTGGGAAGCATTTAGAGACCACGATTAACACAAAAGTAGCTGAACGCTAATGCAATATCCGTTTTATGACCTACGGAGCCGAAGAAATAAGTCATAGTAGTAGTTAGAAAAAACAGTAATCGAGTAAAGGCCACGGTGGGAAAGACAAAGGTCGGCCATTACCAAGGTGTAGTTTCGTGGATATCCATCAATATGTTATAGATGGATACCGATATATGGATTAGATGAGTGGGTGGTATGCTGGCGATGATTAATATCGGCCAGCAGTCGAAGAAAAATGCCGTCTGCAGCAAACAAAATTCAGACGCTCCGGTTTTGCTATCAATTCGAGTAGTCACGTGAATCATTCAGTTCCGGTAGTCTGCTTTATAGCGAGTAACCTTTTTGAGCGAGCCGATAGCAATTGCTTCTTTTGCCTCGTGGTTAATTCGGCACAGGTGGTAATAATTATGGTAAATTGATTGTTGATTAAAAATATGTATGTCTATAATCTAACTAGGAAGCAGACTATATGGCGCTGGGAGGAACGGACTTCTCACTCTCGAGCGATGGACCTGGGAGTCGATGGCATCTGCGAGACAGTAATGTCCCCTGGGCGGGCCATGGAGGTCATGGAGGATGTACTACTTCGCGGACGACGGATGAGAGTACGGCGAAGGCGCTACGCGCAGCTTATGCCGCCTCTTTAAGTGGGGTCAGGGGTTAGGGGCGCACCTGATTCCATTGCACGTTCCCGACGTCAGAGGGGGCTGATCTAGGTTGTCGGATCGATTTGTCCACACCATGGTTAAAGCCTTGTATTGGCGGTGGTACTCAGTAGCCCCGACAACTTGGGCGAAGCCAATTAAACCGAGGGTGATGTTCTTTGTACCCCTCTTAGGAGAAGTGGGGACAAAAGAGCAACAGGAGGAGGCGCATTTGCGCATGGGGCAAGGGGCGAGGATGGGAACCTCACCCCATTGCACTGTCCCAAAGTTGGTGGGGTTGTCCTGTAGTGCTAGACAACCCCATCGGTTCAGTTGGAGTCGGTACCTCAGAGGGTCTAGGTAGGACTAGCCGTCAAGGTGTCCTGGTGATTGGTTGTTCTGGGGCACCTCACCAAAGGCGGCACTGATGGTACTCGCGGAGGTTTTTGTGGGTATTCGACATTATAATGTGCCTCGAGCACTACACTGGACCCCACCCAGGGCCAGTGAAGGCGCGTAAATGCGTTTCCCCGCTTCGACGAAAAAAAAGAATGTCGGATCGATCCCTGTTTTTGGAGGGGCCCGGTCCCTTACGAGGGACTGGCCAGGCGCCAAGGTGCCCTGTAGCTGACAGATCTGAGGCACCTCAGTGTAGGCGGCCGCTGGCACCCGCGGCGCCTTAGTGGATATTCGGTTCATCCGCGAGTCTCACACACTTATCGGATCTCACCCAAGACCGGTGGCAGTGCATGAATGCGTTTCCCCGCGAAACTAATAAGAAAATGAATCAGACCCTATCTACTGTTTATATTATATATGTTTTTTTTTCGGACTACAGCTTCAGCAACATAGATTTTTAGGTAATAAAATCTTTACTTCAGGATGTATATGAAAATCGCAATTGTTAACATTTAGTCTGTATGCAGCCATAAAATCTGAGCAAACAATAGCGTGTGACGATAAACTTGTGATGATTATCTGAGGTCAACCCCAGCGATGCGGAACGGCCGCTAGGGGAGGACTTGTTATGACCATGTGAAGAATTTTTTGAAGACGTTCCCACAGCACTGATTCCTCGATCGACTCTGATTCATAATCAGCTAATTACACTCGGCCCTCCTTAAATTAATGTAAGATGCGCGCTGTTTTAGTATTGTGGGAATTCATTTTTATATACTAATTAAAGACACATTATTTTTGAACATATTTCATTACATATTCATTGTAAATTATTTGCATTGTACGCATATTATTTATGTCGCAATTTATACAATTATTTCCAACTTTTTCTTCGTTGCATTAAAATGTAGGCATTTGGGTATTGACTAATCATTCTGGCCGTGTCTACAAAGTATATTAGAGATTTCTATAGTGTATAAATATTTTAAAAACATTGATTACGTTAAGATGGCTGTCGGCATTTGGTCATCACCTTAATTTTAAAATTATTCCATATATTTTTACACTAATTAACAATTTTAAGAAGTTCCAAGACAGAGAAGGAAATAAAATACACCTCAACCCCGGAAAAAAAATAGTAATAAAAAAAAATACTCTTGTCACAAAATTAATCAAGTTACAGATTTTTTATGTATGGGGTGGCAGAAGAGCAGTCAGGTAGTGCCATCGGTGCTGTACAGACGAATGTGACCGGCAAGACTGGGTAGGTGTCTCTCGTTCACATAATACCGACGTTAAGTCTAGAATATGTCCTTGCGTTTTGTGTGGTTAGTGAAAGACCGTTGGTGAAAAGGAGCTGTGGTTGTGCCTATGGGCGTAAATCTGAATTGAGAAAGTTTTAGGCGTATATTTGTCCACATGTACTTCTGAAACTATTGGTCACATTTCAACCAATCGCTACTATAAATGATGTCTACAGTGTTAAATATTGTGTCAATAACAACTGATTAGATTTTATTTTTACTGAAAAGGTAAAAAATAAACAGACTGTATTTTAATGTAATTTTATTAAAATATCAATGTTTAGAATGACTGTTTTATAATATCACATGTAATCGATTCACGTAATTGATTTATTGTACAATCGATTCTGAAACACGAGTGATGTAAAAAGTACAATGTAAACTATAAAAATGCTAGTAAAAGTACTTTTATTGAGAAAGAAATCTTTCATATTGGCTCATTTATTATTGCGTAATAGAAAGACTACACATAAACGTTTCTTACTTTGAAAACTAAATGTACCGACACGAAATAAGTGACTTTTTTTACAAATTTGGTAGCACTTTAGATTTCATTGTCGTCAATTTAATTTTCGTATTAAAATATTTCACAATTTCTCTTACAAAAATATTCATATTTTTTGTACTTCATATTACACCTTCCACGTGGAATGTTCGAAATCACACACAATGCCAAAACCAATATTTTTCCTTACTTCAATAAATAAAATTTAAATGTTCTATCATAAAATTAAGTCTTTACGAAATTACACCTTAATTTCTAACCTACGTTGTTAACTATAGTCTCTGTTAGTTTACATACATACAAATACACACTACTAAAGGCATTGATAAAATTTGTAGATAATGAAGTGGTTCTATATGTGACATAGAGTTGTTTCTCAGATCACGGTAGAATGTTGCCATTGAGTAAATTGTCTTGTACTTTGTCTATATAAATCATTGGCTATATAAAGTTATACACAGAAAAATCCCTTATACTCTTGAAAAATAATATACCAAACATTATACGATTAAACGATTAAATTTTTTTATGTAACATTACAAAAGTATGTTTATTAGATATCGTCTAAATTATAAGTAACAAAATAATACTTACTGCTGGTGGGTATCTGGGGGCACATTAGTGCCACGGCGAGCAAAAAATTTAGTATAAGATTTTGGATGTCATTGAATGTATGTCGACTAGAGTAATAAATCTCAGCCGAGACTACTAGTCTCATAAACACTCGTAGCATATATAAAACACTCAAGAGTCAAGTCGCACTAAAGTTTACCCACAGTAAGTTTCATCGTTTAGAAAAAAAAAAAACAAAGATACAAAAGTACAGCTGTTTGTGCCCAAACGTCTTAATTTTCGTTCTGTTTCGCTTGATTGCACTCACAGCATAGGAGGCTCGGAACATCTTAAATGAGAGTCAATTACCTGTTTACGCCTCTATGGCCTTCAAAAGGGCAACTACAAAATGAATATTTATTAGTATCCCCGTGGAAAGTATTCAATATTGTGCTTTATGATTAGAGTGTCCAGTGTCTGTCTTCAGCCTCCTAATTATAGCCCCGTCGATGCGAATTCGATTGAACGCCTCACAGGAGGAACACGCGACGTGTATATTATATATATATATATACAAATTAAAGCCCGGTTGTTTCTAAACTTTAAGAGTTGTAACTTGGAATTTTTAAGTCCTATCAGAGTGTCCACTTTCGTTTAGAATTTAGACGATCTCTATTATTACAAACAAATTATGAATTTAAATTAAAGCAATGCAAAACAACTTAATAATTATCGAATTCAAGTAAGACTAATAACAATCAACACGTTCCTGGATCCATTGTGCTAAGCGGCTTGCGCGCAAATATAACTTGTAATTGTTTTAAACATGAGAAACAGATTTTATTTTCCAGAAAATTGTTAATGTTAACAGGCTAATTATACTTGAGATTTTTAATTCTCCATAATTTATAATAGACATAGTTCCATTTCAGAATAGGACACCGGAAAATATTTGCCAAAAACAACAGGACTGGTAACATAGTCAATATTCTAACATACATGATAAAATAGTAGATACA
>JAFELO010000155.1:652147-665519 GCA_017140195.1 Eumaeus atala
TAATAATAACATATCCTTAGCTTAAAAAAAATATTCCATAGTGCACGCAAAATACAATTGAAAATATTATAAACAAATATATTTAAACTATAGACAGTACAAAAGTGTAACACGTAGTGTTGGGCACAATTTAAAAGTACAAGTGCTACCGTAACCTTACGAATAAAAATTTTGGTGTTGTAATCTCGATTAATTAACATAATTTATTAATAAAACTACTTTAGGCACACTGTCGTAATTATTTACAAATACGTATTTTGTTCAGCAAAACGATTTTCTCGCGCCTTTGGCGATTTGGCGATTGTAAAAGCTCTCTATACATTTTTTGTATAATATTTGTAGATACATCTAAGAAATATGTCATTCCATGTTCCTTTTTGCAACAAGTTTTCATGTTTCATTTTTATTTAAAACTATCTATTCTCGCTAATAGATACGATACAGAGAGCATATTTCTAACATTTGAAACATTTTTTTTTAATTTTATAGACTGCTAATAAAAACGAGGAATTCAACATGATCCAAGAGCTTACGAGGTAGTGGCAAAATAAAATGTAATGATTCCAATTGGTAAAATGTAATGATCCCAATTGGGACTGCCTAACCTAAGACAGCGAGCATTGTGCTCTGCCGCATTACTGGACGTTATTTCTTATTTTTTTGTGACCTTTGTCAATGTCTACAAACATGTTATCGTGACAACTTTACATTGGCCTGCAGCCACATTTCCGGTCCATTTATCATAAAAGTGCGCATCGTATAGGGTTAGTATTTTCAAACTATATACGCGTTAATATTATGAGTAACATTTGAACAAAAAATCGAAACAAAATAGAGTTTGTAATCAATGTGCCGTGAGTTATAAAACATATGGCTGACACACTCGACAATATAAGCAACACTTGTAGGCGATCAGAAAAAAGTTGAAACGCCTACACACAACCTTTTCTCTGCAGCGCCATCCAAATTAATGACATTATTTTACATATCGCCTTGATACTTATGGTTCAACAGACCGTACGGATGGATTTTTTTTCAAACCTAACTCAGTTTAGGGGATATGAGATTCTTTTTCTATATTTATTTTATCTCGATGTCTTAAGTTTACGCGAATGTTACTCTTTACAACAAAACTAGTTTTACTAATTCTATCGCGGTTTATTTAGCTAGCCCGACGTTTCAGAAGTCTTGTAGCAATCATGGTCAGTCCACTCGTGACCATGGTTTTTGTAAAGCTAGTTAAATAATTAAATAAACCGCGGTAGAATCCGTAAAGTTAGTTTTATTTATTTTATCTATTAAAGAAATGGAAATTAACAGTAGCCCTCGTGATCATAAATACTTCGTAATATTTATGATGTTATCCTGCTGGAATGACTCGGCTAATTCTATCCTTACAGTATGCGGTTAGAAACATTTGCTAGTGTTATTTTATTCGGCGGTACCACGTGTACGTAATTCTTCTCTGAGCTGCATAAATTGCACTGGCAGAGCAGCGAGGAACATGTAAGACACCTTCAGGCACTATCCACACTAATGTCTATCTCTTGAAACATTTACCAATCCACTTCCCACTTCACTTCACATTGTTTATCTTTGGATTTGCACTCACATTGACACTAACACTACTGTCACTGCAGACTGTCCTCCAGCCTGCAGTCCATGGGCTATTGTAGGCTGTTGTCCGGTAGCCTGTGCGCGTCATGATGCCAGGCGGTCTGCTCGGGCCTCATGACGTCGTCGACAGGGGGGCACAGAGGCCTAGGCCCGGGTTCCGGTGTGTACGTGAAGGTAAGTCCTGTCGCGTAAATTATGCCATCATTTCTCACCAGGGACACTGGCACCTGCAATTAAAAGATGTTATTTAAACGGAGCAATTTTCTTTGGGATGTTCGGATGCTGGTACTTGATTTTGGTTCCTTTTTACATATTTACCAGCAACCCACCCCGGGTTTGCGCGCGAATAACAGGGCCCGCATTGTTACCTTAACAAATTATACATTAAAACCTTTCTGGAGACGATTCTCGAGATATTTCGCATGATCTCTATCCGTCGGTGAAGGCCGCAAGAAAATCCGTAGTGTCCGTGTCAGTAGCTTATGGGGAAGCTGTTTTAGAATATGTAAGTATAATTTTATCAATAAAATTGAAGAGCCTGCGTGAACTGATTTTTATGGAACTGTCACTGAAAAATACAGTACTTTATAGGGCTAAATATAATTTCTAAAACTATGAATCCGGCTCCGATTATTTAGGAGCGAAGCCGGGTCGGATCGCTATAACATGGGGGCTATTATCGAACGAGCCACGTAGCCACTAGCCGCTTACTTGTGGATGACCAGTGTTAAGGTCAAGCCATTCTCATAGATGTGAATTCTGAATGTGGCCGAAGAATTTACCGCAATTATGTTCGGACTGCAGATGGCGTGACAACCGGGTATTTTACAATCTTTACGACCGAAACTTGATCTACAAGATGATATTTTTTTTTGAAGTTATGTTTCTTTTGGCGCGTTAGGGAAGAATGACGAGAGTATTTTTTTGCGTAGCAGGCGCGCACACCAGTCACGAGAAACCGACACCTTGAAGTTAGCTATAGTCAACATTTTAAGTTTTTCAAAAAATTACCAACAAGCAAAGTAAGGACAAGTAAAGTAACATGTGTTTGCGCGAGAACTGACCACTGTACTCACGATATTCATATGTTCAAGTTCTCTGAATAAAACTTTCCATGTATTAAATATCTTATGTATTGTTACTGTGCTTTGCTTGCTTGCTTTCCATGTATTAAATACCTTATGTATTGTTACTGTGCTTTGTTTGCTTGCTTTCCATGTATTAAATACCTTATGTATTGTTACTGTGCTTTGCTTGCTTGCTTTCCATGTATTAAATACCTTATGTATTGTTACTGTGTTTTGCTTGCTTGCTTTCCATGTATTAAATACCTTATGTATTGTTACTGTGCTTTGCTTGCTTGCTTTCCATGTATTAAATACCTTATGTATTGTTACTGTGCTTTGCTTGCTTGCTTTCCATGTATTAAATACCTTATGTATTGTTACTGTGTTTTTTCCGCGTTATTCGGTTTTCACCCAAACAGTGAAAAATAAACACTAAGACACCGCTGCTGTCTGTCACCTGTATCTCATGAACCGATGGGTAGAGTCAAAATTTTCACGGATAACGCGTTGTCTGTCGCCGCTACGACAAAGAATACTAAAGTATAGAATGAACCATTACTAAAGGGACTGTACATAACAAGTCTCTGTCGTGTTTTTTTTAGACAATGAACTCGCACTTAGCCGGTTTGTTGGGTACGCAACTCTAAATACCAAACTATTATCATCATGCGTGAGATGCTTCTCCAGCGCGATGCTGATGGTATTATTGATTCTCAGTTTTCACGGTCGTCAATTGACGGGGGCGAACTGCATCACGCACGCAAACCCGCGATCCGGTCCCCTCTGCTACGCTCAACTTTTCGTCCAACCCCTCGTTGTCTATCACACGTGCAAAATAACCGTACCAAATGAACAATTCATTTATTTGACTAATACTTGGACAAACTATAAAATTTATTTTGGACATTTTGGGAAAGTTGTTTTCAAGTTCTTAAGAGCTGAAGAAAGTAGAGTTTTATTCGTTAGAATATATATATAAACAATGTTTTTTGTGCAAGAACTACGCGCGTGGTACCGCGGGTGGATGTTAGTGAAATATATCCGGTATTGTTAGTCGTGGCGTCATGCTATATAAGCCTTCCTCGATAAATGAACTAAACACAAAAATAATTTTTCAATTCAGTAGTTACTGAGATTAGCGCATTCAAACAAACTCTTCCAACTAAATCATATTCTAAATATTTTACCGGTAAAACATTTAACTACATATAATGTTAAATGGAAAAGTATCTTATTCAAACTTTCGAAAGTACAAAGGGTTACATACATTGAACCTACTCATATTTTAATAATTTACCGGTTAATCATTCTTATATTTTAAAAACGAATTTTCATCGTATATGAAGGGTTCTCTAGCATCAAACCACAAATGGTGCATGCCTCTTAAACTGCCAAATTGATTTGAAACCAATTTTCGTCAAGTTTTTATTTAATCCTATAGTTTTAAAAAGAACACGCTTCAAAAGCAAATAAATTTTCCAGAAACCACCATTTAGAAATACCTATCCAATGACATCTCGCGCGGCCATGCCATTCAACCCTTAGAATGAAAAAAATGTATGGTGTGCCTGCTACCTTTGATAATTTTATTTTCCAAAATCATAATACATCCTATTCTAACGGTTCATAAATACCTGCCAATTTCAAACACATAGTATCCATAATCTCCAAACAGAACGTCTGTGACAATGGACTTCAGTCGAAACTAAAGGCGTTCCGTTTTTTTCAATTTGACTACAAAACCCTAAAAAGTAACGAATCTTTCTAACACTTTGAACATCTAGCTCATCAGGCTTTGAACTTACCCTTAGATTGAAAAAAAAAAACAACTCACCAATAATAAATAAACAATGCTTATGATATCTACGAACACTACGTGACGAATTACATCATTTATCACATTTTACTCAGAATAGTACATCGAAAGCATTGTCACTTCTTATTAGAAATTAATGTTAACACTCGTTTAGAAAAATAAACTGTATATACTATTTCCACAATTATTTCATTCAATTTACATTTACGACCGGTTTCCACTTACCATCATCAGGTAAACCTTTCAATTTATAAATTTAATTAAATAATTGTGGAAATGGAATATAAAGTTTATTTATTTAATAAAGTGTTTGTTTACTTAGAATGTTTCGGCTTATGTCAACTTTAACCAGATAAAGTTGGAATATTATTATATGAAGATAACGTTAGCTAACGTTCAAATTTAAACTTCACATTGTTCGGATTCTGTCAAATGTGTATTCTACCATCATTATTTATCATATAGTATTATCACCATATATATCTAAAACCTACGTATCTATATAACATATAAAAAAAATCAGCTTGTGTGAGTCCGTTCGGACCAGAGAAATAATATAGATAGAGAAGGGAAGCTTGGAGGCCGCCTAAGTCGAAAGAGACAGCAAACATAGTATATTGTCTCTTTTTTTCTCAATCATTGCTCTCTGCGATATTGCGCACGCTTGGATATGCTTCCTTATTCACCTAGACGGTCAGTCCACGCCATATAATTTCCTACGACTCCCCTCTCTACTTGCTGGCTGACTACTGTGACTGGTGTGCAGAGACGTGAGCAGCGTATCGGTATTATACTGAGCGTGCAGTGTATCACATGATTGAGTTAACTCAAACAGATAAAAATTAAAAACATACCTGAGTAGGCTGCCTAACCCACAGCCATTGCCCTCTGAACTGTGAGATATCGGGCACAACACACAGCATCGATTCAGCACATCGATACATTGTTTCCGCTTCCACGTCGCCAAACCAAACTTGCAGCGACGGAGTGAAATTGTCACCAGCCAGTTCCAGCATAGCCACGTCGCCACCTCCGTTTAAATTTAGGGAATGCACCAATGGCACAGGAGTCACAGGCGACCTGAGACAATGTACATTTTTTAAATTCATAATATATAAAAAATCCGGCCAAGAGCGAGCCGGACTTGCCTATGAAGGGTTCATATCTCTAAGCTACCAAATCGATTTTGTTCAAACAAATTTTACTTTTAGGAGTTTGTTATCGCAGTTTCGCTAGCCTATATAACTATAGCTACATGTATGCTGGCCTTACTTTTCAAAATCATATACACCATTTTATCACGCTTTGTACAGTCTCCGAGTAAAACGCCTGTAACACACAGACGGACATGACGAAATTATAAGGGTTTCGTTTTTCGCCATTTGGCTACGGAACCCTAAAAAACAACTATAAGTAAAGAAAAGATCAAAAGTATATCAGTGCATTTAGTAAAGCTAGGTTCTTTCCGATTTTTGTAAGTTACAGATAAGTAAATAGGTAATTATTAAGAGTCCCTATTTTTTGGGTGTTTTTCATGCTTCATTTTTAGATTCTATTAGCTTTACCTAATATAGGTAATATTCGGTGTTTATGTACTCGGACAATTGTATACACATTTTGTTATATTTTACATTAAAGAGCAGGACTAAATTATCTATGCCCCTGTACTTTTTGCAGTTTGTTTATTTTTAGCGTTTGTAACGCTCCACTTTGGAAAAACGAGGTGTGTTTTGGCCTAAAAATCCATAACTTTTTTATTCCTAACGATTAAGCTGTGAAGTTTTGCTTAAATATAAAGTAGTATATAAGGTTTCAAATGAAATGTGTTAATAATTAATTTTATTATACTGTATTAAAAGTTAAAGTCAATATACAAAATGATGTAAAAATAATTTTATTTCTTTACGAGCTATTAAAACTATCTATATATAACACCTAAGTTGTTCAAAAAAAAATTATCCATTTCTTAAAAGAAAGATGAGTAAATAGTAACGAAGTATTAATATTGTTTATGTGGAGAAATTACTAATTTATAAAGAAAATATTTTTTTTAATATAATGTAGATTAATAATAGCTAGGCTTATCAAAACACGAATTTAAATATATTATTGATGCGCTTTTATTAAACTTGAGTAGCTTCAGGACCTGTTACTAATTCCTTAACTTTCAGAAGGTCTAGGCTATCCTCATCCAGCTCCTTCACGTTTTTGATACGTGGTTTTTTAATGCTAGTAATATAGGGAATCGGAAGTATACAGAAGGGTATGAAGCACGTCTTCATTAGTAGCTGATCGGGAACACTTTATACATGCATGCAGTATATTAGCAAGATGTAGACGAAATCGTTTGTAATCTTTATCACGGAATTGTTATGCGTCTTCTAAAAGTTCACCAACAGGAAGCACTGCAAAATGCTTTATGGTACTTCCACCA
Organism: Eumaeus atala; assembly: GCA_017140195.1. Taxonomy (NCBI): domain Eukaryota; kingdom Metazoa; phylum Arthropoda; class Insecta; order Lepidoptera; family Lycaenidae; genus Eumaeus; species Eumaeus atala. Next base: position 659,082 of record JAFELO010000155.1, read on the forward strand.
TGTATCAAAGTTTTGTGTACTGATGATCCCATATAATTCCATTCATTACTAACATAAATTCAGGCAGTTTCCACAGCGTACCTGCCAAATTTTACAGCATGATGAAAGGGCCTGCATAATTATGTAAAGTCGTTTAATCAAATTAACATCTACTCCTGCAATTTCGGCAGAGCAGCTTGAATTGTAAAGAAATCTTCTGGCTCTATTACCGTCATTAGCATTACCACTACCTTGACGTGGTTGGTCGATAATTAATCCTTGTTCCTCACGAAAACGTTTTTTTTGTACCTGGCTTTTCCTTTGTCGTCTCAGCCGTTTCTTTTCTTCGCTGTTAGCTGGCCATATTTGGAAAAAGAGGTTGTAAGATATATGTAAAATAATTTCCATGCATCCAATCCAAAATCTAAGCATGTAATGTACAGTCCATATTGAAAAGCATCTTCATTTTCAGGCCTCGCAGTCACTTTGGTCAAATGATTCGTTTGTCGTGGAGCAGCTGTGTGGACACATTGTGCACGTGGAACCGGAAGATGTTAACACCTCAGCTACTTTACCATCTATCATAGTAGTAAAGAATTCATGCTTCACTTGGACCCCTTCACCATTTTTACTAATGAATGTTATGGTCAATGAAATTATCTGGTATTTTATTTCATTCACAACTGCTTTATCCATTTATCGGGAGTTTCTTTACTAAATTCTATGGACCGACAAATACGTACAGAAGAAGGTACCGTAATTTCCCAAGCTCGTTATTTAATTTAATAGGCACCATAGAAGAGATAAACAAATTTGCATCAGACATTTGTTCAGAATCTTCCTAAGACTTTCAAAGCCAGTACAAACAGGGACTTCCCTGTTTGTACTGGCTTTGTGCAGGTGAGCGTTCAAAGCCCCACTTACTGCATAGAAGTATTTTTTTCAATCCATTCTTATACACGTAATCTATCAACAAAATTCTAGATACAGTGTGATCCAATAAATCTAAAAATTGTACTACTTCTGCAGTGGTATTAGTAACTTCTATTACTGAAGACGGTGGATAGCAGGTTTGTTTCGTTGTTTGTACTTTGTAATGCGGTGGAAATATAAAACAGTTTCGTTCGTTAAATTTCTAGAGTATAAATGTTGTGCTTTCATTAAATCTAAACAGAACACTCCATGCTCCTTATAGTTGATATGTTATAGTTTGTTGCAGATTTGATTTTTCTATAAAATTCAAGAATAAGGTTTCACTGACAACCATCGTTAGTGTTTTATACAAGATTTCCTTCTGTTCCTTCTCCTATCGAATGTAGTCCCAGAAGATATGCATTGTAGATGTACTCAAATCCGTATTCATGAGTTAGCATATTATTTTCCTTTTTCGCTGGATTCTGACAAGTCTGCATATGATATGCAAGATCTTCCACTGCAGAAATTTTTTATAAATGTCTGTTATGGATAACTATGGACGTGGGTAACGGTCAAAAGTCTCGATGAACTTCAGAAAAGACCTTTTTTTTGCCGCATTTTCTTTCATGTAAATTTTAAATAAGACTTATATATGTTTTAACTGCATTAAAATCTACAAATATCTTTCAGAAATGTGTAAAATTTTACATCTATTCTTATAAAATTTTACATTAAAATCACTTTGAAAGTGATGACGACAACTAATACATTTAATTTTAATTGATAACGGTTCTCTAATTGATCCGTGAACGCATGTCGCAATAGAGTGAACGAGACGACTTGGTACGCTCTCTCGCTTGCAGACTTCCCCTCGGAACGTTACTATGATGACATACTTTTACGATCATGGAGTTCTAGATTTGTTCGTTATCGACTTACAAGACGTTATCGCGTCAAGGAGGTCTAACTTTTGAGATAAAAGTAGAAAACTGTCGAGCCAAGGTGAGTGCGGTGGGTGACGGAGAGCTTCTAGCTGTAACTTTAATAGATTTGTCATGGTTTGTCGGTGAGCGCACGCGTTGTCGTGGAGCAGCAGCTGGCTGCCCCGGTGGTTCCCCACGTCCAGATATTGCGTAAAGAGTACAACTTAGAAATACAAAAACTTTTATACATTAATAAAATTTATATAATTACAAACCAAAATATATTGAACAAAATGTGAACGCAGAACGATTTGTCCCCTTCGTCTGCCTCCGATGAACCACATATCTCACGGATACGCAAATGGGCCCCCAGTGATAATATATAAACAACTACTTTGAATCCATAAGGCACGTTACACACTTGTATTATATTATCATATATAGACCGACATAATTAAAGCTTTTGTTTCTAGTTTCTACCATGTTTAAAAACGAGCGAACAATAACTCTCGCATTTATGAATCGCGAATTTTATTTTACTTTAATATGTGAGTAGTGAACGTGGAAAAGAGATTATTAAATTGTAATAATAATCATCATTATTAATCTTTGTTACTTTGAGATCGAGAATTTCACAGTGTTAACGGTTGGTCACAACAAATATGTAACCTACACTCGTTTGACTTGTTAAGGAATTACCCTTTAAAGTATAAGTGGAAGAATTAAAATATAATTGAAGAATAAAAACACTCACTTAAGGACAAAATAAAAGTACAGACAATATAAAAGTTAAATCTTGTATATCGAGCGAGTTTTCTTCAAAAGTTCTCACCAATCTTGCATACCAATTATTGGCAGTAATTAATTATATATGCGTAAACGCCGAATATATTAGGTTAAGTAATACAACATTTTGAGCAGTTTCCCTTCTTCCAAGTAACAATATCTGGGTTACGGTTTACGAATGTGTTGCCCTAAAAGCCTTGTAATATACGAAACACTTTTATTTCGGCTCACTTTTAGAGCATCAAACGTCAAATGGGACAAAGATATCAAATGTGATTTTAATTAATATTTTTACGCCATTTTCACAGCAAATGCAATGTCTTAGTTGATCTATTATAAAACGGAAACAAAAATCCTTTTATTTTACAATGAAAGACATCCGATTCGTTTGATTATTACTTTTTACGTTAAATTAATAAATTGTTGTTCACTGCTTAAAATTTACATAGGAGAAATCTATTTTAACATTAACGATACACAGCTATTGTTTCTCATAATCAATTAACTAAGAAAAAAGGCTGCCCTTAAGTTAACATGTACGAAAATATTTCATTTATTTCAAACTATATACATGTTGAAATAATAAAATATAATGACAAATATAAAAAATGGATTTTTGTCCCTATCATCAAATCTTTAAAAAAAATTATCCCCGAAGAGGTAGGCAGAGGCGTGCTAGTACATTCACAACTCGCAAGTCCAGAAGATATACTAGCACACCCACGATTATTAGCCAAGGTACTGAGGCCCATGATGTCATAGGTGGCAAGCCTATGGCACTTCGGGCACATTTTAACTAATTTAAAAATCGAGGTTAAGCACTGAGATAGGTACCACACTGAGATTAATATAAGTGCTATATTTACCTAACAGGTCCCATTCCTTCGTAGAACTGGTACTCGGCCTTGTCTGTCGAGATAATAGTCCAACAGGCTCCATCATTGATCATTTCCTTATTCGGCTCTTTTGGGCACGGTGTAGCTTGGAACTGGATGATCCTCTCCTGGGACAAGCACAAGTACATGCGCTCCGTGTCCTTCATGTAAAATGCACATTTGTGCAGTTGGGACACAGGATCGTCGGCTTCCAATAGCGCCATTTGTTTGTCCACCTGTGCACAAATATATGTTTTATAGCATACGGGCAAAAACGGGTATTTGAAACGAATGGTGGGAGAAAGCCCTGTTTCTCCCACCGGACGACCGGTCACGAGCTGCACGAAATCCGACCTGAGATTACTAATGTAAATACAACAGCAAAGGTATCACTTCACGGTGTAATCGTGTGAGCGACATGTACCCATGGAAATAATATAGATATAGAAGGGAAGTCAGTCATAAACGCGGCCGTCCAAGTACAAAGAGATAGCAAGTGTGGTTCACGGTCAGCTTGGTAGAACACGGGATACGAGTTCACGCGGGTATTGCCGCCCGTCGGGTGGTCGCGCGTGTAGCGGGGCCAGGTCCCTCAGGAGAGCGTGCGGTCCACTGTCCGCGGCACTGAACATGCCTCGAGACAATCGGGCCACAAACTCACCGACAGACTCGACCCGCAGGTCTCGCGCGATCACGTCATTTCCGGACGTAGCGGCCGGCTCGCGTGATTACTCGCAGGGGAATGCTCTGCTGAGCTTGCAGGCGCTTCCTCTGGGTCGGGGAGGTGAGCGCATACCATGCCGGGGCAGCGTAGGTGAGTGAGCGTGAGCGATCGGATGTAGGTCCTGTATATCCCAAGTTTCGTGCGTAATGGAAGCTCCGATGGTCGCAGTAAGGCGCGGGCTGCCCTCGCCTGGTTAATCACTCAATCAACCTGCGAACCCATCCGCAGCATGCGATCAATGCTGCACCCGAGGTACACGACCGGTGATCTAAAAGCCAACTCCTGGCCACTCAACTTTTTCAAACTATTTGCATATTCAACATACAAATCTTGGCCCAGCCATAACGAACGCAAAAGTAAAATTATAATCACATTCGCCACAGTCATTCTAAGTTTCCTAAATACAAACATTGGCGACCGGCTGGCTCAGTTGGTAACGTGGCGGTTAATCCGCGTGTTACGCCAGAGGTCGCGGTTTCGAATCCCGCCTAGGTCATGGATGTTTATATATGTATTATATGTATATCTACAATAAAAATCTTAAATATAATTTTCTTAAATTTATAAACATATTAAATATATTTCCGTTGTCTAGTACATGTAACACAAGTCCTTACGGTACTTAACACAGGGCTAGGTTAACGTGGTGTGATATGTTCACAGGTGTTATTATATTATTTTTACATTGTCCCTGCCATAACGAACGCAAAAATAATCCATTATCATATCCGGTACAGTCATTCTGAAGTAATGGCCTTACATACATTTGGAGGTTTTCATTTTTATGTACATAGATTTTTAACCAAAAATGGCGAGGAGATACTACTTTTACGTTTATGTTCCAATACGATATATATAACCGCCGCATCGGTTGGGTATTCTGAGACCACTGCGCGCAACTTCTTTCACCCGTCTGAGGGTGAAGGGGGTACGGGCGGCGCCCCAGTCACGATGCTCTACATGTGGCCAAACTTTACGTCAGCGCTGAGGCCATTTTAGCTATCACGCGCGAGCCTCCCCAGACATCAGAGTAGGGGGAGGAGGGGCCCCTCGGTCCCTTTATCCATATCGGGATGCATTTCTCCCATCTGTGGGAGGGAGGGGGGCCGGTCCCTCTAACGAATCCAAATCTAGTATCGTCGTCAGACGAGCACGCATAGCAATCCGATGAACTTGTCTTGGGCTTCTCTTCGCTTCTACGGCATAAAATCAGGTCCGAAAAAAAAATACGTTTATAGGTTTTTCTATTCTGCCTGAAGTCGCGACTTTGCTGAAATGTTTCCTACGCTTAATAGTTCCAATGGTCCGTATTAGGAGTACGCTGAATATGCCAGATATCTACATTATGAGATCTAACTATTCAGTTTTTTTTAATGAATTTCATAGAAGGCAAACGAGTAGTTGAACCACTTGTAAGTGACTGATCATCAACGCCCATAGACATCCGCTATACCAGAAGACTCGGAGATGCGTTGCCCGCCTTTTAGAAATAAGTAGATTTCGGATGTAAACTATGAAATAATTAATGCTTCTAAGTTGCTTTGTTTGCGTAATATTCATTAAGCACATGGCGTCGTCGTGGCAATATCTAACAAATAAATAATCCAATGAAGAGCTTCGCCTGTTTGAACGGCCACTCTTATGCCTATTCAACATGTCCACTAGCCTGGTTAGATACCACAGAATTGTTTTATTTTGTATCTACTACGAGTACAGGTTTCTGAAGTAAAAATTTCTTTAGGGGCAGGGAAAAATGGTAAGAGGTAGTGTCGGGAAACATGCTATGTAATTATGTTTTTACCCGACTGCGGCATGAGAGCAATGTTTTCCGAGAGTTTGTGTGTATTTAGCATTTTCTTCCTAGCCTTATACCGTTTCTATATCAGATGATATTGAGGTCGGCTACCTAATCTAAGGGATTTGACGAGGGCGCAAGTTTTTACACAGAACGACTGCCTTCTGTCCTACAGACATCAGATGTCCCAGAGGGGAAAGTAAGCTCCATCCTAGATTATGTCAAATTAAATTACACGAATATGGGTATCCTCACTATGTTTTCCTTCACCATAAGAGCACTCAGAAAATGTATAGTGTTATTATACATAGAAATCAACACACATATATATTATGTAGGTTTCTATGTTCCATCATAGAACCTGCACTGCTGAACAGATTTTCACATATGTGTTTTCCAGTTGATAGAGCGAGTGGGAAGAGGAGTTAGAATATCTAAATG
>JAFELO010000155.1:665540-723548 GCA_017140195.1 Eumaeus atala
AGGAAAAATTATGGACTTACATGTTTTTATTTTTAAGCCAATTGTGTATATACTCAATTCCCATTATGTTTGAGATGCATGCAATTTAAATATTGGTTGCAGCTAGTAGTAGTAAGCTGGTTGAGCTCATAAAAAATGCTTACAAAAATTACAAGTATGATGTCAAATGCAAATATCACTCTGGTAAACATTTTGATGGAATTGAATGGATTTAAGCATCTATTTATTAAAATAAGTCAAGTCAGTAAGAGATGATTGTACTTCTCTTCTGCAGTGGTGTATGTAAAATTTGGACCTCCCCTAACCAAAACTTATTTCACTCATGCTTTGCTTCACTTGGTCCCCGTTCGAATTAAAGGAGTAATCCCCCAAGCCCCTTAAATTAAAATTGATAATCAATTTATGATTCTTTTTTAAATTTTTAATGGATATATTTACCATTAGTAAGTAGACTATTATCATTAGTAGCTTCTTGGTATAGTGTTTGCTGCTTAAAAGTTTAAAAAACACAATTTTAAAGTAAATTTATAAATGACTTTCAACTTAAAATTTAAATTTGTTAGAACAGCTCGAAAAATTATTTATTAGCTAATACCAATAATCTGTTTTTTTTTGTGGAACACTCTTATTCCCCCTCAGAAGTCTTATTCCAATTTTAAAAAATATTTTTATGTTAAGATATTTTATTTTTTGATAGGTAGAAAAATAGCTATATACTTTCACAATACAGCCAATTATTATGTGGATGCGTAACCCACAGCAGGTGATTAAGCAAGCAATGCTACTAACATATATAGTAAAATATATAAATGTAATATATTGCTAAATTAGGACTAACAACATTAGGTATTAAGCTGGCAATACATTTTATTTCTATATTTCGATTTAAAATATTAGTGTTATTTACTTGAGTGATTTGACAACTGAGTATTATTAAGTACATTTTTATTTTCCTTACAGTAGAAGTATGAGTAGTGATGATAATGTGAAGAATTTATGTAATAATATCAAGTCCTGTACATCCCGATTTGTGTTACAGATGTTAGACAACAGGAATATATTTAAAGTTTTCATTATATTAATATATAGATAAACAAATCAATGATCTAGGTGGAATTCAAACATGTAATGCATAACATACCTAATAAATAAAAGTAAAGTACTAAATAATATACCTTTCTAATTATTAGCCGAGGTAGAGCCATTCCAGTAACTGAGCACACCAGTTTCACAGTAGACCCGTAGTGAACATATCCATCCCGCACGGCAAATTCTTCTGACTCACTCTCATTATCATCAAGTAAATGTATAGTAAAGGCACCCCATTGAGTTGAGGAGGCATGAAAGTTTCCATTTTCAACATGAAGATACCTCGTGGATACAGTCTGAGACCTTAGTCTATTGAACAATGCCACCTTGGTGCCGCTAGCAATACATAAATCAGCATTTTTCAATGATTGCTTCTTTTTTGAAGGCTTAGAAATAACTTTGATTCTTTTACTATTGAATATACCTATATCATGACCGTTCCCATAGAACATTTTGACTGAAAGCATGAAATGCTTTCTTTTATCAGAATCAGATATGTATAAGGTTTTTGCAGCACAGTATTGCTTACCATTATTCAAGTCCAATTGTTGCATGTCCTGATCTGAATTACCAATTCCAATAAATGCACATAGTTGTGATGCTTGTTCCGTTTCTCCTTCCCGTAACATTCTTTCTCTCCTCAGCCGCCAGCCATCACCAAATAAATATATACATGGAGGGGGACAAAAGAATCTTTTTTCGTTACCGTAAGATTTTTGAGCTACTTTGGCGTGTAATATAACCACAACCATGTCAGCACGGTCCCGTAGATAGCGCTCCATAGCTTCACGTGTGAGACGGCGTTCTTCTGGACGGTAGGCGCCGGCGCCGGGGCCCGCAGCGGCTGCATAGCGCGGATACAGAGCACCATGCTGAGGAGGTGGCGACGGTGGACCTCCGCCGATGCCGCCCGCACCCGCGCCGTACTGGTGTGGCATACTCGCCAGGGCTCACTCTCACCTTGTACCACACCTCATAACGAATATCCTCAAACGTACAATGGACATCTTAAGTTATTCATTATCCTATCTAGAGCTACCGGCAAATCTAATTATCGTGCACATAACACCTCACATAAACAAAACTTTTATATGTAGTAAAATCTTATGTCCGTGATGTATTAGAAATCGCCTATTTTCTTCTTTTTCTTTACTTTCCAGTAAAATCGATCGATACACTTTTGTATTATTCACGACACCATAAATAAATAATTACGATGGGAACCGTAACACACATTCATTCAACAACACCTGTTCGATGGCAGATTTTTAAAATTTTGTGTTTATCAGCTCCGAATATTTGTTAATGTGTTTGTTTTGTTAATACTATCTGAAAATACTTATTGACTAGTAATAACACGCAATTTAGTGAAGTAGTTGTATAAATTTTAAAACTTTGTCATGATTTTATGTTTATTCGAATAGATACGACAACGCTAAACACAAACTGTCAAGTAAAGCCATAGACACACACAAGTGATGGGTGAGCATGTAAACTGTTGTCGATTGCAATCGCGCAAATATTATCGAGTTCAAAGCATGCCAGATCGGTCGGCTCGCCGACTGAGTGCCGAATGAACTGACAGTCGGTCATAGGATGTGGGGTTACGCATGGGGCGTGAGAAAATAAAGTGTGGGAAAGAGTGGGCGTCACGGCATAGTAAAACATTTGATACTGTATGTAGTTAACCGAACACTTACGAGATACAAATGCGCCAGTAGCAAGCATCAAATCGTAGTGTTGTGTGCGTGATGAATATGTTGAATTTACAGAGCGAAAAGGTTGCAATGTGTGAGGAAGAGAGCGACGATTGACCGGTGATCTCGTGGGAAACGACCTTTGTTATGTACACTAATTTAATACAATAATAAAACCAAAAAGTCATTTAGATTTCAATTTCATCCGTAATGGGAGTCACTGGACTCTGGCGTTTGATTGAGCCTGCTGGTAAACCTGTACCAGTAGAGACTCTTGAAAATAAAGTATTAGCCGTAGGTAGGTGAAATAAGATTTCAATAATTAATACAAAGGCATTGGTCCAAATTCATAAGAATTTATTTTATTTCAACAGATATATCAATATGGTTGCATCAGATGGTAAAAGGCTACCAAGACGCTAAAGGAGCTCCGCTTCCAAATGCGCATCTAATAGGACTTTTCCAGCGACTATGTAAATTGTTATATTTTAGAATAAAACCAGTCTTTGTTTTTGATGGTGGTTTCCCAGAATTGAAAAAGGAAACAATTGTATGTATTACAAACTAAATTTATTATTTATTAATTATACATATTATAAGTATATATAATTAATACATAATGTAAATTATATATATTAATTATACCTACCAAATTAATTTGAATATTTCACATAATAATGAAGACAATTGAAGATAAGTATGTACAATTTTTTAGGCTAAAAGGCAAGATAATAAGGCGAAATATAACTCTCAATCAGAGAGGCTTAAAAGAGAAATAGCTGTTCTATTAGGCAAGAAAACTACAATTGGTTCCTTGTTAGGAAAGCAAATACCACTTAAAAGAAGCAATACATTAGAAAACAATGATGATATGTTTAAGTTACCAGCATTACCTGAGAAAGAACAAGAATCTGAATCTGAGTAAGTTTTATTACAAGATAGATACACTGCTTATAATTAAATTGAATGATAATAAATTTACACTTATTGGTTACCCTTATATTGCAATTCAATGTTACAATTCTTAGAATAATAATGGTAGGGTTATGGTAGGTTTTTTTAATGTGATAATTAGATTGTATATGAATAAATATTCTACTGAACCATGAAAGTGAGCTGAAGTAAAAGTTACAGCTCTTGGCATATGAATATCAAGTTTATATGATAGTTATATGAATATCTAGTTACTTCTATTTATTGAACATAGACTTATAGTTCCATTTACAGTGTGAAAAAAGGCATCAAAATACAATTTCCCTATCTTATCAAGAGATTTGACCGCTGCTGAAATAATAATATACCTCTATTCTCTACAAATCATTGTTATTATAATAATTGTTTATTTACTTTGAGCTATAATATCATATTATTCTTAGGAGGTCTCATTTTGTGTACAATTTTTTTTGTATACTGGGCTGAGTCACATTATACACAAATGGCTGACAGTGTCTGGAGAGAGTGACCGAGGTCAGTAGCATGCTATGCTTCCGAAGAGACCTGTCTAGCAGTCGGCAATGACAGCCTGATGTAGATGACAAATGTGTACAAAAATTTTGTAATCTCTAGCTCGACCATCAAAGTGCAGTTGATTTTTATACTCAATACAAACTCATATACTATAGGGACTGAATAGTAAATTCCACTTGATACCTCGTTGTCTCTTGTATCTAATACGTATCTACATCTCGAGAAAAGCGGGCATTGTAATCAGGTGAATAGTGTGCGATGGGATCATCAAAGTTATGCCAGTTGGATATTCATGTCTAACTAATATGTGTTAAATGTTCAGTATCCCATCAAGAACCAGCTAAATATCTCTTTCATCACTTTGCAATATCTATCATCATTTTACAACCATTCGAAATATAAATGCTAACATTAAGAAATGAGAAGTGGTGGTTCTTATAGATTAGATGATGAGATATTGTTAAAACAAACATGAGCAAACTTGAATGTGCTTCTCCAGACTAAAGATGGTATGACGCCCCTCTGGATGTATTCGTTCCTATTATTGAAGTATGATTTGTAACCTCTTTAATATTGATTTACAAATACACCCTGTTTACTATCGTTCAAATATCTAGTACATAATAATATATCACACGTTCGGATAGCTTCACGTCGTTACGTTGTACACGCTACATTGCAACTGTTGCTCTTTTATAAGAGGAGTACAAAGAACGCCACCTCTTGATTTTTTGTCCCCTCTTATACGAGGGGTACAAAGAGCAGCCCCTTGGTTCAATTGGCTTCGCCAGTGTTCACCCCGGCGTCGCAGCCCCACCGCCTCGACAAGGCTTGAACACTGGATACATCCGTCAGTAAAGCAGTAAAAAAAATCACTGAACCGAGTGCAATCTTTGACAAGCAAACAGACGTTCTGGTAAACGATAAGGACGTCCTTCGCTCGCTTCCTAGCAATAAGACTCATCTCGTCCACCGAGATTCTTTTTCTTTTGACAATGAACTCCCGTGTTGGACTTCAGCAGCAGCACGATCAGATTATCCAATGTACAGGTGTTTGGGCATAGCTGGCACTTCACCTAATGTTCTATTGACTGAGTCGGGGCCCCACATTCACATTGCTCCCCCGATGACGGCATTTGTCCCCAATGGATCTTGTTTTGTTTACAGCAGTTAACATGTTAATCGACGTGTCCTGAATCGATTAACGTCTTTCAACTGATAGTGTCCTCCAGGTCTACCTTGAAGACGCTTCATACGCATTCATTCAATTTTAAGTGTAACTTTTATCCGCATGTAGTAATTTTATGTATCACCTATATAATATAATAACTGCACACTTTCAATACTTAGATCTGAAGATGAAAGAAGTACAAGTTCTTCTAGTCTAGATTTACATACTGTTGATTTGGAGTCTGATAAATTTAAAGGCTTACCAGCAAAAGAAAAGTATGATTTATTGGTGGATTTAAAAGAAACAAGAAAAATGAACTCATGGGGAAAGTTACATACATTGCCAAAGAAAAGTGATAACTTCTCTGACTTTCAGGTATTTGATTTTTTATATACAGGGTGGGAACTATGATTCACCGAAAAATTGGACATCGTATGAACAATGACATTCCTAGCACGCACAAAAAATCAATTTGGTATAGTTAAAAAGTCACTGAAGAACACGCAAAGGGACTAAACTAGTATATCATGGTCACCTTAGTTTCTCTATAGTATGCAGAACAGGCGAGTCACCGTCGACGACACGTCTGCCCTATTATCAATAGCCCAAGCGTTATTGCTAATATTGCATCAGCAACACGTTCAGTATAAAAACACAATTTGGATGACAATCGAGTAATGAATTTGCTGTAGACTTTTAGTACTTAAATTATTTCAGATGCAAAGATTGTTAAAAAGAAGGAAACTACAAGAGTGCCTTGAAGAAACCGAAAAAGAAATAGGCGAAGGAAGTATGTCTTTAAATGAGTTAGAATCACTACTAAATGAAGAAGGCATTGATACCAAAATCGAGAGTATACCCAGCCGCCGAATAGCCTCCAATGAAACAACTCGGTATGTACTTATTAGTAGTGTTAAGCAAGCTTTAGCTGAAGCAAAAAAGAGAGAAGAGATTATGACAACACATAATAAAATAGAAAATACAAGTGAAGAGATGAATAATGATTCGAAACAATCGGCAACCAAACGTGACGAATTAGAAGATGATTTAGAAAAGGCTATTAAAATGTCTCTCGAATGTGTAGATGAACATGATATTTCTGCTTGTACTTCAAAAACGGATGACTCGTGGACTTCAAATTTATCAGACTCGGACTATTCTGACAGTGAAAATGAAGACGGATTTGTTCAATCGGATATGTCATCAGCAAAAGCATATATTATGCAATACAGTGATTTTACTCATGAAGCCATAGATGATATTGTAATAGCTCAACAGAATACAAGGATAAAAAGAAAAACATTAAGGATCGACAAGATAGTACAAGAACTTAATAAAGAAAAATCTATAATAGACGAGAAAGTAGACTTAACGTCCGGTGAAGACGACTTAAATAGGAATAAATTCGACGACTCCATGTCAAATTATTTTAATCAATCTACGGAAAAATTAGAAACAAATGATACAAATACTTCTGTACTTTGCGTTGAAGAAAATAATGATGTAATATTACTTGATGAGTGTGCAAAAGACAATGTCAGAGACCAAAGTCCACTTAATTTAACTGAGCAGAAGTCCAAGCAAGTACCTGAAACTAAATATATACCATGTATAAACCTAGAACATTATGACACAGGTGATATACATACTCACAAAGATATAAAACAGGCGCCTGCGTCTTGCTCTGAAAACGAAACAATTATTCGGGTTGATACAATGGAAGAGAACCAAACCAATGCAGATTTTCAATCTGATTCAAGTGAGGATGACTTTGAGGAGGTGACTGAAACAGAGGGTAAATTCAAAACACCTGTTGTCCAACTTACGCTAAACGTTAACGAAAAATTACAAGACGACATCTTTGCCGATATTTTCGATAAAAACCTTAATCAAGAAATTACAAAGATAGAAAAAGAAACCGTTAAGAGTGCAATCAATATTTACACCAAAAAGATCCACCCAACTACTTCTAAAAGCCATTCTTTCACAGAAAATGTATGTGCGCCTGCGCCTTTTCAAACGAATATCATTGTACCATCTCAGGAAGTGGAAGAAACAAATTCTCAAGAAGAACCACAAAAAGTAACAATAGTTAAAGAACTGCTATGTAAAGAGCTAAATAATACTGTATTGAAAGATAAACTCAATTCCATGGTATCAGAAATGGAAGATAAAGAAGAGAACCTTATTCAAGAAAAGGCTAGACTAGATAGAATAGGACGGAACATAACAGAACAAATGACTAAAGAAGCACAAGAACTACTGCAAATATTTGGTATACCATACGTGATTGCACCTATGGAAGCAGAAGCACAGTGTGCTTACCTAGAAAGTGTTAAATTGACTGACGGAACAATCACTGATGACAGTGATATTTGGTTATTTGGAGGACAAACTGTATATAAAAATTTCTTTAATCAAAAGAAACACGTGCTTCAGTATCTCAACCAAAGAATTGAAAAATCATTTAGTAAGTTTACCATATACCTAGTTGCTAAGCTAAATACGAGTGTTACTTACATCAGTATACTTTTGTGAATACATCATTCACTTATAAATTGCGTCACAAGCTTATTTTGGGTAATTTCAATAAAATAGTATAGAATAGTTAAAAAAAAGTATTTTTTTCTTCTGCTTGTAGATTTGACTAGAGAACAGCTAGTACTATTAGCCTTGTTAGTCGGAAGCGACTACACACAGGGCGTCACTGGCGTCGGTCCGGTTACAGCATTAGAAATACTCGCTTCCTTTCCACTTAATAAAAGGAAGTTAGTAGCTGAGCAAACAAAACAAGCACGATACCAAGAAATTATCAACGGGCTAATAGAATTTAAAAAGTGGGTTAAGGCTGGAAAACGCACTGACAACACGAGTTTGAAGAAAAAATTAAAAAATGTCAGCTTAACTGATGATTTCCCGAGTATACGAGTAAGTAAGCTAACTTGCTCGTCTTTAGAAATAATTGATTTTTAAATGTTAATTAAACAAATTTGTAAAACCTAATACATTTCTATTTATAGGTTGTGCAGGCTTATTTAGAACCAAACGTAGAACGAAGCGAGGAAAAATTCTCATGGGGCAACTTAGATGTAACTATACTTCGAGATTATACAAAAGCGAAGTTTGGATGGTCACAAAACAAATTAGACGAAATTATTAAGCCCGTTTTAAAAAGGATTCAAGACCGTACAAATCAGAAGACTGTACATGACTACTTCAACAGGAAAACAGATTTTCAGTCCCTGGAGGATCATATGAGTAAACGTGTAAAAGCAGCGGTTCATAAAATGGATCCTGGTGAACCCCTTACAAATAGAGAAGAAACAAATAATAAAGATGGTAAAATAAAAAAAATACGCAAAAGAAAAGTGCCATTATCTAAAACGACTAGCCATGATGAGGTTAGTAGCACTAGCAAAGATATTACAGCTCCAGCAGCAAAACAAATCAAAGAGTCCGATAACATTGATACTATTGCCCAAGTATTAAAAAGACAAGAAGTACTTGATAAGGCACAAAAATTTGATATCAATGTAAGCAAAACACAGAGGTTGCAAGAATTAATACCTCAAAGGGAAAAGGATAAACAAAATATGTTGCAAAATAAACTAAAAGCTATAGAAGCATTTAGGAAAACAAAAATTGATCGAAAGAAACGAACAACAAAACGGAAAGTACCAAAACCAAAGGAGGATGCTGGACTATCAGAAAGCAGTGATAGCAATTAATATTATTTAGAGAAAATTTATTTCTTTTTACGTGATAAATGTAAAAGAATGTGAATTAGATGTGTAAAAAGGAGTAAGTGAAAAATCGTTTTTAAAATAGACATTTTATTGTTTTCATTATACTTTTCACAGAAATGTCGTTTTATTTTTATTAAAAAGAAGCATGAAACGCATACTTAACGTAAACGCGGATAAATTAACGACCTTAAATAAAACAAAGTAAAACAAGTGAATAAGGCTTGATACACATAGAAGTGAAGTAGAATATATCATTAAGAATATAATATTGCATATGTATATTCAATGTCTATGTAGGAGAAACAAAACCCTTAAATACAAACTCAATTGTAAATAGTAAATACTACATTTAGACAAGGAATGCATGGATATACATTCATTTAGTACACATTCCTTCACTCAAAATCAGTTGAGCTTTGATTGTGTAAGGATGGAAATAACTTTGATTTGAATTGCCAAAGTTTTATTAATATTTATATTTTCTTCCTAAAATAAAGTTTCTGTAGTCGTCTGTCAAAGTTAGCTTTTAAAGACTGCATGTGTGGTGTCAGGAGCCTTCGAAACGGCACGTTTGTATGAATAATAATAATTGATATGGAACAGCAAGGCAAATTATTGTAATGATTGTACGTTTTGCAAACGGTTCTCTCTGCCTACCTGCGTAAATATGTGTTGGTGTTGTTTTAGAGACGCGATTTTTTGTTTGTTTATGATGAGAGTATAACTGTAATAAAATAGGACCTAGGGAAGAAACCATATCCAATCCACTATGACGATAAGCATTAAATTACCTATTCATTTTCTTATTTAAATTACTTACGGCCATACACGCTATTGTTTATATTATTCTCTTCACAAACAATATAAATTAGAATCTGTATGTAATGCATCCCTCATTAAAATGACCGTAGCTATACATTTATTAATTTATAATTCACAAGCCATTTGGTAAACTCAACTGGGACACATTTACCAAAATATATTTAAATCTTAAGTACCGCCTACGAATATTTATCTCTATTATATTCGTTATGATGTTCGCAGATTGTGCATATTTTTAATGGCAAAACAATATAAAGCTTGTCATCTTCACATGATATTTACAATAAATCTAATATAATAATTGAATACTAAACTTATAAAAGTAGTACACACTTAATGTCGTTATTATTGACTATTGATTTACAAATACAAATGATTTTACACAACTTTCCACTGCTGTTCTGTTTCTATCAACCCATTACACACATGATACAAAACAATTGACCCACAAGATCTGTACAGAAACACTATAATATGAAACTATGATCAAGTAGACTAGAGACCAGCAGTGTTCACTCAGCGTGTAAAGTATTCATAAAAAGCATTAGATAGGCGCCATCTTGTAAGTTGCAAAATTTTTGTTGGTTGGTTGGCCCTTTTTCCTAAGCTAGCGCCACTCAGGAGATATTTGGAACTGAAATTACTGCTTACAGCAGAACGCATTTCTAACGGTTACGGTTTTCTCCTAGAAGTGAATGTTCCATGTTCTTTAGTCTACATGACTGATGACTAAATCAGTTTAAATTATCCGTTTAAAACCGGATTTATCTGTGCCTTCGCAAAAAATGGAGAAAACAAATCTTATGATATAAAATTTTTAACATATTAATTTTAATATAATGTTAAAATATAATTACTACACAATGGCAGATCACATTAAATATTATTACCATCGCGTTAAAGTCTTTACCAATACACTGCTTAATCGACTTTCACGACACTATAAATTTTTCTTACGAACCAGAAACAAGCCATGAAACCTATTGTGCCGGTAAGTAGGAAGAACAAAAAGACCATGATGAAAGTGTAACCGAAGTAGAGGAAAGTGGAAGCGGCGTCGTCGATGTTTAGCTTGGTGACGAAGTAATGGCAGCAGTAGATGAAGAGGTAACCCGCAGTGGAGCCGGAGCTGAGGAAGGCCCGCCACCACCAGTGGTAATCTTCTGCGCACAGGTGGAAGTAGCACAGCAGAATGGTCGTCTCCGAGCAGGTGATCACGAGAATGACAAATACCAGGAACAAAAAGCCGAACATGTAGTACATCTGAAAAGTAAATATACACTTAAATAAAATAGTAACTTTTGTAGCCTCGTAATTCGATTTATTAAAACGAAAATACAGTACTATAAAGATCCTCATATACATAATCATACTCAAATTCAGTCTATTCATTGCTCTTGTCTAACCGTGTGGGAAACACACACTTCAATTTTTGTAATTTTACGTGAAAAAGCAAAAGAAGTTAATAACATGTTACCTGACTAGACCACAGCGAGTTGAGTATGAAGAACAGCTGAATGAAGATGCAGCCGAACGGCAAAACGCCGCCCATGACGATGCCGGGTATGGGCTGCGTGTACAGGGACTGCTCGGGGATTTGCCGGGGGATCTGATTCGTACGCACGGGGTGATCGAGAATCTGAAAAAATAAACAGCGTGTTCAAAAATGTGTAATTGTACCGCGCCGTGTTACGTTGTAACAAAACATACTAGGGATTAAGCTGCCCCCGACGTCAGATTCGGAGGAGGAGGGATCTCTCGGCCCCTCTGCACATGATAATTACTTACAAACACACATATCGAGATGCACCTCTCCCATCTGCGGGAGAGGTGCATCCCTGCTGGTCGGTCCCTCCCTCGATCCCAAACTGACTCTCTTTTCTTCGCTTCCACAGCACAAGTTCATGATCGAAAAAAAAGTTTAAGGTTATCGATTTCGTAAACGAGTGTTGGTACATTATCATAGTAAAACTGCATAGTTTGTTTAGAAGGATAGTATCTTCTTAATACAGTAAATATGTCACAATTCAGAATGTTAAGATTCGTTGTGCCGAGTGTAGTACGAGATAGTGCTATTGCTGCATTGCAGTTGAATCGGCACGGCACGGCACGGCCAGGGAGATGTTCAAACAATACCAGCGTGAAGTAGCACAATATTGAGAAATATGGGGCGAAGCAGAGCAGTGCATGATGTCTAGTTGTATGTATGGTTGTGGGTTTCATTATTCGCTTGCCAACAATCTTAATCACTTAGTTTCCTCTGACGCGTAACAAAATACATTTAGTGACACAAAAATCGTTATATCACTATTATGGTCATAAAAGAGAATTTAATATACTACATGACGCTGACAGTCCTCACTTAAACTGGCAAACCTGAGCGCTTACCAAAGCTCAAACAATAAAAACAACAGTTAAAATATCTAAATGGAACGGCTATTGGAAATATTCATTTCATAGCCTATTTACTATCATCATACATGAATGATGTCGTGGAAACTTATCAAAGTTCAGAACGGATCTTAGTATAGATTATCTGTGTTGATAGAAAAATGTTGATGCACTGATAATTAGCACACATGTAGTTGTGATAACAGAGCTATGTTATCGACGTATTTCGCATTTATAAATAACAAGAATAGAATTTCTATTTCCATGAAGTTCAAAACAGAACATACATAACTGCAAGGTGTGAAATAGCTAAATTAAACTGCACTTTTATTGCATAGCGACGAAAGCAAACAATCAGGGTCAAGTGACTATTATCCTGACTATAAGGTGACAGTCAATATTTACCGAGAAATCATATTAACAGGACAGATAAGTAATTCTACGAACAGCAGATTTTAAAAGTCCTTTTATATTCTATGGCATGTATTAATGTGGGTATTTGGCTCACACGGGAGGAAAGGATGACAACACATCGGCATAGTAATCAATCCCCCCATAGTTTAAAAAAACATAAAACATTACAATATTATGAAAGTAACATAAAGACAATAGGTATTGTGCAAACAGTAAATGTTTATCAACGAGTCCTTCGTTTTCACCATGCCGCTAATAAAAGTTATAGCGCGACGAATCGCAGCGCGTTTATCGTATGGGGCCCGACTGTTATACACTTTATTATTGTGAAAACTATACTGAGTTTTGAAATTTCACGTTAGATCACAATTAAATTTTGCAGCAGATTATAATTTAAGTAACTAATAATAACAGATGCCTATTACAAGATAACTGACTGCATATTATACATAAATGTGGATGTATCTATCTTTTATCTTTAATTGAGATATTGTATATTTAATTAAAGTATCTCCAATGTATATATTATTATAACTAGCTACACCCTATATGGAGAGAGTTATATGGATAACCTTCCTGTGCCTTATCTATACCTAATTTCAGATTCATCCATTTCTCATGCAGGCAATTACTTAAAAAGGGATGGGATGTTTTATATATATACGGATTATTAGGATAAGGAGGATCGAAAGTGTGTACATGGATGATATTCGAAAAAGTTTGATGGGGGTTTAACGTGATAACGGAACGCACTTTCCGTGTTTTCATACTTTTTATCCAATTTTACTTACAGCTTCTGAAATGTCGAGCTAGTTAAATAATTAAATAAACCACGATAGAATCCGTAAAGGTAGTTTTGTTGTAATGAATAACATTCACGTAAACTTAAGACATCAATATGCAAACTTTACTAATCCGTTGAGAAAATCCCCGGCCCGGTTGTAAGAAATGTATGGCCTTTACGTGGATGAAACAGCGGGGCACGGCTAGTACAGGAAATAAATAGGGAGGTAACGAGCAATCGGAGCCTTTCGACGACTACCGACGCCCATAAACATCTGTGTAATTGTTTTAGGAAGAGGTAGTGCCATGTATGGTGCATGAGACTACATCCTCCTATGGCACTACCTCTTACTAAAATTCTTACATTCTTTCTCACCCCGTGTGTACAAAATAACGAGCGGAAGCTAATATTATGAATAAAATACTTTTCCAGATTGTTTAAAAAATTGTTCAGCACGGGTGGCATTAGCAACGCGACCACTAGCACAACACGGAAGTCGCGTGGTGGCTAGCGTTTGTGTGTTCTTTATAAACCGAGTTCTGCTCAGTCATCTAACATTTACACTAAGAAAGCACTTACCCGTTTTCTAAATCCAAAGTATGCACCGATGAAGGTAAGCGGCACGGACACTCCGAACCACAGAGCCAGCAGCGCCACCAGCGTGGAGAACGGAATGGCAGCCGACGATCCCTTGCCCCACAGCACCAGGTTCATG
The DNA here is from genome assembly GCA_017140195.1 of Eumaeus atala. Taxonomy (NCBI): domain Eukaryota; kingdom Metazoa; phylum Arthropoda; class Insecta; order Lepidoptera; family Lycaenidae; genus Eumaeus; species Eumaeus atala. The sequence continues at coordinate 679,837 of JAFELO010000155.1, forward strand.
ATGAAGAAAAGAGAGAACACCACTCTGGAATATAATAAAGGGTCAAAATTTAAAGATACCTTTTTGCTCCTGCACTGTTTTCAGAATTAATCCCTATATCTTTACTACTTTATTACCTATCCCTACATCGAGGAACCGGCTAAATGTAAGAAAGATCCACGCAAAAAGAGTTCAGTTTCTTTATCTATATAAAAACAGTAAAAAGACACGTTTGTTTCATGGGGCTCCCATTTAAATCCTTTCACCTCTCTTAGGTTACGGTTCGACAATATTTCTGCTGTACGTGAATAACGCACCTTTCCTACTCATATAAAATGTATTTGTGTTCTTTATCCCAAAAATACGGAAGAGTTTATTCGGGCAAATCCATTGGAAGGAGCTAATATGTACTATTAAAATGTTCATGTCGGTGAGGAAAACCCCTAAGATTTTCTCCTACCGATAAAAATGTCAGTGTTGCAAAAGTGCAACACACGTACCCCGGGCAGACCATAGAAGTGAGTAGTATGTTGCTCTTCCAGCGGCGGCCGCCGAAGCTCTTGTAGATGCGCGCGGAGACGTAGCCAGCGGCGGCGCCGAGCAGCACCCACACCACCAGCGCGCACGTCATCAGCGCGCCGCGGTTGGCCGGCGACAGGAAGCCGAGGCACGCGAATGCCAGCGTCACCAGTGTCATGCCGAACACCTGCACGCATTTGAGCAGAATAAAAGCTGCTGCCATTGCTACGGGGGGTTACCTCTCGTTAATTAAAGTACCGGTATGTGAGTCCGGCTAGGTATTCGCTTCGTTGGGACAGACGTTCAACAGTAGAGGCACTTGTTAAAAAATATATAATTTCTGAAGTTTGACATTTTGTATTGTTACTAAATAAACGGTTGACTTTTGACATGCAATGCACTTTGCTTTGCAATCTGTGACGTCATTCGCACGTTATGATTAATGCCTACAGTGAAAAAGAACTATAACATATTGGCATGTTGAACTCCAGAAACCGATTTTAGCACCTTGATTAAATGACATTATATTAATATCATTTAATCAAGGTGCAAAAAACATAAGACATACATTATGTTAATTAAACCCACCTGTGCCCCTGATCCCAGATACACAGCCAGTAACATTCCCCGGCGCGGCGGACGGAAAACATCACCATGTACCAGTTTCCATCCAAACTCCTCCTAAAATTTATTAAACATGTTATTTATCTCTAACGGCATGTACAAGTTAATCGGATATTACTATTTCATAACTTTTACTGTATTCATACCGAAGAACAAGCACAACAAACATCTTAAGACAACTGGTCACACAATATAAAAATATTACTGCTTATAAAGGAGCAATAGATGGCAGATGGACCAGTAAGGTTTAGGAGTGTAGACAGAGTTTAGGAAAACGAAGTGCTGGTCGACCGTTCAACAGGTGGGAGGACGATCAGGAGATCGGTCGTCTTGGCGTACGTTGAAAGAGGCCTATGTCCAGCAGTGGATCGACAAGGGCTGATGCTGATGATGATGATGATAATGGAGTACTAAATTAAATAGTATAATAATAATTATCAGATATCTTACCTGTGCATCCTCTCCACACTCCATCTGATTGTATCTAGCAATATCCTTGTGCAGTGTCCTCAATAAAATCATGGCAACCATTCCACTTAGGAACAACACTATTACAAGCGAGTTCAATATGGAGAACCACTGGATATTTGTCTGTGGCATTGATTCTAGGATGTAGTCCCATCTTGAGGACCATTTGATTGTGTTGTTCTTTTTGAATGTGACACTGTATGTGTAAGTGATGCTGAAAGTTTCATCCCCAGAGAGGGTGTTTGGTATTTCTAATTGATTATTTCTAGCAGCACAATCTAAATTGTCTTTACTCTGGTGGCGAATACTTGCTGGTTTTATCTACAACAAATTTAAAAAAATAAAGGTTTTATATCTGTAAATTTTCTTTTAAGACTTTTATTCATTAAAGGGTTTTTACCAATCATAAATACTCTAGGTACTACATGCAATTTTTTTTAATTTTTCAACAACTTTCTTCGTGCGTGGATCAGCGTGCGTAACTTCTTATAATCTGACAATAATATGCATATTTAAGATGGTGTATGAAATGTTTTATGTTATTTAAATTAAAAGGCATATAAAACATTGTACTGTCTATATACAGAATTAAAATTCAATGGCAACAAAAGTTATGACTATTACTTTTTAATATCAAGGCCATTAAGGAAATGTTAAATTATAATCAAAAATTAGACTGTAAGATTAAGGTCACTTTAGAATACAATATCAATTCAAATGGTGAATGTTTAGTTTCACACATTTTGCTTACCTTTGCAGAAATAATGCGACCACCATTATCACCAAAACCTACACCCCATTCTTCTTCACCACCACTGTGATAAGTAATCTCAATGTCTACATGATTGAAAAGGAAGTAAGTTCCAACTTGGTTTGGTGATGTATTCACAATGGGTGCACAAGTATCCTGTAATATGTTTAAATTATTTAAAAAAATTCTTCATAAGAGGAATCATAACATATATTTTTTAAGTTCTTTATATATTTTTGTGATATGAAATTATCCCAAAATTTTGATAATATGATTCATAATGTCCATGTGAAATTGAGGTATACATATGACAGATAATATTATAATCTCATGTATTTACTCAATTAAATACTAAAACACACATACAAAATACGCACAAAAAAAAACTAAATTTACATTTGGCACTAATTTTCTATTTTTAACGTGTTGTTTATTACATCTGATTTCACCCGGGTACCCCGAAAACATACACTTATGGGTGGAGTATCATAATTTTTGTTCTTAGCAGATGTCTGCATCCTAAAAAGAACTCGCCTAACAAATTTCAAGTTAGTGTAGTAGTTCAAGTAGATGTAAAAGTTTCTGAGATTTCGTGATATTCAGTGAGTGGTATCTCGCTTTTATATATAGATAATATATCAGTCATTCATGTATTAATACTCTAGTCAAATTTACATACATACATAAAATTGATCAATCAAGAATTATGTTTTATTCATATTATATCTAATGTAGGAGGACAACATTACTAGTTTCATTGATTGACATTTTCCAATCATGCATATTTATATTTAAATCATTATACACAACACTGATAAAAATTTATGCATATTGTTATAATATAAGCATATTGATAAAAATTTATGCAAATTAGCGGCTGCATGACTTCTGATTTGTATTAGTCAGGCCTTTGCTCTTACAGAATACCAACTATACATTACCATACATTTATCTAACCTATTGATCAACTATGGATTTTATTAGGTTTCCATAAATTAGTGCTATGAAGATAAGAAAATTATAATTACCAGGTCTCTTCTTACTTGACATCCCATAGGAAAACCAGTGCTACAATAAGTTTTTCCACCTTCATTGACCAGATAACACCAAGTAACTGGCATGTTGTCCAAAATCCAGTGATGTTGATAATAAAGAGCCATTCCCATTTTAAGTAGGTTAAGTTTCTTTATAGCTTCAGGGTCTGAGCCTTTATAGTCCTTAGTACACGCAGCGCTACATTTTACATCTTCGAGAAAATTCAGTTTGTAGGGACTGGGTCTAATTCTTTCGCCAAAAACTACTTGGCCAAGATTTTCGACAGGCGATTGAGTTTCATCCGAGAGACAGAAATCAAAGTGGTGATATTCAAATGGAATAACAGATTCTTCAGTATTAAGTCTATTCACATATAAGGGAATTTCATTCTGAAAACAAAATATTTTTTCTATTACCTTTATAATATACCCCATAGCTTTTCACATTTAAGTTTATAATGAGGTTTGCTTGTTCACCTGAGTCTTTATTTACTGTTGAGGATTATTAGCCACGATTGAATTAAACATTTCAACTGCATTAATTATGATAAAAATAAATTTAATTTTATAAAAAAAAAAAAAAAAAATGATTGTCTGTCACAAAGACTAAATGATTAGAAGTGTTAATGTCATCACATTACACATACAACAAATAGCCTTTATTATTTTTTAATTCTTGTAAGACAAACACTGCTGTGTCAGAACCAGGGAGGTAATGTTCGCTTACATGTCACCGAGGTAACTGATATGCTGTTGTGTTTGTGCGGTTTCAGAGTAGCCAGTGGTCAATTGGGAGGGAGGAGGCAAGGAGGGAAATGCATCTGTATGACAACAATAATGCAATTTATCTGTTCTAGGATCAATTGGCATTACTAGTTATATAAAGGCTCCAATTGCTTGTTTACATAAAAAAAGATCATGTCCTCCACTCATAGCACAGAGACGAATATGTTAGTTGAGACGAAATGTTAGTACTGAATGCCATGTATACATACAAATATTAATGACTATACCTAATGGGCATAGACAGACTCAGGATATGGATTCCCCACAGCTCGTACTACAGAAGAAATAGATATCCAGCTGCCATTATTGTTGTATGATATATATATATATATACAACAATGTCTAATAATTATCAGGCCCAATATGCCAAGGGTGAGATATTTGTCCAGATGCAATTGCATTTATAGATAAATAACATAATATAAATAAAACATACTATTATTTTTTATATTGCATATAGCAAACAGTAGTATATTTCCATCTTAAACTGTATTAATTAATGGCCATTTTTAGTGGCCGTACCAAAATCAATAGATAGATAGTATATGAAATATGGCCATCAATCCAAAAAATAATTAGTATTTATAGTTCACACTAAAGTACTGGATGGTTATCTGCCAAGAGTAATGCCTGGATATCTGGTATCTGTTAACTGGCCAAAGAACTATCAGTTTCAATACTAGTTCTTACAGCCATTTATCCACTATTGTCATGACCCAATGGGTATCAAATTGTATACATGGTTGTTTCTTGACAGCATTTTAACTTTCTCCATAAAAGAACCTGATAATTCGAGAGCTCACATGTTGTATTTAATACTTTACCTTATAATTAATTTAATAATTAGGAATTTGAAATAATTGAAAAGAAAAAAGCTAAAGGCACATTTTTTAAAATAATTTTTTAGTTTATTTATCAGCTTCAATTTTTGTATTTCAAAAAAGGCTTGTGAAAATGGTTGTTCTGGATGATGATGAAAATGACATAATTTTCCTCACCTAATTTAATGATTAACTTATACAAAAAACATTTATGTTTTTTTAAAACGTGGAAGTTGAGATTAGAATCGCAAATGAATCTTATATTACATTTCCATAACAAACCCCAGAAAGATAGTGCATTATTAAAATATGATAACTTACCTTACAGGATTTACCATTGTCATCACCAGCTCTACAATAGTTTACGGGAGCTAAGCCGGGCAAATAAAATGCTGCAATAGGTGTCAAAAGCAACAAATTGCAAACTACATACGGCGACAGAGCCATATTTACGTTTAGAGCGTAAACTCTTGGTGTAAAACTCTCAATGAAAGCAATCACTAGTCCGTATTATGGTAATTTGTCCCACATAATCGCATAAAGTATAACACGTAATATTAGCGAATTAATAGATTTAAAACAGCAGATTATTACACCGTTTCCCGTAGTTCACTATTGGTTTCAAATGACATTTTATAAAATTCTTACATCACGTCACCATTCCTTGACATAAGAATGTAATGAACAGATTAAGTGTTGCGTGTTACCTTCTTTTCCTATTCATAACTAGAAATAAATTCAACTCGTCTTGTTATAATTTTTAAAGTTTAAATATGTTGATGTTGTTTTTGAATAGTGCAAATCAAATTTATTTCAAATAACATTAAAAATTAACTAAATTGTAAGCACTGTACACTGTTGTAAGGGGGAGGGAGGGGAAGGTACCCTTATACATATTATAAGGGTACCTTCTCCAAGTCATGGAAGTGGCGGGGAAGTCAATCGTTTTTATATAGTAAATTATTATTTCGAAAAATTGTATCTCGAAAAGGATTTGTTTTCTGGCCTTGAAACTATTCGTTATAGAATAAAAGGATCTTTCTAAAAGAAATATGAACTTCCAAAGCGTGGGACGATATGATTCAGAGATATTTGTTAATGTTGTCAGTGCGTTTGAGGTCTACACAATAACATGATGATATAGTAATAGGGTTTGATTAACTTAAGTTAAAAATATGTGTCAGGGGAATGACAATCTGTCCTGTAATTTCTTTTAAGGTGAAGTTTATTGTAGTATCTAGGCTTGTTGCGCTAAAATTCTTTAGCTGTCTTATTCTAATATCTACTTCAGCGGCGTCAGTCGGTGTGAAGGCGAATCAGTTTACAGGAGTTTGGTTAGAGTCAGAATGTGTAGCTAAAATTCTTTCTGTGGTATTCGAGCTATTCAGAATTATAGTAATGTGAAGACCAGTAAAAAAAATCATAACAAATGGTCAAATTATGAATATTGCACCACTTCAAAGTTATTTAAACCCAGGGCTTATATTACGGAAGTACGTGGTCTCTCTAAAGGAAATTAAAAAAAAAATCAAAATAATTAAAAAAACTCTCAAAAAAATATATTGAAAAAAAATAAAATATTAGGATCGAATAGTTAATAGACTCATCTTTCTTATTAATAATTCATACATTTATGGATGAAAACAACATTGTCGTATTGACACTTTTTTTAGAACTTCTTTACCTAACAATGAGATGAATTTCCACGTGAACTTACTTTTGGATCTAGTCATCAGTAGGAAAGTGTTAAAGCGACAAAAAAGGATAAATTTTGAATAGGTCTTGCAACTTTGAAGAATTAGCGTAGGTACCCCCAAAAGCGAAGTAACAAGAAAGGCCTTTTAAAATCTATACTTATTTGTAATAATTATGTAGCTAAAAAAATAAAACTGTCGGTGGTTCCTTTAGAAATTTTGAAATATAATTATTTCTTATATAATATATTTCTAATATTTATATTTCTAATTTTTTAAAGGAATCACCAACTTACCAAAAAATACTGGTTACGTTGGTAAGTTCACGGAATATTAACTACGGACGAAAACACTTCTCGAATTGGTCTGTGAAGGAGAAGATTTGTTACGTTCTCTCGCTGGTACACTTTATTATGAATCGGAACGTTACTATGGCGTCATACATGCATGCAGCTGGCGTTATCGATTTACAAGCCTGAAGATAATATAAATAGCCTAAAACGCGGCCGTCCAAGTATGAAGACTTTTCATTCACTTCTCTCTGGGCAATGCGCATGCGACATTAGATAGACAAAGATAATACTGCTTTCGCATCTACCGTTTCTATCAACCAAGACGGCCACTCGCCGTCACATAACTGCATCCCTTCTCTATCAACCAAAACGGCCACCCACCGTCATATAACTGCATATGACATCCCTTCTCTATCAACCAAAACGGCCACTCACCGTCATATAACTGCATATGACATCCCTTCTCTATCAACCAAAACGGCCACTCGCCGCCACATAACTGCCTATGGCATCCCTTCTCTATCAACCAAAAAGGCCACTCACCGTCATATAATTGCCTATGGCATCCCTTCTCTACCAACTAAAACGGCCACTCGCCGCCATATAAGTGCCTATGCCATCCCTTCTCTATCTATGTCACATTTATGTTTACAAGTTCTTATCACGTCGGAAATGATATGATGTGTAGGTATTGAGTGTTTATTTTTAAATAAACAAAAAAAAACTTTAATCCACCTTATGGCAGGGCCAGTAATCAAAGTAGGATTAACATAACATTTAGATTTCTTGTCGCTGACATAAAAACTAAATCGTCCAATCAAATATTGAATTTCGAAGCAGTAGCACTTTACGGTATTACAAATTTGTTGAGTGATATAAGTACTCTATAGGCTACCGTTGCCTAACGGCAACCCTGTAGGCTATACCCAGCCATGTGATTTAAAAATCTATCTTTGTTCGGTAACTCCTTATGCAGGCTGTACTTACGTTACCTACTGCTAGAATTAATTACTGTTCCTTAGGAAACACATTTCTAGTCTCTAAAATGGCCAATTTAGCTACATATTGGATTCGACAAAAGTATTGCCTAGTAACTACACTACAACTTTCCACCAGTATATAGCCCAACTTGTAACAAAAACCGCAGTGTCACGATTTTAATTAGCTAGCAAGGGTAGTGCCATGCTGCATTATAGCCGAATTTGGCCGACGCGACCTAGTGGCCTCTCGCTTACATGACAAAAGTGATAGCTATGCTGTCACGTTTCGTGAGGTTTGTGAGTAACCCGTGGCCGATTAGAGGGGAAGAGGAAGGCAGCTCGCTTGCATTGCAACTGTGCGTCGGCAGTCGTTAAAATCGTCCGATTTAATCGTTTACTCCTTTACGTAAAAAACTTCACAGGAATAGGAACTTACATGCACTGTGCACGAAATTTAGAAAGCAGTTTAACTGTCATATCGCGCGAGCCCTAGTGTTACATTTAAACATCAAACAGGCCCCTACAGAGAATTACGGGTTATCTAGCTAGTTAGGTTACTAACAATGAAATCATAACTTATTTATGACCGGCTGGCGCAGTGATAACCTAACGGGTATGCCGTGCATGATGTACCAGAGGTCGTGGGTTCGAATCCCGCCCAAGTCATGGATGTTCATCTATGTATTATAAGTACTTCAATAGCAAAAATCTTCAATATGTAACATTTCTTAAATTTACAAATAAAAATAAATAAATATATTGTCTATAGTGTGGTACATGTAACACAAGTCATAGGACTTAGCACAGGGCCAGGCTAACGTAGGGTGACAAGGCCATAGATTATTGTTATTATATAGATTATTATTACATTATCTATAAAAGTGCAGATTCCAATCACTACTTGACGTGACAGTTTACATTTACGGTCCACAAAAAAAAAAAAAACATTTTAATATAGCTTAAAATTAAATCTTCATTTATTTTACAATCAAAACGTTACAAAAAGGAGTTCTCTTAGTTATCTAAATTAACAATTATAATTACGGAACAAATTTCGTTTGTAACTTATGGTATCTGACTTGCAAGTGATTTTTTTTGAAGTAATGAACCGGTATCATTATCTAGGGTTACACCGCGTGTGAATGCGGTTATCAGCCCCAACGCCGCCGCGGGTCTATCAGCTGGCACCATGTGCCCGGCGCCACGAACCATTACTTCTGTCAAGTTTCCTGCCATTTTGTAGTACCTGTATAATAGACAATATTAATTAAACAATATATTTAATTTGCTCAAGACGTTGACCACCTAAATTAGGGGTTGAATATGGCTCATGGTTAAGTCGTCTCGGCAAGTTGAAAAAGTTGAAATTAGTGCTACCTAAAGTAAATTTCGGAAAATATTTAGTAGGTCGATTTCGCAGGGTTTCGTTCGGTAGAAAGCCGATCACAATTTGAAATGAGTGGGGCAATCCATATACAAATGTTTGCCTATTATACATATATGACTAAATTATGAATGTATTCGAATGCAATGGTCAATTACTGTAACATTACAACATGAGCAGGAGCGGTCGTACTGATTTCATTTGGCTGCCATGCAGCATGGTTTTACCTTTTACTAAATAATGAACCAATACTACGCCAGTCCACCCGTGATCATGGTTGCTATGAAGCTTCTGAAACGTCGGGTTAGTTAATGAATTAAACCGCGATATAATCGGTAAAAGTAGTTTTATAGTGATGTGTAACATTCGCGTAAACTTAAGACATCAATATGTAAACCAATACTAATGATAAAATTCGAAGACTCAAACACTGTTACGTACCCAGCTAAGCCTCCGTCGTGGTACCATGGGTGACGTCGGGCCGTACGGAACTCGCCAGCGCCGGAGTAGTTTATGGAGTTGTAAGTGTTAACCGATGGATGGTACGCCACAATGATGTCTAAATGACCGCTGTAAACAGTCATTAATTACTTCAATAGTAGCACAATATAAGCATATCATATACGTAAAAAAATTTAACTGCCGTGTAAACTTTTAAACATTTCTGTGGTAAAGGTTATTATGTAAAAAGTGGTGTCGCTTTATGAAATCACGAAACATGTGAAAATTTTGTGGACATTTTACTTGCAAATACACCAACGGACTCAGTTTTGATTTAAAATTTATACTGGTTATACATTGTAGAAGTGCTACGATATCATCTGCTAAGAAAGCGTAGCAATGCTACGGCTTATCCTACGCTGTAGCACACTATAATGCGACAGCCCTCAGATATACCAATTTTTTTAGGTTCCGTAGCGAAATGGCAAAAATCAGTAGTCGTATAACTTCGTCATGTCCATCGATCCGTTCGTATGTCACAGATGTCTTACTCGGATATTATGGGTCAATCCTTGAAATTTGGTACATATGTGTATTTTATGAACAGCTACAAAGTTAGATATACTAATTAATTTTGAAAAATAAAATTATTAATACACTCCATATCACTAAACCTATAACTAACTAAGACTAACTAATAACGAATAAAATGACTTTTCGAGATGGCATTGCCGTGTGGGTTGGCAATGTCTTCCTAAATGAAAAAAACTCCCCTCTAACTTTTGGAAATCGTAAAAAGTATGGGATTGTACAATTCAATAAAAAGTTTAAACGAAAATTGGTTTCAAGAAATAGTTTAAGATATATGAAATTTTTTGCTGGCTGCTACGGAACCCTTCATGGGCGAGTTCAACTCGTTCTTGGCCGATTTATATAGACTTCTTTAACGGCATTAGACGGGAAAAAATATGATGAGCTCACGTCAGCAAATATACTATATTCGGCGCGAGTTACTTGTGACAGCCTTTTCAGTTTTTACTATGACTATGCCTTTTTGCGTTTTCAAAAATTGTAAACTTTTCTCAGTGCAAATAAAGAGGGACCGCTAAGTTTCTTTCGCAAATTTTTCTCAGGTGAAGGCTAGTTTCAAAAGTGGACATCGCTCAGCACCTGCCGTTCAGAGATACATTTGTAATCCAACCTTCAATCTCCTGTGCCCATCCTGTCCGTGTCCTCCAATACTCCAATGAATTCATATTGTTATTTTATTTTGCACACGAAAACACTACATTGATTTTACTGTAATTGCGAAGTAGCACGTAGACTGTGTTCATTTTCAGTAAAATGATGTTATTTGTTAAAAGTGTTGTAATTTGTTACTTGAAGGACTGTCAGGCTGTGTAGGTTTCTGTAATCCAATTGTAGAGGCGCTGGCTTACGATCACTGTAAAGATTTTCAAATCTCTCTCTCTTTCTCTCTCAGCCGTAATCTTCATTACTGAAGGTCGTACCGATCCTGGAAGGCCTTCACGGAGACATTCTATCTTCAGCTCGTCTCAGGACTGCGGACACTGTGTGTGTGTTATGGCGCTAATATGGTCCGACCAGATTTATGTTACCTAAGACAACTCCGTTCTGTTCTCAACTCTGAACAGTTTTCTCTGATCTTTAGTTGGTCGAAAATGGACCTGTTTGTGCTCTTTGCTGTCCGTGATATGCGCAAGCTATGCTTCGAGCTTGCGTCTATTTCGAATATTTCTTTGACGTTCAAAATTAATTATATTATTAATTATTATGGAATGAGTGCAGTGAACGTGGAGTGAGTGGCTAATTTGTCACTATTAATAATACACGTACCTGTATAACATAACCTTATAGTTTTCTAGCAGCTCTTCGAGCATATATTTGCCACTACCCATAAAATCAGGAACCAGTTTTCTGTATACTACTCCAATGGACGTGAAATTGGTTTTGCCTACGTGTAAGGCACGACGAATTTCACTTTTCTGTATGAAATTAGCGTATGCGCCCTCTATATCGATGTCATCTTGAAGGTAGTTGTATAAATTTTTGAGCTTTGATTCCGACAGGAACAATTGTAGAAGGTAGTTATAGTACTGAAAACATAAGAAGAATATAGTTGATTCTGTGTTATTGATAGGAGAATGATAGCTACAAAAGTGTTGAAATGAACACTATTAAAATTTAAATACTGCTTCTCCTTTGACAGTGAATATTATAAAGTAATAAATTATATTGTATTATGTTGAGTATATATTTTTCAGAAAAACTTATTTCTATGTATTTTTTCTTAACTTACATCAACTATACATAAACTTGCCATAAATATTATAACAAAGAAAAAAATAGTTTTTTAATTGCAAATAACATTTATTACAGTGCGTTAGTTTAATGCACAAATATAAAACAATTGAAAATATAAAAAGCTTATTCGGAGTGGTCTCCTTTGGCTGCAACACAGTCTTTTAGACGTTGACGTCGGTTATAAATAGACGCACACTTTTCATGGGCAAATTCTAGACTGCCAATCGTATGGATTGTTTTAGGGACTCCAAATTATCATGGCGTTTAGAGCAAGCTGTACCCTCTAAAACTGACCATAAATCATAATCCACCCGATTAACGGCTGATCGGCTGATCGTCGGGACTGATAAAATCCGGAACGTTCGTTTCAACCAAGATTGGTTGGATCGACCTTTATAATTTGATCCGTTCCGAGACTTGCTGGAAGGACCATACTTGGTTATTGAACATGGTGTTATTATGGTGTTCTGTGATCTCCCTTTGCGTAACGTTTAGGCAGCTTTTTTGATTTTACCACCCTATTCATCTTTAATTATCAGTTAAGAAATAACCAGTGCGTCTCTTATAGGGTTCAAGTATTAAGTCATCTCTTAAAATACGCAACATTTTCCTTTTTTATTTCCTTTCCCAAGATAAAATCTTTTGCTTTCGGACAGGAATTCTTTCCCTCGCTGCATTATCCACCTTTTACGTACGAACACTACGTGGGCGGCCAGATTTTTCTTTTTCGCAAACAGGAGCAGTCACATTTTAACTATTAATAGCCCGGTAATATCGCAAAATGTTGTACAATGTACTGGCGCCAAAATGACTAAACACAATGAACAATCGTATAAAAATGACAGATTCCAAATTCATATCAAATAGGAGGTTAAGTAATAGGATACTTAAGTTAATATACGTTTTTAAAAAGCTTCAACATATATCAGATCAGCAACTAATCAGGCAAGTATATTTTGCACTATGTCAATCGATAACTACTTATTGCACTACGTCTTGGGGAGGGGCGGGTAGGACACTAACCGTTGAGAGGACATTATAAGTCATTTAATGTACCAACCGTTCCTCAATTGCTGATCATCATCATAATTTACTACTCGGAATATAGCGGTAAAAGACGGCTGGATATTGTTTGCCCTAAAATCGGGCACAGAACACAAATTTACTACAAAAGTTTGTATATTTTTGGGACCACTGCTGTATAATAGTATTAATGCAATAACATATATCCACTTAATCACTTTAAATGTAAAAATCTGTCTGCAAAAAATGACTCACGAGGATACAGAGGAATTATTATTAGTTTTACAGTAGAACGTACCGAATATTTTTGTACTAAGTTGTCATTTACTTAGCTGTTTTGTCTTTTTTTTAATACCTATTTTTTATTGATATTGAATCAATACTAAATTGAAAATGTAATATGATTGAGTTATATACTAATTTTGTAATTGATTGATTTATTAATCTAATTTGTGTATGTAATGATTTTAAGCTCTAGTATTAGCCTGAAGCACAAGGCACCCTAGTTCAGGCACTACCCAAAATTATTTAAAATAAGTTTAATTTGTACCTTCATCTAAACTATACTTTGCCATATATGTTAAATTACCGAATAAATATTATCAATATTAGAAAAACTTAAAAAATGTAATATTTTTTTATAGATTCGAGTAGCAGGAAATCGGTCGTCTTGGCATTCATTAAAAGAGGCCTGTGTCCAGCAGTGAGCATAAGGATTTTTTTTTATGGCCATGCTAAATATATAACTTTCTGCCTCGTGATAAAGTGGTAAGCATGTTGAACCACAGACGCGGGGTCCTGGGTTCGATTCCCTGGACCAAAGTGTTATTCGTATTTTTCAATTTCTAATAACAGTCCGAAGTTAGGAAGTTGGCGCTGTTTACACCCCCGTGCCTCGGAGAGCACGTTAAGCCGCTCCTGCGCCTGATTTCCCTCCGGTCGCGTCGTATTGCCGTCTAATCGGAATAGGAGAATAAGGGAACAGGGAGTGCACATGTGTGCACACACTTGCGCGCTGAGGCCGAAATTCGGCTAGTACATTATTATATATTAGGAAAGTAAGCACTGATGGATTATCTACCTCATGATTGGCTTAATACTAGTTGGTAGGGACTGGTACTTGATGCGTGCGATTACTATTTTTATTTCCGAACTACCTAACACAAAAAAAGTGTTAACGAACACTAAATACTTACAGCATACGCTTTGAGCATTTCTCCATTATTGATAAATTGTACAACAGCCAACTCCAACTGTTTCATTACACCAGCTATTCTGTCATCCACCAAGCCAGTTTCACGGACGAAGTAGCTGTATTTCTGTAGTGTCTGTGGATCAATGAAACCATTGCCGATTGCTAAACCCTGAAAAAACATAAAAAAATGTTGCGTAGTTGTTGTTATAAAATATGTTTGGTAAGACCTCCCGCAGTAGAAGTTGTCAGACCAGGGATTTTGTCCGGAAACTTTTTGCTGCTATTACTTTTCAAGAGGTAGCGCACACTGCATTCAATTTGTATGCAGCGAAATTGGGTCGGCGCCCGGGGAAGTACCTCTCTCGCACATGACTCCGACGTTAAGTGACGTCAACTCTGTCAACTCGTTTTGTGAGAGTTCCGATAGGCCCAACCCCCTCATGGCAGCACGGTTTGAAAATGAATTATACCAGGACGTTTCTACAAACGTAGTGGCTGGAGAATACGTCCCTAGACCTCCATGCTCAGGTTCGAAAGCGGAGCCTGAATGGCCGCCCATGTGTTCTGGGGGGGAGGTCATATCTGTGACCATTTAAGGCTACTCCAATTTTTGCAACATCAGGGCGTTGCAATCAGCACTGGATTGCAACCCCACAACGACGCCCACCAACATCTTGAGACGGCAAAGCCGGCCTTATTATTTCTGACAGAGACGCAAATATCTTGTCCGGTTGATTCATCTTACCTTACCTACTCAGGGAACAAATTAGAACAATATTTATACCACGGGTTGGAGTGTCGCCTCTTCAACCTTGAAGTCAAGGATCTATCCCTCCTTTGGCTACGGATTCCATAACCTTTCCCATAACCATTATCCTTTGGGCTCGTCGGACCACTGCCTGTGTTTTGTGGGCTGTCGTCGCGTCTGGCACTATAGGACAGCAGATTGTGATGGGATGCGGTATTTCTTAGCATCCTATCAATGGGGGCAGATTTGCTTCTGCGGGATAGTCCTGACGCCGTTGCGGAGTCTGACGCTGATTTGGTGCTTCAGTCAATGGAACTCTTCATTCTGTTTTACGGTACCCATTGGCGGCAAGTCACAATCTTTGTTTGGACGCTATTATAAGTTGACACTTCGCCATATCCCGGAGAGATGACAAAAAATACCAGAACACTAAATAAAGACTACAATACTGCCTCTTGGTCCCTCCAAAAAGTAATTGCCCCAAATCAAAATCAGAGTACGTAAGCAAAAAAAAAAGACTAGTTTGCCTTCCTTCATGAACTGCCTTCTGCTCCCTTGCTAAGGCTGTTAGGGAATTTTGCTATACTACCCCTTCTTTCTTTGCACTGGAATGATGAACTGTTGGCCCAAGAGAAAGTCGAACTTCTAGGCTCTCTTTTTGCGTCAAGCTCCTTTTTGGATGATCAGGGAACTCCTCTGCCTATTATCCCGCGGTGTGGTTACTAGATACCGGATATTATGTTCTGAGACAGCGTCGTAGGTAAAACACTTCTTGCCCTGGACGGTTATAAGTTGAGTGGGTCCGATGGCATCGTTCCGATTGTGCTGTGAAAATGTGCTCCGAAGTTGGCTCTGGTATTGACGCGCCTTTTCCGATTCTTCTACTCTGTTGGCGTAGTTCCCAGTTCTTGGTAGACAGCTTCCCGATCCCTAAAAAACGCGACCATCTAACTACCGACCTATTGGGATAATGCCTTCATTTTCCAACATTATGGAATCCATTATTAACTGCTAGTTCTTGATGCTCTAATTTACTAGATGCACCGTTAGGCGGAGGCAGTCGAAACCAAGGAGGATGGCGGTTGGTTAGTCTGGATTTAGCGAAGGCCTTTGATCGCGTTTGGCACAAAGCGCTTCTATCAAAACTATCTTCACACGGACTTCCCGAGAAATTATTCGATTGGATCACCTTGATATATAGCAGCATCAAGGTCGAGGTCGACAGGGCACGGTCCACCCTTAAATTTGTCGACGCTGATATTCCCCATGGCTGTGTTCTGTACCCTACGCTGTTGCTTCTGCATATCAATGACATGCTGCAAACTCGTGGCCTTTATTGTTACGCAGATTGCACTGGGATGCTTTATACACTGGCCGTGCCAATATTTCCAGGGAACACCTCAACAACTATTGCAACAAGCTTATGTCTGTAGTCGAGGATTTGTTATTCAAAGTCCCGGAATGGGCCCGACTAAATTTAGTCTAATTTAACCCCCATAAGACACAAGTTTGCGCGTTTACAGCTTAAAAGTCACACTACGTCCAATCTCATCCTTTTCAAAACCTCGGCTAGAGTAACGGTCAGTTCTGTTGTGGTGGGCATAATAGGGCGAAGCAGTACTTCAAAGCAGCCCATCGACTGCAACTTTACGATTCGCAGGTCCGACCGCATATGGAGTACTGCGCCTACCTGGCAGGGGCCCCGCAATATCAGCTCGTTTCATTTGTCCGTATACAGCGTAGATCCACTCAAATAATTGACGACCAAGTTATTTCCGGACAGCTCGGTTCTTTAGCTATGGAGAAATGTCGGTCCATTCTGTGTCTCTTACTGTATTTCCACTGTGGAGTGTTCCGAGGAATAGTTCGGCTTATACCAGCAGCAGAATTCCATCTTCGGACATCGCGACAGGATTCTATGTTCCACGCCCATCACCTTGATGTCCGTAAATCCATAAGCGTGCGGTTTAAACACATCTCTTCACCGCGTACAACTGTACTGTAAACTGATTCCCTTGCTATTTCCGATCCGACACGACTTAGAGGTCTTCAAGAAAAGAGCATATCTATTCCCTAAATGCCGGCAACGCGTCTGCAAGACGACTAATCTTGCAAAGGTTTATGGACGGTGGTAGTCTCTAACCAACTGCTCGTTTACCCACTATCTCATAAAAACAATTACTATACTAGCGATCGGCTTAGCTTGCTTGGCTCGAAAAACGGAGGCCAAGGAACGCACTAAAACCTTCCTCGAGAATTACTATACTTATGGGTTAAAATTTCATGAAAATCCGTTTAGTAAATTTTGAGAAAATGGATCACATACAAACGGACAGCTTTTGGGGGCTAATATACAAGGATGTAAATGATATTGGTACATTGAATTAGCCTAGGTTTTGCTCTGTGATATTTTATTGTTATATGCGCTTGACTACCTACTATGCACATTTCTCCCCACGTGTAGTGTCCGTACACTCTCCAAACGTAACACAAAGTAAATAGTCACCTATGCTGCGAAAAAAGAGCTACAAAATTTGAAGGATACTTTGACTTCTGCTGTCTGCTTACGGCAGCATAAAACTCTCTCAGGAACCAAAATATATTAGTACATAGATCATGTTATATCTACAAGTAGTTAATTTATACATAATTTTGTTAGTTCTAATTTTAAATCAGAATATAATGACAGATTCTTAAGATTTGTTATCTATTCGCTATATATAAAGGATGTCGAGTTAAGTTTATAATTATTTTTTCAATGAACGTAAGGCTGACTTAATCTGTATGACGTTATAGCCTTTAAATAAAGATTAAAAAAAAACAAATGGTTGGTTATGCCTTAAATTCAACTCATTGGTTAATATATAACACTGGTCAATGTATATAGTTCAGTACATTCCTATGATAAAGTATTTAGAATACAACATGGCCCAATAAAAATTACCTGAAGGTTGATCGGTTGGTCACTATATTTGTTCCATAAGATCTGCGCTCCCAGGGACGGAATGTGTTTGCCGGCGTATGACTCGCCTGCGATTGTTAGAGGCGCTCTCCTAAGCTCCGGGAATAGAGTGAGGAACTGCTGTAGCGCGTCATA
Source organism: Eumaeus atala (assembly GCA_017140195.1). Lineage (NCBI taxonomy): Eukaryota > Metazoa > Arthropoda > Insecta > Lepidoptera > Lycaenidae > Eumaeus > Eumaeus atala. The sequence continues at coordinate 697,999 of JAFELO010000155.1, forward strand.
TAAATTCTCACCAATCTAAAATATATACATTCGTTAGTTTTTTAGACAGTACAAGAGATAATTGTTAAGCAGACGTGTTACTGTCCTTCCTTAGACCTCCACTGGGCCACCAGAAACTCACAAGCCACAAATTTGCAGCGGCGGAGCGCCTGCACCGTATATGAACCCGCCATAGGAGAATCGAGCCACGACAGATATATCATAGATATCGTCGATTAACCACTAGAATCGAGCCACAACAGATATATCATAGATATCGTCGATTAACCACTAGAATCGAGCCACAACAGATATATCATAGATATCGTCGATTAACCACTACATTTATTCGATATATATTTATAGCTAATTAATTAGCATGAACTGTTTAATGAAATAGTTTATACTATATTTGCTGCAAGCCTGCTTAGCCACTTGTAGAAAATGATTTAATTTGTAATTCATGGCCGGCACGACGATGATGGCTCACTCATAACATTGGCGTGTGGCGTGAGGTATGTAGAGTATTTTGATAGCTCGAAGGGGATAGGCGATGGTTGAAGGAGAATGAAGCATTTGTACTTATAATCTCTGGTTGTACGTGAGGATGATTATGAGCTAAATGCTCGTTAACCTAGACAATAAAATTATAATAATTATATTTCGTCCGGTCCCAATATATATGAGAAAGAATATTGTGCTTAGATTCTAGGATGGACCGGTTATCGTGCTAATCATATAGGCCTCACGGCATCCATAAAAATACATTAATTAGTTATATAAATATTAAGTAAGCCATAAAATTTACTTTTGTTTGGTTTGTTGCGTAGCCGCGATCGTCATCCGTAAAACTGAAACCAGTCCCAACCGGATTATCGATAAACAGCAGGGAGTGCGTTTTTCCCCAAGAGTATTTCAATTCTGCAACAATATAATTCGTTGTGTTACATATTATTTTATTTAGAATCACTTTGACGCCTTTTATCGGCATCTCAGAACCTTAGACCCAAACATTATGAAATAAAAACGGATTAAGTAGTGGTTTGAGGCCCTTACAACTGTCTTACTCAGAGTTACCCAAACTTTTTCACTTCATGGCTCACTTACTGAGCTTGTTGCTGGGAAATGTATTTACACATACTTCAGGTCGAGAAGATCCTAGAGGTATGTGGGACTCCAGAGTCGAATGGAAGGCAGGACGATGGGAAAGTGGTGGCCATACCTCACCTGCGTGTAAACTTCGGTGTTGACTTTCAGGACTCACAAGACAATGAGGAACTGTGCTGGAACATGAGGCACACGTCGGTGTGCCTCATGTTCCAGCACAGTTCCTACTAAGTTGTCGAACTTACATAAACACATAAAATCTTACCTTCTATAGTATTATCGTCGTTAACCTTAAATGGTCCAATTTCATTAAAAAGACCGTACAACGAGGAAGCACCTGGACCACCTTGAAGCCATATCAACCAAGGAGTTTCTTCTACTTTTTTTCCACTAACAGGGAAATACCAAAACCACAAGTTGGCATTATATTCTTTGTTAACCTGTAAATAAAAAGTAAGTAAAAATATACGTATAATATGCAGAATTAAATGGGTCCTTCCGAAAACAAACTCATTAATTTTTCTCTTTATGATGAAACACACTGTCAACGTTCAACGACTTTCATTTATTTTAATCATTAATTTATTATCTCTGTAGCAAATCGTAGTATAATATTGCCTGTCTAAAGAAGGGTAACTCATCAGCTTAGTAATTATGTGGATGTACATTGGTGCCATACTTTTTTTTAATACGCAATTCTGAAAAGGCATTGTCGGTAGTCTTAAAAAGGCTCCGATTGGTTGTTTGCCCCCTATTCTATATAAAAAAGGAAATGTATCTATGTGTTTCGCCATAACATTATTTTTACTTCTTTGCCAATTACAGTTACTAATGAGTAAAGATAGTCTTGGTATGTAATACATCAGGCTTCTTTGCGGAGACTCGCGGGGCCATGCAGTACACCCAAAGGAAATGTCGGATTACTTTCGAGATCAAGCTCTCATTAAAGTAGTGGCAACAGAGATCTGCACGCATGTGAAGTCTTTTAGCCGATTCGATGTTTTCAATTGCTTAAGTTACCTGATATTAAGATATTAAATGGGAAATGTCAATTATTGAGCCATAGTAAATACGATGTTAACATACACAAGTACGACAATACAAGTAAGGTACAACTTACAGTAAGGTAGCCGGAGAAGCTTTCCAAATTCGAGTTAAAATGCTCAGGATCGACACGTGCGGCTTCTCTAGCCTCTTCTAATTTGTTTTTCGCAATAAGAGGAGACAGCAGTAGAGGCACTCCTGCGTCGCCATCGTCACTTTCTCTGGCCTGCCCAGCTTGATAAGTGCGCTCCATAAACGATAATATTGGCTCCGGAGCCTCGCCAGGTGGAAGTTCTGGTAGGGGATAGTCATCATCGGCGCTGAACACGTAATGACAACATCTGAAATTATTAATAAGTTATGTTAATAAAACAGATGCTTTTACCGGGATTCTGTTAAGGATAATAATGGATCTAGCTTGTGAAATGTGGTGTTATTTATGGTAATTCAAAAAATGTCAATGTGTTATGTTTAGTAGTTATTTGAGATAAATTTATAGGAGAATAAACTTATAGACTACTCGTCCAACATAGTTAGAGAGACCCAACAAGAAGTAGAGTATTCCAAAAAAAAAATCACGAAAATCAAAGTCTTTCAGAAATACATAGTGTATTTGTATAATAATTAGAAACCTTGTTGCCCCACCGACTTAAAGCATTTAATGCGGCCCTGAATGTAGCATCCAGGGCCGCATTATTTAAAAATATAGTTTAGCACAAAGATTTAATATTGTAGCTTAAGTTAGTAAGTATTAAATTATATCTCTATATTATTTCAGAATATTAAAAACAAACAATTTCTTATGGGTAACATTATTTATTTGTTACGAATATTTAAATTTAATAAACAGAAATAATTGACCCCAAATATTGTGTTAAATCAAATAGAAAAAAAAAGAATATATGTAGAGAATATGTCGCTGTACCAATATCATGGAACTAAACAAAATGTACTCACGTTAAAACCAACATTATTTTAAATATCATGTTAGATGGAATTGGTGTTCCTTCCCCGGGGTGCAGAGCTGGAGTGGTACTGTAGTACTGGTAGGAGCAGCGTATATGGGGCTCTTCTCTCTCTATACTCGCGCTTTGAACTTGGATTTATCTCGATCTCACGTATAGGATGCTCTAAATTTATCTTTTAAATTCTTTATAATTTCGTCATGTATAGTTTAATTTTTAATATGTATGTTTATCTTTAGATTGAATTTATTGGACATATAAGCAATTTACTTCGAAGGCAACTCATCACCGATCTTATACTATACAAGAAAAATAATATTGACGACCGGCTGGCTCAGTTGGATATCGTGGCTGTTAGTCCGCGTGTTACGCCAGAGGTCGCAGGTACGAATTCCCGCCTAGGTCATGGATGTTTATATATGTATTATATATATATTCCTATAATAAAAATGTTATATATATATATATATATATATATATATATATATACAATTTCTTATAAGGTATCTTAATTATATAAAAAATATATTAGACATATTTCCGTTGATTAGTACCTGAAACAATCCTTACGGTACTTACGACAGAACTAGGCTAAGGTGATGTGATAAGTCCACAGTTATTATTATTATAATATAGAGAAATTTTAAAAACTTGGCAGTAGCCCTGTAGGCATAAGTAGCCTTTCTTTTATACAAAAAATAAAGTGCTTATAAATTATAATTAAATTGGAACAATAAGCAATTAAGCCAGTGTGTGGTAGAAAATCTGTGAAATATATAATTAATTTTATAAATAAAAAAAATACACACATATATATATAATTATTTTTCATAGCATAAGGGGACCAACAAGAAATCGAGGCCCTTCTACGACTACCGACGGACAGGAGGTTCAGCATAATTACTATACCGATGCGTTGCCCTCCTTTCACCTCCCCCCAAAGGGCCATCGGATACTTACTAACCACATGAAACGCGGCATCGTAGATGTCACTTTACGGTGGTATCAAGTGAGCGAGAGGCACCTCCCCGGTCCTGCTGGGCCTATTCCGCTGCAATGTAGCATGACACTACCTCTTACTAAAATATCTCCAAGAGGAGATCCAACCGCAACTAAGGCCTCAATTTTCACTTTTAATAAAGCCATACATACATATTGCTCTTTGTTTGTATGTCTCGCTATAACTTGTACCACTGCAGCGGCGTAGCAGGGCGTAGACGTAACGTAGTAGAAAACACTCAATCATTTTCTACGGCATCTTACTAAACGAGACCTCGCTGCACTCGGTCGCGGTCTGAGTTCCGACTTAACAAAAATTGTATTGAAATAACTCTTTTCTTCTCAACAAGTGTAAATGTGTGTGAAAACGGCGCAACAAAGTCAAGCTAGGTAGCTAATTTAATATTTGAGCTAATATATAGGTAAGTGGGGGTAGGTAATAAATCCCAATATGTTATGTACTATATTAGACCTAAATTTTACTGAGTTAATAATTTCCTGTTCTTCCTACCTTATCAAATCTGTAGCAAGTAGAGATATATAGATATAGAGTCGATCTTAGAGAGCCATCACTGCTACTACCATGTAATTAACGAAAATTAAATTACTGTTTAAACTCTCTTTTTATAAAATATGTAATCCAATATAAATAGATAAATATTAATAATCAATATCAAGATAAGAATTACAACAGGCTGTATAAGAGGAGCGAACAGGTACAGGGTACCAATGACCTGTTTAGCATAAGTCGGCTCCCACGATCCTCACACTCGCGATAGATTCTTGCACGCTTTGTGATTTGCTCTATATTTAGGATGTAAGTAGTAAAACAAACATCGATGTTGCACATGTAACGTGCGTATGCGTACTAATAGGATGCTTCACATAACTAAAAATAATAGGAACAGGAGTGTCAATTGAGCGAAACGTGGGGCGATAGCTTAGTGATAGGACAGGCCTCTGCCCCGTAAAACTATCTGCTGTGACTAGATTAGACATATATTTCTATGATGTTCTATATTTCAACAATAAAGTCGACCGCTGTGCCGCAAGGAGACCGGAATGGCCCGTACCGAGATGGTTCACACGACGACTGCTTTTTTCTGATCGTCCTACTTAGTATTCGAGCGTCGCGTTGGCTATCAGATCATCTTTGATTTGAGGTAGGCGTTGTTTGCGAGGATTTTGAAGGACTACCATATAAATTATTTAGCTTTAGTTTTGCTTTTAAATTATTTTTAGACTATTGCAGCATTAAATAATGGGTAGCCCTACTGGTGTAACAATTTGTACCTGAAGGAGTATATGTCATGTACATGTACATGTCAATCAAATGTTATTCCAATTTTTCTTTAATCTAGCTATACTGTCCCACTGCTGGGCAAATGTCTCCCGCAAATCTCTCCATACTTCTCTATCTTATGCCAGCTTCATCCATCTTTTTTAAATCTCCCGAGCTCGGCACCACCGCATCAGAGAGCGATCTCGGGGTCGGCTAGCCGAAGGTCCACTCCGCTCGGTGGAGACTCTAGCCCAGCGTTCCAGGTGCCTGCGTGTTACGTGGCCAGCTCTCATGGCGCGTAGTATGGCGTTTCAGACACGATTTTGTCTTTTAATTCTGTGAATACTGCGTTCCATGGCTCTCTGGCAGACGCTGAGCCGGGCCCTGTGAAGTTTGGTGACTCGCCATGCTTGTGGAAGCGCTAATGAAGGAGTTCTGCCCATTTCCCTGAAGCGTAAGCTTGTCCACATGTGTATCTTGCCCATCCTAACCTACGGTGCACAAACATGGTCACTTCAGAATTATTATTCCAATTATTACTGGAAAATAATAAAAAGAAAATATATGTTATTAATATATAATCCTCTTTCAATTAACATAAATTTAACCTTATGATATCCCACAAATGTTTTCTTGTTTGCTTGTTCACTTCATACCTACGTATCTTGATACTAAAGGCACGCGGCTACATGAGTGATATTATAAAACTAAGTCCGTAAATGCTAACTGTCTGTATGTATATAGTTTTCACCATATTAAATAGTAGATTTTGAGAATTTCAACTACTATATTAGATAGGGCGTTTTCTGAGGAAAGTTTTGGTGTACAATAACAAATTATATATATTTTAGATAACAATCCGGGCCGTGTCATTCACAGTACAATCCGGCGCGACTCGCTAGTGAGCAATCATTCAGTTTCTTTACTCTTTGCCAAAGGTACCTGAAGTTCCACTTCCATCTAAGTTATGATCCGGACTCTTATACAGCTTAATTATATGTGGGTATCTACCTAGTTTCCTATTTAATTACTTATCTACAAACTAGGAAAAAGATCCGTGGGGTGAAATTAGAAGAAAAAGGCTTATTTTATGAAATTTTGTGCATGTTATAGACTAATCTAGTAACCAGAAATCAAAATCAAAGATACCTTAGAGATTTTTGTGGTATAGGTGAGGGCACCCGATCGAAATACTCAGTTGAAATGTCTTTGAAGTGACCTCTGATAGAGGGCAAAAAGTCCTTGTGTAGGTCGAGATTGCGAACGTACCACGGACAGCCAGCGACCATTCGCAGGAAGCGATTTTATATTTTTTGCAAAATCTCTATGTGACCCTCTCACATAGAGATTTTGCAAAAAATATAAATCTGGTGTGAGCGGATACTACGATGGAATCTGATTGTATTGAGCTGATACAGACTTGTTTCTAAGAGACATCTTACTTTTAGCATTTATTAGGTAATAAAGCTTATGTAAGACGTACCGCCCTTTATTAGACTTTAGTTATGTGCTTTTTGAATGTGAAAGCATGACCAAAATTGATTCCGAGATACTTCACAGAGTTTCCTTGGAGTATTTCTGTGCCATAGAGTGTTACTGGGGCCATGATGCGTCTAGCGTTGACGTGCCTGGTGCTGTCGATAGCTGCGCCACCGAAGCATACTCTCTTTTTTGGTGTTGACTTCTATTCTCCATCGTGCGAACCACTCACCGAGCGCAGTGAGGGCCCGCTGGAGATTAGCATGTGATACCCTGACTGACCTTAGACTCGTGTAAAGAGAGCATCAAGCGAACATCGCCAGCTCTACCCTGGGATGATGCGGGGTATCGTTCGTATAGGTTATACAGGGTTGGGGATAATATAGAGCCCTTTGGGACTGCGGCTTGGAGGGGACGCAAGATGACGGTGAGCCCTCTATCTGTACGCTGTATCTGTAATACCGGTTAGATATGTAGTCCTTGATGAACAAGGACTTGTACTTACAAGTCTATCTGGAATTTTTAGACGATATAATTTGCAAATCAGGCCTTCGAGAAAGATTTTGTCAAACGCTTTTGCCACGTCGAAGAAGACGTCGCATGTCGGGTGTTTATTGTTACGGTTCAATCCGTTCAGTACATACACTGAGGCGGTGAGAAAATAAACAACACCTATAGTAAGGGCTGACATATTTTGCGATCTCTTAAATGCTTTACATTAAGAAGTATAAACTAAGTATATACTATAATTATATTATTTTACCGACTGGTATTACATATTAAGCACACACCGAAAGTTACCAGTATGTACTGGTAACTTTGTAAATATATGTGCATTACTTAGTAATTACAACTTAGTAATTAATTAATTGCTTAAAAAATTGCACATAAAAATAGGCCAGGTACGATTCGACTCGCACGCCGGTTTCTGTAATAACTGCACGACTAGGTATTTATAAACGTTGACTAGCTTACATTTGTACAAAAATGTGAAGTTTGTAAGCAGTCTGTGATGTGAATATATAATTTTCGGATTTATTTCTTTATTTGTGATAAGTAAGTTCTTGATTTTAGCCAAATACACAGACAGGTATTTGTCTGGAAGAAAGGACTTCCGCCTGTCAAGGAAACTTGTATAGGTTTTCTCCAACATGGCCAACAGAGTGAGCATATATCTAAGGGTTTCGTTTTTATTTTTAAAGTATATTTACCACAGCACTCTAAAAGTGAATTACCTATTAGTTCGGTTCCATGTGTAGGTTCGCAATTTTATCACACGATATATTAATTGTTATACCACTAATATCAAACGACTGAGTGGCTCGTGCATCCAACTTGTAATCGACGTCCCAGTAGAAGTCGGTGCACCCAACGGGCCCACTACAAAGAAAAGTGTTGTAACAGACTTACTTTCCGGGAAGTATGTGTGACTTTCCGTACCCATAGCGTAAAAACGGGACTGTATTACCAAGAGACCGAAGTCCGTCGGTCTGTCTATGTGAATATCGTGAACCGCGATAGCTAGTCAGTGGATATGTTCACAGAATATATTATAAACAATTATGTATTTGTAGGTAATTTCGTACAGAATGACTTACGTAGTAATTTTATATTGTTCGTGCACTGTGCAGACAAATATAGCAAATTTGTCACACCTTTTCTCGTCATGCTAGCAGTCCGCTGGGATGCTCTGGCGTGCGAGCCCCCAGGCGGTCGGTGTTTATGACACCAATAGATGCTAAGAAAAAAATTGTAAAAAATTGTCTTTTGTAAATTTTGGTTTGAGACTTTTAAATTTTTAATGAATTAAACAGTTTTATATTGCAATGTAACGACTAAGAAACTTTTCCTATCGCCACAAACTGAGTTTTGATGTTTAATCATTCAAAAGTTATCAAATGTTTGGGTACAGATTAATACACATAGACATTACTCTGAAAATATTCTAAATAAATATCTGAACACTCATAACGTGGAGATTTAGTGAATGCTAGATTTTCTAAAATCGTACCAAATGCAATAATTTTTTATAATTCAAGAGAAGCTATTCAGCAGTCAGACCTTTCTTTTTCGACGAATTGTCATGCAAATGTGATGCTTCCTTCCTCCATCTCCAATTGGCCACCGGAGACTCAACAATGTCGCACGAAGCGCCACAGCACATGTAGCACTTGGCAGGAGTATCATGTGATAAAGAGGTACCTGTCCTGTCAAGCGGATCCAACATGGCACAGCCGCTTAAGTATCTACTATAACTTCCCTTTTCAAAATTTTACGACGATAGTATGTAAAAATACGTAGTAAGGTATTTAAAATGAAAAAGACAAAAGTCATTATGCACTAATTGTTAAAAAGTACAAACACATGTTATATTTTATCAAAAATATATTAATTGTAACAAAATGTAACCATTAAAATTGATTGATCGCTCGTTATTTTCATTGCACAGATAAAGCTCGAGGTGTGTAAATTGAACCAAAATGACGGTTGTCAGAACAGAGAATGACAGGACGGACTACGAGTTACTATGGTTACCGCTATTTTAGCGTCGCTGATCGTAAATGTGTACGTCGCATTCATAGTTAAATGTTCTACTTATTTGTCGCGACGTTAAACCTACATTTTAGATGATTTTTGAACTAATATTAATCATGAATAAGTCGAGGCAGCACAAAGTTCGTAAAGTTAAAGTTGTTATTACAAGTTGGCAAACAAATCTAGGATAGGAAACCTGGATTAATAACGCACGGGAATCTTTATATATGTACTATAGGTACATTTTTAAGTACCCAAGCACTTACCATAATAAAAAATTGGGTGCTAAATATATTGCTGCTGTAGTAAAATAGGCACCAACTTATTTACATATATATGGCCATTATATTTTACCGATTTCGAAAAACCGAAAAAAAAAAGTTCTACTTTCCACTGTATATTTATTACGTAGATAATTTTTGTGTTATATTTTACTAGCAGCGCCACGCAGTTTCACGTCGAAAAAATAAAACTTTCGTTAATTACTACTGTCAATTCAGTTTTCTTTTTACATATTAATTATTTATTGCAATTTACGCAGAGATTTATTGTTCTTGTGTTTACCTATCTTGTGCATTTAGTGTATTCCAATGATTTGCTCACCGAAGTGTTGTGTACAATAAATAGTCTTAACTTGTACGGATTGATTACTTGTACAGGTGTAAAGGTAAAATGTATCTAAATAATAATATACACAATGACTTAACACACTTAGTATTTAATACACTTACAATAACAATATCTTAACTTACAATATCTCATATAAAATATTATATATATATATATGCTATATACCAGCCTATAAAAAGGCTATTCGACACAAAAATATTTCTTCAATTCGGGCCAATAGTTTCAGAGGTTAGAACGTACAAAGAAACAAACAATTTATCTTATAAATATAGATTACAGTCTATCCCAGTTAACCTAGGCCACAAGCTAGCGTACTTACACATGAGTCAGTACCTATACATTACTCAGAATAAATTCTTCTTTGTTCAATTATTTCATCGCATAACACTATGCTATAATTTGTTCTTTATTTGCGTATATAATTTTTTGCTTACAATTTCCATATCAATTTATTAATAAAGATTTCTCTTATCAAACAATACAATGATCATCAACCAGTTACAAATAGCACCATGAACAGCATATGAATACAATATTATCATCCATTTAACATTTATGGGTAAGTTTAGATAAGAAATGGCGAGAAATTTTCACGGAGAAGTTAATTTAAATAACTGTCGTCAAACCGCCCGAAATGTAGGTATAGGCATACTGGCATAACACAAATGGCTACTAAAGCTATCCGGACCAACATTTAAATTTGATACTGAACGATTGGCAGCTTTGTAACTACTGTCATCCATCGAACTTATATATTGAGTAATTCGAGTAGTAATGATTGGAATTTAGTCAGAGTTTACTTTTCAGCCGTTTTTAAAATATTCTAACAAAAAACAGGCTTTTCCCCAGTATTCCACAAGTATTACTCTATATTTACCATTATTTATATATTAAGTACTTACTTGTAATTTTCTGATGAAAGTAAATAGATTATTTATTATCAATATTCAACAACTATGAAAATTTATTTGTGGTGTTGTAATTGACAAGAAATAATGACTAACTTAGTATTTGTTTAGCATCCAGGAATCTAAAAGCACCTGCCTATAGTGCATATTATATTATATTCATATTCTTAACAATGTTAACTGTTGGATATAATTATGCTAGTAAATATGGTTACGTTGAATAAACTGTAGCTGTATGTAGCCTTCAAAAAAATAAAATGCTTTCGACTGTGACTTGAGACGTCCTCTGGAAGCTAGGCGTTGCAGTCGTCTGGCTGCTTGTGCCATTATATGAACAAATAACTGGCTGTAAAAAAATACCTGCGTGAGAAAAAAACGCGGGATGTATTTTACCATCGACATAAGACACATTTCTTTCAGAAGAAGAAGTACAATTCATTTTTTTTAAATGAGTGTCTTATCGTAAATGCGACAGCTCTATTCCTTTATATATGTAGCACTACTTATTTCATGTTATTGTATATATGTATATATATATATATATATATATACAGGGTTATATAAACTTCGGGAGCAAGACTATATTACTATATTTTTAGCTCGGTTTGCGCATTAAACACTCCCAACAGTAACAACATAATTCAAAATAATGGTGTAATAATGGTGTGCTCCGATAGTTATACAGGCTGTTCCACAAATTTATCCGATAGTATATATAATACAGGGTGTGTTACAAAGGGACTAGCTAAACTGTATGGCATATAATTATTGTTATATTTGTGGCAAAACTATAAAATAGAGATTTTCTAATATAAGTGATTGATAATTAAATAAACCTTAGCCAATCTTACACGGTAAGCGTTATACGCAATATCAGCGGATATAAATCACAATCGACATTTAACTATCGATATAAAGTTGTAAAAAAAAACACTATAAAAAGTTTCAGACATTGTACAATAATAAAAGTGTTTAAAAAGAAAAATTGCCGCCACGGAAAATAACAGTTTCGACCATAACATTCTTTTCACTCCGACGTTACGCTACAAAATCTTCTGTTAACGGCAGACTAGAATAGTATTTCTGTTGGAATTTCTTCCAGAAATACACCACACTCACCACAAAACCAACTAACAATAAAACATTAAGAATAGCACTCAAAATGAAACCGATCTTATACGAATTATGAGACGAGGTCCGCTCCGGGACATACTCTTCGTATTCTGGCAAATGTTTATCTCCGAAATCTTCCGGCGATTGCAAAGGAGTTCTCTCGATAAAGCTGGTCACTAGTTGCTGTAACTCTGCGGGTTTGTCGATGCCCACCAGGTGCCCCGAGCCAGTGATGGACACCTCAGTTAGACGACCGCCTGATTTTACATATCTGTAAAGTTGCACACAGTTTAGGTCCCACGATTTGAGCCTTGGGTCGGAACAATGTGTATTTGGGCTGTTACAATTTCTGACAGGAGAGCCACACGTCTGCTTCAGTTTTGGTTGTGCGGATATAAGTGGGCGGCGACAGTCGCTACTCGTCATCAAAATAATAAATGTGTATAGCATATAATTTGTTACTAACCCAGCCAAGCTGCCGCCAAATATCCAAGGTAAGCGAGGTGCTTTCAAAAAATCTTCTCTGCCACTCCAATGCCACTTCTTTCGTCGGGCTTCAGCCATTTGAACACAAGGTGTGGTGAGATCCAGTTGGCCGCTAAAATCATATCACTTATATAATGGGCCATTATGATTACAACGTTCCATTCATTACTTCTTTTAAGAGTTGAGGTCGACGCCAAAATGGTACCTAAAGAAGTAACAGGATCGGCGGAGATCACTAAGGGCGTTCATAGACTTGTGTGCGAAAACATATTATTTTCAATAGCATCTTTACTTGTTCATTATACAGCGTGGTTTGTAAGAGATTGTTTATCCTTAATACATGGGTCACCTACCCATAAAAATACAGCAGAATCAATATATTGCTTATGTACATTGTGAATTTCACCTAATTGAGCATAATTATGTTTAGAAAGTATGTATACCCCGCAGGGTGTTGGCCGCCGTGTCAATGAGACGGCGTTTGCGGTGTAGCCGGCGGCTTAATCAGCTGACCGAGCGTGGGTGCCTTTCTTGAAATATTTAAAGACTTTTTATAGAAATGTTAAAAGAAAAAGGTAATTTTTGTTTACATTTTCCGAATCTGATAATAATAATACATTGCCCACGAATTAGCGCAAAGTTTGATTGTTCCGTTATTTATGGGCACAACTATGTAGCCACCTAAACATGCGTATTACAATCGCCATTGGTGGAGGTACGATTGACGAACTAAAGAAAATAATTCCTACTCAATTCTTATACAGTTACACACGCACATTACTACACACAGATGTGTAGTAATGTGTGTGTGTGTGTGTGTGTGTGTGTGTGTGTGTGTGTGTGTGTGTGTGTGTGTGTGTGTGTGTGTGTGTGTGTGTGTGTGTGTGTGTGTATGTGTCTGTGTGTGTGTGTGTGTGTGTGTGCGTGGCTGCGTGCGTGCGTGTGTGTGTGAGCGAAATAAATAAAAAGGGCACTTACCAATATATTAACACTCTACGCTGTTCTAATATCTTCTCAATCTTCGGTGAAACAGACGCGAGGCTATCTCTCATCATGTGGACGTGCACAATGCCACTGCTGAAGTTATACTCCTTGTAGCCTACATGAATTCCCTCCCTAACTTCCCGTGTATCTAAAAATTTGCTATAATCATCAAACTGGTTGTAACCTTTTAATGCGTTGTAAGTGTATATTTTAGAGGCCGTGTTCAATAATTTATCCAGTAAAAGGTTTCTCATCTGGAAATAAAACTCATATTTAGTTAATGTTCGTGAAATTTTGAAAAAAGAATATGCGTTTATGAGCCCATTAATTAATTACGTAAGGATAATTTTGACAATTTCAGACGTCCCTACCCCCATGTTAGAGTGCGTAAGATTATTATAACCCACTATTCTTACGAATACTGTTTCTTGAGATATTAAGATGTGGTTAAAAAGATCGGATTACTTTTAAATTATAGGGGGACAAAGAAGCAGTCGGCGGCACATAATTACTATCATCGACACAGAAATATGAGCATGTGTTTGCAGATACGTTGCCCTTCACTCCTCAAGGCACACCACGAAAAGCGACAGCGAATGTGTCACTTTACAGTGGTATCATTTGACCTCCCTGATCGTGTCAGTCCAAATCAGCATGGCACTACCTCTTACTAAAGTAACTTACTACTACTTACTACTCAGTTATAGCGAACTCCCAGCTTGACTGGAATCAAAGATCTTATTTTTTTTATAGTAAGGTTGAATGGATCACATCTCACTTAATATTTTAATAAAAAATAAAAAATTGTTTTCACTATTCCACAGGTAATTAGAACAGTGCCTACATCATAAAATGAAAAAAAAAAAAAAATTCGTCATCTAAGATTCTCCAAAGTAAGGATGAGTAGATTATACTGACCCTGTACCTCATCATCCTGGGTGGATTACGTAATTAATGAATGGTCCCTTAATAATTTCATTCCTTACATCAAAGGCTTTAATTGGATCTTCATTTTGTACCGCCTGTTGAAATTGCTCTTGCAGCGGCTGGGCAGCCCGCGCCCCTTGAGCGTCGATCATACCCCAACCGTAGAAGGCATTGATATAATCCATGGCGCTGTCTCGGTCTAACGTTGGGTTACCCATTATCAAACCCTGAGACATAAAAAAATAAAGTTCGACGTGGCTTCTATACTAGATAATACCAATGACTATATATTTATAATACAAACTCATTTTCTTTCACACCAATAAATATTTATAAGTGAAGTCCCAGTCTTCAAGGCATACTTTAAAACTTGGGAACAATCCGGAGTCATTCTGGAGTGGTCAAAGTGTCCTGTTGGTGACACATCACCAAAGGACGGCGAAGGTTTACAGCAGTCGTAGACGAAGTCGACCGCCTGCTAACATATACAAATTTCGTACACGCACCAGTTTGGATAACTTCAACAAAAAAAAAAATAGCATACCTGTAGGTTAACAGAGTTTTCGCCGTTCTGCTGTCCGTCCAATATTTTCATTGCGAGACCTGGAATGTATCGACCTGCGTAAGATTCGCCTGCTATGTACAGCGGAGCCTTGCTAAGCTCTGGGTAAATCTGGGCAAGCTGTTTTACAGCTGTGTACAAGTTGTCGGAATACTGCAAGCAAAATTATGATATGTAAGATGTAGCGGTAGTGCCATGCTGCATGATTCATCGCAGGCTAATTAGGCCACCACGACCAGGGCCTCGCTCATATGATAGTGATACTGACTTAAAGTTACATGCATGATGTCGCAATTCGTTTGCGAGTTTCGGGTGCTCTATTGGAGGCGGAGGAAAGAAGAAGGGCAACTCGTCTACATAACAATTATGTCGATGTTTATGGGTGTAGATAGTCACTAAAGCCTCGTCTGGGGTTTTAACGGTGCTCGTTTGTTCTCATAAATCATAAACAAATAGTGCCTTTATCACCTAAATATCTCTCATAAAACAACTTGTAAGGCACAGTAAGGATTTTTTTTAGTTCTTTTTTTATTTACATAGAGACTTATTTTCTTCTTTTCTCCGTTTCATTTCTTCCCCTTTGTCATCATATATCACTGAACGCTGGGCACTAAACACAGGAGGAAATTTGTATAATTTTATTTCATCATCATAATCAGCCACACTGCCCCATAGAGCGCCATATTTTAGGTCAATCCATGGTATAAGGCTTGTCGTGATAGTGGGGCTCAGCCAATCAAACCGAGGTGACTACTCTTGTAACCCTATTAAGACAAGGGGGACTGAAGAACAAGAGGTGATCTTTTTACCCCTCCTATAAGTAGGGACGAAATAGCAAGAGCTTCTGTGCACGGGGCCAGGAGCGAGGATGGGAAACCTCACTGGTTTTTTACTTATTTAATTATTTAACTAGCCCGACGTTTCAGAGGCTTTGCAGCAACCATGGACACGTAAAAGTAATATTATTGTAATGAGTAACTTTCGCTTAAACTTAAGACATCAATATTTACAAACATTTAAAACAACACTAGAAATGCAATAATAGTTCCTAGACATTTTTCTACGTATTTTTTGCGCTTACCATTTCCATTCCTTCAGGATATCCTTCATCTTTATCGGTAAAACTAAAACCAGCGCCAACTGGATTATCGATGAAGACCATCGAATAGTGTTTGCTCCACGAGGTATCACGCACTGAAGTCAATATATATCTAATATTATATGTATAGCATGGCTACTTACTCCTGGGTCAACATTCCGCAATGTTGTTGTCGTGTCGCATTTTTAGTATGGTGAAATGATAAGTGCAGTGCTACAGCTCAAAATAATATCATTAATTATTAAATAAATAGACAAAGACTTGTAGTCCCTAGGTCAAAGCAGCAGTGGCCATTGAGTAACAATTTTTTTTTATACAGAATAAGCTACGGAATATCCCTTAATATTAGGCAATTAAACAAATAGAATCAGCACAACCCTGTGTTGCCCTCTTGGACGCACATCAATGTTGGGGCATTGTGTAATTGAAATACATCACAATGTGTGGTGACACGAAGGTATTATGTGAGGTCTTGTTACTGATTATTGTCAAGTAGTCTGCCAAAGTGAGTACCAAAAGTAGTGTAACAGTGAAAAGAAATTAAGCTGATATTTATTATAGAAAAATCATGAATACCTACACTGTATACCATCATTGTATTCCAAAGGTCCTACTTCTTTAAATAATCCAAAAAGACTAGAAGCTCCAGGACCCCCTTGCAACCATATAATCCACGGAGTCTTGTTTATGTCTGTATCAGCAACAGGAAAATACCAGAAGAATAGATTGGAATTGTATGCTTCGTTTACTGTCAAAAATCCTGAATAACTTTTTATATGAATATCTTCTAGGTTGACCAATGATAAGTTCCTAGCTTCAATAAGCTTATTATGTTTTACCATCGGTGTTAAGTATAATTCTCCAGTACTATTTGTACATAATATCAAGCTTGAAAATATTCTGAAACCAAATAAGTTAGGGCAATTTGATTTTCATAGCACATTGTAATTGAATATTATATATAACTTGTAAAAATGGAAGGAAATTATTATAAATATGTAGCAAATCATGTTGTCTAACCTAAATCCATGGAAATATCAGAATAAAATATTGATTATCTACTGGATTACTAAAATATGTCACTTGTTTATTCCCATGTCTACCAAATACACATAAAATTGAGTCATATTGGAGAAGTTTAATAATAATTTAATAAGCTTAACTATATTTAGCTTTCAGATACCTTAAGATGTTTAACAACAGCATGAATACAATGAGTTGTAGTGTCTGGGATAGCAAGAATATTATAACATACTAATTAAATTACTGTCTTGTTATATATTAAAGAATCACATAGACAGCAAACTGACAATACCACCAATGTGTTTTGTTTCTACTTAAAAGTTTTTTGTAAAATGAGATATATCCACATTTTAATCAATGCTTTTCTCAATACAATACAATACAATGGAGATTAATACATAAAGTGAATTTCTCATTTAGATGGTCTCATAAGATTTAAGCTGCTAATTTCATTTTCTTAGTAAACAGCTAACACATAGAATTTTGTAGTATCAACTGCAAATAAATATTTCATAAGAGTAGGGTAATGCACCTTAAATGAATTTATTTCAAGTGTTATAAATCATGTTATAAAGGAATCTTAGTTCCCCAATTATTTAGTTTACGTTGTGCCAATTTCATATTATCTTTTTTAATATGAATGAAGTCCTAATAACAAAAAGAAATTATTTTGATTATTCAGGTTCTTCCCTGGGAGCTTCGCTGAAAATTTTAATACTAGGTTATGAATTGGAAAACTCTAGTTTCGTGTTGATGTGGATGGAGCGGAGCGCAGTGAATCACCTCTCTTTGGACAACCTATGTGACGGGAAGCCTACAAAAAGAAATTGTATGGAAAAAAACATTTAAAAGATCGGCACATATCCGGGGACTAAAATTGCTAGAAGAAATAACATTGTATAATTTAGGTACTTACATAAACAAGGCGACTCCTCTAAGTAAAGTCATGACTGGGCGATGAGGTAATAAAGTGCAAAACAGGACTTAGGGAAAATATTGTGAAATAAGTAGATAATGTATACACACTAACAAATGGAGACAATACTTAACATTGGCATAATTAAACTTTTTGCAGTATATACACCTGTCTTCGAGGTAAGACGTTAAGAGGATATCACAAACTATATATATCGTTGAGGTAATACGGTTACAAACTATTGATCATAGATAATACTAAAATTGATAGTAATTACAAACTATACCACGTATTATAGTAATACTATATTCAAAGTACAATGTACATACTACTTAATTTAAAGTACCAAAACCGAACTTCTAAATTATTTTGTTTTGTATTTCAACTTGTCAGTTCGTCAAACTGACAAATGACAACAAACTGTCGCATCAATTTTACATCTGTCATCTGACAAGAAAGATTCTTAGAGAAAATATAGTAGTTACACTCTTTTTTTATAGCATAAAAGGGCAAACGAGTAATCGGAGCCTTTTGATGACTATCGAAGCCCATGGACAGTCGAATGGTTGCTACCCAGCTGCGTTGCCTTCCTATAACCTCGCCCCCCCCCCTCGCAATGGGCCACCTGCTGATTATAAACCGCACGAAACGCGACAGCGACGCGGTCACTTTACCGGTATCAAGTGAGCGAGAGTAATCAAACGCAGCATAGCAGGCTTTCATGTCATGAAATGCGACAATATAGCTATCCGATTACGCCGCTATTATGTAAGCGAGAACCGAGAGCTACGTAAGGCACGAGAGCTGGCAGACATGTTGTTTAATGTGTCCCCGTAAGTACAAACACTTTCGTTAGAATAAAACTGTTGCCTCTTTGGTCATACTCGGTCTTGCGTGTCTCTCGTACTTTTATAACTCGCTGGAACCCCCCTGGACATAGTAGCAAGACTTGCATGACTGTAAATGGTGTTACCTAACAAAACTGTTAAGAGCTGTTTTCTACGCAATCAGACACATTAAACAAAATGTTTGCAAGCTCTCTTATTATTACTCCATCAAAAAAGTCATTCGGTTTCAAAGCATCAATGACACTTCTGAGTCTTTACAAATTTTGAAGTGATTTTATGAAAGAGTTCTTATAATTTGATTAGATAATAAATACAAATATGATGATGTGTAAGCAACTCAGCACTGAGCTTTACTCAAAGTATCACAATGCAATTCGATGAAGCGGTACTGGGCTTCTCTTCGCTACCTGTAGCATAAGTTCAGGTTAAAAGAAATTTCACACACTGTCACATATCTGTCACTTGTCTAAGCACACAACACACGTACGCACAGTAGTTACGGTGACTTCGCACGCACATATGGGCAAGTGTACCGCACACACAGCCACATTAAAATTATAGTGGTTGTTTTTTCTCAATCAGGGGTCATAAAAGCCGGGAAAGAATCCAAATAACTATTTTTTAACAAAAAATAATAAAACATTTTATTTAACAATTCATAGGTAAATATTTGTTTCGTTCGTTTGATGCGTTTGGTTCCATATGTAATGTTTTACAAACAGACTATTAAATATACCACTCGTATCACTGAGCGGCTTTTTGTGAGTCCACCTTGTGATCAAATCCTCTGCGGGGGCCGGCACATCCATGGGCACCATGTGACCCGCTCCTCTAAATACTACTTCAGTGAAATTGCCGCCAGTTTTGTGATAGCTGTAATATATTCTGTGTTCTATATCAAATATCAACTTAAGTACTACAATTTTTATCAGACAAGGCAACATACAGTCATAGGAACAAATTTTAGGATGGAAATTTTAGGAAGATGTAGTGCCATAAAAGGAAGTAGTGCCATGCATAATGTATGACAGTACTTCCTCCTATGCAACGGAATTGGGCCGGTACAACCAAAGGAGGTACCTCTCGCTCACACAATACCGCCATAGAGTGACATCTTCAGTGTCGCGTTTCGTTCGGCTTGTGAGTTTTCGGTTGCCCATTGGGGGGAAAAGGAGGGCAACGCATCGGCATAGTAAGTATGTAGATGTTCGTGGGCGTCGGTAGGAGCAAAAAGACTCTGAATTCTCGTTTGCCCCCTATTCTATAAAAAGGAACTGCCGGTAGCCCATGCCATATAACTGAAGACTTAAATCTATCTTGAATATGCACGTAGAAGTCACGAGCTACGTTCTGACATGTTTTCTGTGTCTGTAGCATCCCCTATGCTGAACACAGAATTGGAGTCAGTTGTGACTAACAACGTCCATTAACATCCGCATATTATGTATATTGTAGATGTATTTGCCACCATTAGTCTCTTTCATGGGCCACCGGCCAACGCGTCACAATTCGACTGATATGCCGCGTGGCA
This sequence comes from Eumaeus atala, assembly GCA_017140195.1. NCBI lineage: Eukaryota > Metazoa > Arthropoda > Insecta > Lepidoptera > Lycaenidae > Eumaeus > Eumaeus atala. Next base: position 718,416 of record JAFELO010000155.1, read on the forward strand.
TGTGAACAAGTTTAGTAGGCAGGTACGTAGACAACGTTTATTGACCTCTTTTTTGGGACATATTTTTTCGTTGAATTGTCATTCAAAACAACTATTCTAAAGAGGTGATTAAAAACCCATGAAATGTAAAATAATGATACACAAATTTCTCAATAATATTTTTTTTACATTAGGGTGACAAACATGCAGTTAGTTTATTTAACACCTACACAATATGGGCTCGCCCTGATACTAAAAATTGATAAAATGTAATATAGATCTATTATACAAGGGCTTAGTGTATACAATATACATATATACAAGGGCTAGTGTATACAATATACATCTACATATATACAAGGGCTAGTGTAAAAAAGGCTAAAACATAAAAAAACATTTTCACAGCACGGTGTCGGAACCGAAGAAAAGTCGAAGTCCCTACTGGACCATTTCGGGTAAGTATGTAAACAGCAAATATAATAACGCCACAATTACACTTACCCCGCAAGTTTAGAGTTGAATTTATAGAGATACCAACACCACAATTACACTTACCCCGCAAGTTTAGAGTTTAATTTATAGGGATACCAACACCACAATTACACTTACCACGCAAGTTTAGAGTTGAATCTATAGGGATACCAACACCACAATTACACTTACCACGCAAGTTTAGAGTTGAATCTATAGGGATACCAACACCACAATTACACTTACCCCGCAAATTTAGAGTTGAATTTATAGGGATACCAACACCACAATTATACTTACCCCGCAAGTTTAGAATTGAATTTATAGGGATATCTCTCTGCGACCGAAAACTCTTTAGAACCTGTCCAATTCCATGTGCGGTAATGTTCTGACGTAAACAGGCAAGGAAGCATCTGATCTAAATGTCCACTAAAAAGCATTGTATTTCAATAATTTACCTGTAGACACCACATTTTCACGCGAGTTCCGCCTAGTGTGGTAGGCTGAGAGAAAAAGAACAAACACATAAAGAAAATAAAAACTGATCCAAGACATGCCGCATATAGATTTTTGGTCTGGTTTGGGCTCAACAATTTCGGGGGGTGATGTCCACCCTCGATAGGCAGATTTGTTTTTTAAGAAAATTTATAAATAACAAGACCAGTGAACTGTAAATTGCTAAGGATTTGCCAGTGCGTCATTTATCATTGTGTCATTGAAGTGAAATTTTAAGTTAACTGTAAAATGAAAGGCCGCAGGTTATTTTTTATTGATGTTTGAATAATTTCTTTTGTCTAATAAGAATAAATATTATAAAGAGGGAACATTTGATTGTTTGTTTGTTTCTGTACCGGATCTTTTTGAAGAATTATTTTACCACAAGAATTCTATATTATTTGTGACGATCATAAGCTATATAACATTTTCTAAAACGTTATGAAACTTCGATAATGGAGGCAAAGTTGTGAAAAAAAATCAAAGTGAATCCTTATTTCACAGCAGAAATCATTGGCAGCTGTCCCGACAGACGTTGTCTTTTCACCAATTTCATTTTTGGCATTACCATGATATTGAATAATCATTACTATATTTATAATGTCTATATTTTTGTAAATCGATAATTTTTTGCCACATATCGTGAAATATCCGTGCGAATACAGGATGTACTGCTAGTTAGAATGAAATGTTGTACCCGTCTTCAAGGAATACGAGAACAATGTATAATAATATACTTATTTATACTGCACATACGTAAAAAGAGAATGGTACAATTGTTTTGGGAAGGTGGTTATCCAAGAGTAATAGAAACTGAAGTCATATCTGACTGCAATTATATATTATTTTTATTTCGCATTTAACGGAAAGTCTAGGTACTTCGGATCTTGTGTTACGTGCAGTTGAGATACCGAAATTAATTATCACGTATGTTTAATATACACATATGTCTATAACAAAATATTGTCATACAATATAGTGACATATCTGTAGACTCACCAGTATACAAGAACTCTGTAGTGTTCCAACAGCTTCTCGCACAGGCGCTTTGAGCTGCTTAAAAAGTCTGGTGTCATTTTTTCGTTAACCGTTACATTGACAAAAGAGAATTTGATGTGCCCCACGTGAATGGCCCTCCTCACCTCTGGCGCGTGTAAGTAGCTTACATATCGACCCACTAGAATATCATCTTTGAAATAGTTGTAAAAGTGCCTCTGATGAGTTAACATCAATAATGTAGAGATCAAATTGTTCCAACCCTGTAAATAAATATAAAACGTTAACACTTTGTTAAGGGGTCGCGACCTCACAGAAATTCAATCTTAGAACAATATTTAAAATGGTGATTAGGTGAAAGATAACTGGTAGCTAATGTTTCGAGTTTTTTATTCATAGTTGATGGAATGACTTGTCACTTCTTAACAGAAACTCCTAAGTACGTTAATGAACAAGTTCTGCAATGTTGGCAGGATACCATTTACCAGGAGTTGGGACTGCTAGTATAGTAAATACATTGCGTATCTTAACAATCATAACAAAAGTTAATGAAAGTTCAATATATGAAGGAAAGTGATTTGGTGGTTATGAATTAAAATATTTTTCTGGACTTCTAAAAGTTTTGAATTCTACGAAAAAAGTTTTGAATTGGATAAAATTGTGGATGATGTATTAATAAATATAACAGATAACTTACTTGTTTGGCCTCTATACTATTGTTTTCTCTTAAGGCTTTCTGAAAGGCGTTGACTAGAGGGTCAAGCATATTCAATTGTTCTTTGTCTAGGAGACCCAAATAGTACGACATTAGAGACACTCGCGATATCATATCGGGATCCACGTAAGCGTTTCCCATTAAAATACCCTGCAATATAATGGAATTTAGTATATAAGGCATTGATTAACAAAAAAACCTTTCTATTGCATTGTATGTATAGGAAGGACCCAGATACTGTATCTCAATAATTGGTACGCGATTTGACTTGCGAATAAAACTGAGAAAAACGCACCCAGATTTTGTGTTTGAAACAGTTTTGCAAAAAAAGAAACGAGGATCCCTTTTACAATAATTAAACAATGTCGTGCATCATTTCAATAGAGCTGATCATGTTAAATATTAATTATGTTAAATAGGACTGATGTTAATGATGGATTGACGATGTTAAATAGGATTGATGTTAATCATCATATATTATTTAGAATAGGGTTATAGGTGCTACGCGTAACGCGAGTTTTGACAAATGATTATGTAAAAAGTGAGTTGAGCTGGCGAAGTAAACTAGTTTAGACATACGAAGCGTAACTGGGTTACGTTAGAAAGAAAATGTGTGCTCGTATTTTTTTTCTATCTTCATTAATTTGTTATCGCCTCCTTTTCGTAACGCTCTCGTCGCTCTGTCACCAGCTTACCCACAAGTCAATCGTGCACAAAGAGGTTCTATTTAAAAAAATAGTTGTTAATGACGACAATGTACGTTCTATAGAGATAACAAGTCATACTTGCAAATTAATATTCAATTGCGGTACATCTTTTGTTCTGTGTATCTCCATTGCTAGGGCTGGGACATATTTGCCAGCGTAAGACTCTCCTGCGACGTACAAGGGCGCATTTCTGAGTTCGGAGAAAATTTGTAGAAATTGTTGCAAAGCGCTGTGTAAGTGGCTTGAGTACTGGAAAATAAAAAGAGATTCGCTTTTTCAAAATCATCACCCTCTCCTTCTTGAAGCCTTTCTCCCACTGTTGGGCATAGGTCTCCTCATTGGATTTCCATTTCACACGATTGGTCGCTTCTCTAATCCACTGAAGTTGACTTAATTATCATACCATTCAATTATCAACTTAAACAATTTTTGCACTTAATTATATCAACAAAAGTAGTACAAACCCATAAAAAAAGAATGTCATATCTAAAAGAAAAAAAGATAAATGTTCACTAATCGCACCACGTATCCAGGATCAAGTTTAAAGACCATAATGCTTGATAATATTCGACTTCATCATAATCAGCAGCAGCCAGTCGACGTCCCCTGCTGGACACAGGCTTGCATCCAGCGGCTCCCTTCGATCTTGACCAGGTTCAGTCCAACGGTGCGAGGCGGCCACTCGGCGACCTTTTTCTCCAGCGGTTTTCGGTTCGGTTTGGCAATGTGGCCAAAAAACAGAATGTGATTTACCTACACCGTAATGTTAAAACCACCAGTTCAATAGTAGGTACCTTCAATATACACTAAAATCTCACCGTGGCCATGTCTCGAACGAATCCATCTTCATGGTTTGTAAAACTGAACCCTGTACCTACAGGATTATCGATAAATAGCAGCGAATGATTACGAAGCCACGAATATTGATTTTCTGAAAAAATTACCCCTATTTGAGACACGTATTCTATTACTTGTATATTATTAAATTGATGTAATATTGTAATTTCTGACTAAATGGTTCAACCTCCCTAATATTGAGTTTGAATTTTTAAATTAACGATACCGTAATTTTTAAAATAACACAGGGACGCAGATGACACTTGCATAGATCCTACTAGTTCTAACATAACATTAGGTGTAAATGCTATAGTTTATAATAATTCTTTCATGCATAATCTACTAAATGGATTTTGATGACATGTGGGAGACAATAAACTACAATGTCCACATTAAATAAAATAAAAATAAATAAAATTCTTAATATCCCGTATATTATATAGATACAAATATAATATATTTAAGAAATCAAATATAATATATTTTAACTACCGAAGGTCGTGTGATTGAACCTTATTTGGTCATAGACGTATAATAATAATAATAATAATGTCGGCCTAGACGAATTTCGGCTACAGCGGCCATCTCTATTGAGAGAGCCATCTGCGTGGGACATATTATAGTACACAAGTGTTTGCGCAGACACAAGTGCACTCTCTATTCCTTTATTCTCCTATTCCGATGGGACGGCAATTCGACACGACCGGAGACAAATCAGGTGCAGGACCGACGGCTTAACGTGCTCTCCGAGGCACGGGGCGTAACACCGCACACTTCCTGACTCCGGACAGTTGTTGGAATTTGAAAAATCCTAATTACACTTTTTGTATGGTCCGACCCAGGATGTATACGAAGTATATGTATTTATATAATAAAAATCTTAAATATATAAAAATTTAAAATTTATAAAAATATTGTACACTTCCTGTCCAA